>JAXQQM020091683.1:0-39462 GCA_034641835.2 Pinus albicaulis | reverse complement strand
AAAGGAACAGCATGTGGAATTATGCTATGTTAAAAAAGGACAACAGATTACCGAAATCGAGGCAGAGAATTGATCGCATATTATATAAGAGGCTGCTGTGTTATGATATGAGGCTAGTGGATAAGACATATATCGTACTTGCCAAATCTTAAGTGGTCATGGTCACTTCCGTTGCCATGATTGGTAATAATAAATGTTCATGCGATGTATGAATCGGGAAATAACATATGATTAGTTCCTAGGAGATAAGAAACAAAAGAATATTAGTATCTTTACCCATTGGTGTAAGCAAGGTGACTTCAATACCATTAACAGTACTCTGCTGCCAACAGGTGTCCATAATCTTGGCAGAGTTGTTTTTTTACCCTCGGAACCATAATCCTTTGTGTAATTTTAGGAGTGTTATTATGTCAAAATGTAGACCATTATGCTGGCTTGGTGACCAGTTAACCATAATGCCATTCACGAGGAAGGAGCGAAACGTGGGCAGGCCGGCTCGTAATGAGACCTCCTGTTCCAAGGTTCGTTATTTGATATACCTTTTGGACCATATCCCTGGTGTGGTGGCCATAATGGGAATGCCACTTCACTTCCATCCTCATGATCATGGTAGGCTGGCTCTCCATGAGACCCCCTATCATGCATTTGACACTTCACATATCATGTCTACATATTTTTTCTTTTTTATAGAATACTTTTCCTTATTTATACACAAAGGGTGGTTCAACACTCCTTAAGAGTAGGAATAGTGGAAGAAGTCTTATCATCTCAATAGGAAGATATAAGCTCTTTTTCTCTTATTCCCAAGTACTAATCAAAAAAGTTTAAGGGAATCAGCATGATAAAGATAACCAATCAGGGAAAATTAGTAAAACCATGTCAACAAAAGGTAAGAAATAAGTATGTCCTTCCATTTGTCCTCTTACTAATGCAGGGCCTTATAGATATAGCGATTTATGGTTTGCAGATTTCGGTATGTTGTGATTTTATATTTCATTGCACAAATACATAGCTGTATCTTAAAGACTAGAAAGAAGACGGCAAGAAGCATCCTCAATTTAGATCAGCAAAAGGAATAAGTTGTTTCACAACGAGAGCAAAAGTATGCGAGTGGTGTTCCTTTGGAAAAGAAACAATGACAAATGATAGAAAAAAAAAGACAGCAAAAATGCAAATGCCGTTCCTTTGGGAAAAAGGAGCAGCAAAAATAAAAATACTATAAAAACACTCAAAATGCCATTCCTTTGAAAAAGGAACAAGAAAGAATAAAAGAACGATGTTTCTTTGAAGAAAAAGGAACAATGGTAACAAAAATGTTGTTTATTTGGAAAAAAGGACAAGAAAACGTAAAGTGTCGTTCCTTTAGAAAAGGAACAATAGAGATTCAATGCTGTCTTTAGAAAAGGAACAAAGAATGCTTTAAACTGAGAAAGATAAAAAACACGCAGATGCTATTTTTAGAATGGCAAAAATCGAACTTTGTGAAAGAAAAAGGGACAGCAAAAAAAATGATAAGAAATCATTTAATGCAAACTTATGTACAAAAATCACTCAAAAACAAGAACTTATGTACAAATTGTAAAAAACAATGAACCCTTAATGAATTGCAGGTGAGGAAGATTTCTCTTCCTCCCCTAAAATCTCCATATCAGTATCTCGGTGTAGCTGCTGGCAGAAGGATTCCCGAGTGAGTGGTTTGCGATAGAGACGGACTCGGTGGCCGTTTACTTTAAATGCATATCCAGAACCGTCAATGGTAATTAGAGTGAGGGTTCCATTGTCATGCACCTTCTGGATTTCGTATGGTCCCAACCATCGAGTCTGAAGTTTCCCAGGGAAGTCCTGAAACCGAGACGTATAAGCGCAGGCCCCGCCCCGTGGAAAGACTTTGTTTTTGATGAGCGCATCATGCCATTTAGCTGGCTGCTGTTGAATCAATGCTGTATTTTGTAATGCAGAGAGCCTAATTTCGTCTAATTCATTGATCTGCCGTAGTCGATTGATTTGTGCCTCGCTTAGATCTAGGCCAACTTCCTGTGCTGTCCGTAATGTTTGGATTTCGAATTCTATGGGAAAAATGGGTTGTTTTCCAAACACTAATTGATAAGGTGAGTAACCTATATGCCTCCTCTATGTATTCTATAGGCCTAGAGTAATCAATAGTCGTTTGCAGCCCAATCACGCCTATGTGACGCAATGGTTTTTGTTAGGATTGATTCTATTATCTTATTGCTACTTTCTATCTTCCCATTCGCCTGTGGGTGATATGGAGTAGTGATTTTATGCTGGACATGATAATTGTTGAGTGTTGCAGCTAATTTATGCCTAACAAATTGTGGTCCTCCATCTGTAATTATTTCCCTAGGAAGGCCATAACGAACAAATAGATGGAACAGGAACTGTATGACAGAGTCCTCTGTGGCTCTTGCCAATGCTTCTGCCTCAACCCATTTGGTGACATATTCTGTTGCCACCAAAATATATGTTTTCTGATTTGATGAGGGGTTGATGGGTCCAACGAAATAAAGAGCCCATCGCTCGAATGGTTCGATGACTAACTGTGGTTTCAGAGGCATCTCATCAGCTTGACTAGGTCGTCCTGCTCGCTGGCAGCTGTCACAGGCTTGGACAAACTTCTTTGCATCTTTGAAGATCGTAGGCCAGTAGTATCCTGTCTGCAATACTCTATGTCCAGTCCTACGCTCAGCGAAGTGCCCCCCACACGGTCCATCGTGACAGGCTTTTAGGATATCAAAAATTTCCCATCCCTAACACACGCTCGATATGCATGTCCTTTTACCTACTGCGAGGTAGTTGGCAACATCAGCATACCAGGGTGTTTGAATGGCAACAGCAAACATGTGCTCATCCGTAAATTGATCTTCAACTGCTGCTGCATCGCTTGATTTTGGTATTCTCGAAAGAAAATCGGCTACAGGGTTTTCTTTGCCAGGCCGGTCCTTGATCGTGATGTCGAATTCCTGCAATAAGATTAACCATCGAGTTACTCTGGCATTTGTGACAGGCTTATTTGCTAAATATTTTATAGCAGAATGGTCTGTATATAAGATAACAGGATAGCCTGTAATATAATGTCTAAATTTATTGACAGCATGTATTATAGCTAGGAATTCTTTTTCAGTAACAGTGTAATTTAATTCAGCAGGGGATAAATTCTTGCTGATGTAATAGATGGCATATGGTTTTTTATCCTCTTCCTGTCCAAGGACTGCGCCAATAGCTGTATCTGAGGCATCAGATGATATCTGGAATGGTAGGTCCTAGTTTGGTCCTCGAAGGACTGGGGCTGTGGATACGAGCTTCTTTAAATCTTCGAAAGCATGGTCACATTTTTCTGTCCAAAGAAAATCAACATTACCGGTTAGTGCATATAAAGGAGCAGCAATGTGCGAATAATGCTCTATAAATCGTCTATAATAACCGGAAAATCCAAGAAAGCTGCGTACCTCTGTTTGAGTAGTAGGAGTGGGAATGAGCAAAAGTATTTGGATTTTGGCCGGGTCTACCTGAATGCCGGCTGCTGAAACATAATGTCCTAGGATAAGTCCTTCAGCCATCATCATGAAACATTTTTCGTGGCTTAAGCAAAGCCCGGTAACAATGCAGCGTTGTAGGACTTTTTCTAGGGTGTCTAGAGCTGGATCAAAATCATCTCCATATGGTGTAAAGTCATCCATGTAAACTTCAAGTCCATAATTTATTAAATCTGAAAAAATGCTAAGGATAGCCCTCTGAAATGTGGCAGGAGCATTACATAGGCCAAAAGGTAGAACTCGATAGGCAAATGTTCCCCAGGGACAAGTAAAAGTAGTTTTATCCTGGTCTTCAGGGGCAATCTGAATCTGATTGTATCCAATGAAGCCATCCAGGAAAGAAAAGAACTTCTTCCCTGCTAAAGTATCCAATACTTGATCTATGAAAGGGAGAGGAAAATGATCTTTCTGTGTTGCCTTGTTTAGCTCCCTATAATCCACACAGATTCTCCATTTTCCATTCTTTTTTGGTACTACCACCAGCGGAGAGACCCATTTACTATCAGAAATAGGATAGATAAAGTTGACATCTAAAAGTTTTTGAAGTTCAGCTTTTACCACATCCTTTAGATGAGGATTAAGTCTCCTTTGTGGCTGACGAACAGGTCTGGCGTCTTTTTCTGTATAAATGTGGTGTGTACATAACTGGGGATCAATTCCTTTCATGTCAGGGTAATCCCATGCAAATGCTTGTTGATATTTTGTTAACAAATGGATGAGCTTAGTTTCCTGTTCAGGTGTGAGATTAGAATTGATGTTTAAAGTTTTCCCCGGTGCAATTTCCACAGTTTTACTATTTGCAACAGAAGTAACAGGTATCGTTTGGTCATGCGTATCTTTCAGAGGATCTTCCTCCAAGTCATTATCAAATGTTGCTTCTATCATGTGACACTGTGTGTGGGGTTCAGTTTGAGTAATGAAATTATTAATGGCATCGTCTTCTATTTGGTCTTTAAAATCGAGTGCCTCTTGTATAGTTAATGGAGATCTGATGTTATCAGTAAGGTATGATACAGGGTGCTTATTAGTTTTGATCATTGTGACACTTGGCTGCGCTGGAGGATATAGAACTAAATTTTTGCTATTCGGTCCTCTAGTTATGGTCATATTTCCCTGCCGGCAGCCAATGTAGGCATCGGCAGTGGCAAGCCAAGGTCTACCTAAAATTAGCGGGTGTCCATCAAGTCGGGTTTTTGGATTAATTATCAGAAAATCGGTTGGATACTCCCAGGAATCTACAGAGACCATGACATCATGTAGAGTACCCTCCGGTCTAACCACAGATCGGTCAGCTAATTCTAAAAAAGTAGAGGTGGGTTCTACAGATGTAATGCCGAGCTTTTGGCAAGTAGTGGTTGTTAAAATATTAATTGCAGCTCCTAGATCAACTAAGGCATTAGACAGGGTCTGACCATAAATTTGAACAATTATAATTGGATTTCCTGGGTCTTCATATTTAATGGGTGTTTCTTTCCCAGATAATAAGTCAGATAAAGTACCGACTACTTGGACTCTTGGATTATTTGTTATATTCCTCCTTGGTTTCTTTATGCACAACTCTTTGATAGTTTTTGCGTATATGGGAATGTCTTGAATGGCTTGGAGGAATGGAATTTTTATGTACAGATTTTGTAATTCTCCCAGAATGTCAAAGTCGGGATATTGTATGGGTCGAGGTATGGCTAATCGTTCTGGGAATGGAGGAGAGGATGTGGTTGCTTGATTATGAGTTTGTTGCTTATTTACATCCTCTTGTTGTAACTGATGTTCTCTTGGTAACTGATCTTCAATATGAACTATTTTATCTCCCTCAGTTTCAATTATACGTCCAGATCTTAACTGAAGGTCATTTCACTCCCTCAGGTCGGGTCCTATTTCTGGTGATTCTATGATTTGAATAGATTGGACCTGTCTGTTATTTGGATTGGGATCGGGTTGGGCTGGGAGTTGCGGTCTCAGGTTAGACTGGGGATTTTGTTGTAAGGCTGGCAGAGTAGGTTGAGGGAGCGGAATAGTTCCAACTGGGTGGTACATCGGTCTTTGCCAGCTTGTCTGCCAGGGTGAACTTTGTGAAGTAGAGGGAGTCCATTGTGAAGGATATGGGCCATTTTGCCAATATGGTGGAGTGTAAGGAAAATTCGGCCAACCAGATTGGCTTGTTTGATTCAGCCATGGATTTGAAGAAGGAAACGATTGTGGTGACCAGTTTGTAAATGGGGGTTGAGATTGATTTTGCCACATACCATATTGTTGAGCATTATACTGTGGGGTTTGAAAGAAAGAGGTTGAGTCCGGAAACATACCAGGTTGTCTCGGCTGCCACTGGCGGCGCTGGTTGATCGAATTCACTGATTCTGGTTCTTCTTTTGCTTCCTTATATACCGCTTTCAATCCAAGAAGTGAGGGGCAGCTCTCCGTAAGGTGATCTTTTGTACAGATGCCGCATGTTTGGACTTTATCCAGTGGACACTCCTTGTGGCTATGTTTTTTTCTGCATCGGGGGCAGAAGATTGCCAAATTCTGTTCTGCCTCCAGCTGCTTCTGTTTAGCCTGCACAATATCAAGTTGTGTAGTTAGTGTCCCCATAATATCAATTTTAAAATTTTCTAATAAATTTCCAATTTCTGCACGTGTTACTCCTTCTGCTGATACTTTGTTATCTCTTGCAAACCGATCATATTCTGTCGGTTTTATTCTTGTGCTGCCTCTCGAACTCCTGATACATAAGTCAATGATGTCAGCAAAATTATCTTGATAAATATCCCCTTTTCCCATAATGTTTAATGTTTCAATCCATTGTTCCTTCATGCCCCTTATTAATGCATTTTTTAACACATTATCAGGTAAAGGTAGCGATGCATAAGGAGATCTTTGTAGATTGTACTGAAAACGTTCCACATACTCCTCTAATGTTTCATTTGGTATGGCTGACATTTGAAATATTTCGTCTTTTAATTCTCTAGACCTACAATAATCCTGATATTTTTTTAAGAAGGATTCTTTCATTTGATCCCAATTGTTGATAACCCCGCCACCTAGCCCCATAAACCATCTTAAAGCAGCCCCTTTTAATGTAGAGGGAAATAATTTCAATTTTTGGGGATCGGTGGTGTAATCGTACTCCCTACATAACACATCGAATTCGAATAAGAATGCATCCGGATCTTCTGATGTGAGTCCGTGAAATGTAGGGATATGCTGAAGAGGGATAGCTTTCATAGGTGCATTTGCTGCAGAATCCACTATAGGATATTGTAATGTAGAGGTTTGAGTATTTGGCTGGTTTTGAGCATTTGGTTGGTTTTGAGCCATGGGATCGAATATATGCCAATAACCTTCTGGGATATCTAGGAGGGTATTCCTAGGTTGAGTGGGAACGGTTTTGACATGGATATTTTTAATAGCGCTTCCTTTATCTGGAATAATGAGAATACCAGGTGTCTGAGGAGATTGAATTCCTTCAACAATGACTTTCGCAGCACTCCCCTTATCTGGGCTATCTAATGGCTGATTTGTTTCAATAGGGGATTTTGGTTCCTTGGTTTCCCCTTGTTTCTCCTTCTCCTTCACAAAAGTTGCTAGAGTTCCCTTCCTGCAATAATTCTGGAGTAGAATTTTCAATTTCTTGAAAGTCCTGCTCTTCAGTTTGACTATGCACCTCAGCACAGGCTACAGATGGTGATCCTGTGGCCTGAAGGGAACTATTAGGCGGTTTAGAAATGTTTTTCTTGAGGCCTACTGATGGCTGAGATTCTGTTTTCTTATAGATTTCGTCTATGAAGGTCATTCGGCCAAGGGTCATCGACCCCTTAGCTTTTTCAGGCTTGGATGGGGGTTTGATATTCTTTTCTGGTCTTTTCTGCTTAGTCATGCACTCAAAAATGAACTACCAACTTTTATTCAAACAAAGCAAAAACAAATCTGTTAGGAAAGCGGATAGTGGAGCAGGGTTTTTACATGCTTCGCACGTAGATTCTTACCTTCCGTTTTTAGGATCCAACTCCTCCCTAGCAGGCTCGTACACTACTCTGAAAAAGACAAATGGCTACACTCTTTCCCCGGCAACGGCGCCAAAATGTGGAGCTATAAAAAGGGTCTCTTTCACCTCTAATTACCTCACATTAATACGTCAATCCGGGAGCGTTTTGTTATTACAAAGAGTGACTCAATCTGAGGCTATCATTTGTCAGAGTAATGCTAGTAGTACAGTGATTAAGAAATACAAGAGTAAACGGATGCTTGTCTGTAACTAAATTACTTCAAAGAATAAATCACACACTCAGAAAACTCAACAGCTTATCAGTCAAGGGTTCGGCAGTGATAACCCATCCCTTCGGAAACTGATGGAAAGGAAATTAAAGCATAGACCACGAGCCTGGGAGCTAGACAGTGACTGCCAATGCTCACTACAGCCTTAGATCATCTCTCACGCCAAAACAACAAATGCAAGTAAATGGAACAACAAAGCAAATAAAGGATTGAACAGCAATTCTGGAATAGAACAACAAATCTAAAATGGAACAGCAATTGAATAACTAAGTCCCGCGGGTTGTAACCAAACTTAATCTATTAACTCAAATGCACTCTTTGCAATCAAATAACATTCTTTCACTCTAAAGGCAATTCACACAAATCACACTAATGGAACAGCAATAACTATTAATGAATTATGGAACAGTACTGATAAATCAAAAACGTGCACAACACACTGGAATAACAATCTGAATCAACGGAAATACGACTGTGCTTCCAAATAGAACACTATTATTTCTGAATCCAACGATTATGAAGAACACTACCTCAACAAATGTATGACACGAATATTCAATATAACAGCTCCGTAACAGAACAGTAAGAACATGCAATTAACTTTTAAAAGGATTAATAACTTGATGCGGAGTCAACACACGATTCTGTCTGTAAAAACCTCAATGATTCAATCTTTAACAGAGCATGTAATATGAACTTTATAAAGCATATCAAATTATCAAATAACGCTGATAAACAAACCACACAGAAGTCAAGTCGTAATGGTACAAAAGCAAGTGTCCTCCGGGGCCAGGCCCTTAGCCTCCAAGGATACACCGCTTTAAGTTAATCCAGACGCAGAGATGAAATAATCACCAAGCTTTTATTAATGCATCGGTCAAAAATACATTGAACCAGTTCTCAACGAGACTTAATAATCAAAGCTGATGTTTTACAGAAAATTACATAAAAGCGTATCCTATCTATCAAGCTAACAGTGTTGTCCCTTTATATAAAGGCGACGGCGGAGATGTCCAAGTAACATGATAAATAAAGCAGCGATCCCTCAGGATCGAAGATCCTGAGGGATTCGCCAAACTGTTAATTCTTCATCCTTTCCTTTCTTTGGCGCCGAGCTGGTGTCTTCTCCTTCTTTTCCGAGCCGATTTGTTGTAATCTATTTAGCCTTGTTTGCATTCGGTTCACCTTCAGAGGGACAACAGTTATCTCGACTTTGTCTCTTCCTTTGGAGCGGCAATTCCTCGTTTTCTCCTTTTCCTGTACAGAAAATAACCATTATCAGTGGCTAAGTCTTGCATATCAATTCTCACATGTTTTGTTATAGTTCCTTATTACTTTCCAAATTCATGATACAAAAAGGTTCACAGTTGATATACCAATTTACCCAAACAGGGCCCATAGTTCTAGTGCTTCATCTCCTAGGGTTAGGTTTTTGGATGTTTAGGGTTTTCCATTGTTTCTCAATAATAAATAGGCCTTCGAGCCTCATTGTAACATAGTCCAAAGGCATGTAGCCACCACATCTCTTCTCAGAGATAAGCTACCATCACCCGAGCTAATTTATTTTCCATTATGTTTGTAAGCATTTTTTAGTATTTTATATTAATGAAATGAAGTGTTATTCCTGTTGCATCTGTGCGTTTATGTTTATTTATGTATTTTATTGTGTTCCTGCATAAGTCTGAATCAATTTACAAAAAGGGACATTTTGAGTTTTCTTTTCTACTTCTTTTTCAAAGTTCCTAAACATGAAAAAGATATTGTTTTAACCATTCGTCGGACTCGTAAAACATAAACGATGAAGGACTTGTCACCATGACGAGACCGAGTTACTCCTTCCTAGGGCTCGTTAAACTTACTAGGATGGATTCATCTGAAGGGTGAACTTATATCCTAAGCATATGGTATCCTCTTCAATATTGCAATTAAAAATAAAGAGATACTCACTAGAAATAGTGGCGGAAAATCGAAGGAAACACATATCATGTATTTCTTCTAAAAGGCAACATGTCGCTCTTGAACATGACACTTATATGTATCTCATGTCAGGTTTGGGATATCCTCACTTCGTCATTTTCCTTCGGGGGTTTGAGAAATCTATTTTCCTCTCATTTGATTATATCTTATTTTAATTATGAACTCTGATCCTATTTTGAGTCAAATGCTACTAAATTTTAGAGTTGTGTCGCCGATATGTTCAAGAGAAGCCATGTCTGCAAATTCAAACCACTTATACCCTGTTTTACTTTCTCTGCATTAATATTGAGTCACTCTTACCAACTTTTCAAAATCCTATGTTTCTTGTCGATGATGTTGGAAGCATTATGGACCTCCTTCGGCAGATCACTTCCTACCAACTTTAGCTCATTATCTAGGAAGATGATCTAGAAAACCCCTTTCAGTACCTTGGAAGTTGCATGTGTTAATGGCAGGTTCTTCGCATTCGACGATAGGTTCACATCATTGGCCTTCAATCGAATTATTTTGTAGGTGTTCGACTTTGGCTTCATTATTCACACTCGTATATTATGTTGTTATACCTTGAGAGTCATTGTCATCATTGGTGGTTTATATCATACATGTTAACGGTTTACATCATTGACCGATAACCAAGTTCTTTCTACCATTTTTGACCTCAACACACCTATTCACATGGTTATATTTATACTTTGGTCGGATCGAGATAGAGGTGAAGACCCTGGGTTTCATTTGATAAATCCAGGCTGCGTGGAGTTATTTAGTATTGATGATTTTACACATGATCCTTTCTAGTCAGATTGTTGCCCATGTCGTGGGTACATGTATTCGTGATTATAAACATGATCCTTTCTATTCATATGGTTGTGTCCATGTCGTGGATCCATGTATTGTTAGATGCTTGCTCAAAGATGCATTGTTAGGTATACTTACATCATAGATGTCAGATATATTGTATTATGTTTAGTCTGTGGGCCTCCTGATGGTGGTTCTCTCAGCCCTTTCCTTTGCTTGTAAAGCACTTCAACCATCACTCCCAGTTCTGACTTCATGGTTTAGGGGGCATATGTTATACAATATTTTGTCACACTCCACTTTGTATCATCATACCACCAGTGCCGAAAAATATGTTCTCCATGAAACATGTCTAAAACACATCTGAAGAAGTGGTAAAAGACTTAACTTGAAACTATTATGAAAAGCTTGTCAAGAAAATTGTTTTACAAGCCCAACACACTCTGCATCGGTAATGACCCACGCTTGTCACCTTTTGCAAAACATGTGTCTAGCGTTAGCAGAATGACTTTTGACAGGAAAATCTGTGTTGGTCGTCTTTAGACAATTTTCCCAAAAATGGAGGAGAAGCTTCCTTTACTAGAAGCCTCGAGAACGACGACGTGGTTTCAGGTTGTTGATGATAGGAACGAAACCTCTCATTCATGGCCATGGATCCTCTTTCCACGGACATCCCTAGGTTTTGGAACTCCTCCAACATTTTATGGATCCTCAACTCCCTTTCCTTCCTTATAAATGAAATCACTACCATCCACTAATGGTTGGTTTCCATACCATGAGTTGAAGCATGCCCAATTGATGCCCATTTTTGAAGGAGAAAGATGTTTGAAGAGCTGAGGCTAGGAATTGGAGTCTCACCTAAATTAGGCATCCAACATCAAGGATTCTAGTTGTATTTCTCCCTTTATCATTCTATTAATAATATATTATGTGTTTCCTTTCCATAAATGTGTCTATCATTGTATGTTTATTGTAGTGTTCCTTGATCTACTACATAGCTTATACTAGATATTGTTATGCTTTATATATTTTTGTTGTCTCCACTTGTTCTTCCTATTGGAAATTGGATAAACAAACGCTCCCCGTGTGTTTCGCGACATGGACTAACCGCCTCTCGTGGATCCTTATCTCTGGTGATGCGATCGTTGACTAACACTTGCAGGTGTTGGTCTAATAGAAATTTTGATTCCCAACAAGTGGTATCAGAGCATAGGGCACGAGTTCAATACACATCTAGCTCGCGTTGGGAGGAATATTGTTGGAAATTGGATAAACCAATGCTCCCTGTGTGTTTCACGACATGGACTAACCGCCTCTTATGGATCCTTATCTCTAGCGATGCGATCGTTGACTAACACTTGCGGGTTTTGGTCTAATGGAAATTATGATTCCCAACACTTCCTTGCAAGCATTTATATTCACCAATGGAGAGGATATCGTGAGAATGGAAGTGAAAGAAGCAAGGCTGACACCAAAGGCAAGCATTAACATCAGAAAGAGATAAGACATTTATCGTCCTTCATGTTTTTATAGCATAAGTTATGAAAGGTTGCATATATTTGTCTTGTTTGTTGCTAGATCCTCCCATAGGACTAGAGGGATCATTTATGTCCACAGAAAGGATTTCTTGCACAAAACTTAGCCTTATGAGTGAAAATAGGTATTAAACTCCTCTAATACCTATTTTCTCACCCTTCTTTTCCCATGATGATGATGTGGCCTCCTGTGAATGTTCTCATATTGTTGTTCATGGGTGCTTAAATCCTTTAGTAGTACTTAGCATGGTTCCTCCTTTCACAACATCTTCAATTGACAACATGTACCTCTTTCCAGATCTACTCTCGTTCAGCCCATCGGTTATTTCTTCTTGTTCCGAAGGACTCTGTCTGTCTTTATGACTATTCTCCAACTCATGTTGCCTCTGCCTTTGTAAGTCTAACACGATTTGAAATATGATTGCATTGACTTTCACTTGTCTCTCATGTGCTATGACAAGCCTTTCATTGTCAGCCTTACAAGTCCTTATTTATGCCCTTAAGCTCATCAAGGTATCCATTAAGTCTAGAGAATTTTCCCCTCCTTCTTGTTCAACTAATATTTCTTCCCTCCCATGTTGTGACTAGCCAGAACTATATTATACCATCATGTTATTCATTCCTTGGTGCTTTATTTCTATACTACACCATCACTTTTTGTTCATGTAGTCTTTGACCTTCATGTGTTGTCATACACACACATAATTTTTAGTTTTAAACATCCATAAGTGCATAATGTAGATCATCTCCTTAAATTCCTTGGAGGTTGTTGGTATGAGGCTGGCTAAAACAATTCACTTCAAGTTCGCACATTAATATCAACAAAATCACACCAAATCATTAGTATGATGATGCATCAAAATATCACAATGAAGATGAACCAAACAATACATACGATCAATTCACACAACAATTATATTTCTAACGCTTATCACGAGGCTTTAAGGCCTCACTTTCCATGCATTTCCTCTATGATTGAGCCCATCTAGTCCAAGTGTTGAACCTGGAAGCTCAACCAACATATAACATACCCCATACTATCCCTAGCCCCTACTAAGAGTAGAAGGAGGGAATTACTATGCTGACCTAACCTCCAATGTCCCGTTATGGAAATGAGGTCTAATTTTTTTTTGATCTTTTACAACTTCTTCAATACTTAAAATGGATAACTTCGTTGCGATTGTCTCATTGAAACCTTTCCAACTGTTTGGTTCTAATTGATGATGTCAATTAGAGTTTAATTTAATGTCAACCCAGGAAGTTAAACTTAGAAGTGCTTATCTAAAATATATAGATCTAGAAAGATTCCTAATTTGTCCAAGATCTTAAAGTCCCCTTACAAGAACATATTCATTAAGATCTCTTTCAATAACTAAACAAACCTAGATCTAATAATTGTTTGAGATCTATGGTTCTCTTACAAGAACATATTCTACAAGATCTCTTCCAACATTAGAACATCTAATAAGAACTTAAAAGCTGAAATGAAGTAAACCTAGATCTAATAATTGTATGAAATCTTACGGTTCTCTTACAAGAACACTTTCAAATAAGACTCTTCCAATATTAGAACATTTAACAAAAACTTGAAAACTGAAATCAAACAAAAACATAAAATAAATTATACCTAAAATAAGAAAATAAGCATGCAAGTGAGGCCATGGGGGCCCTCCATAACTCCACAAGCACACCACTTCAATGGAGACTCAGATGTAGAAGCAAAATCGAAGTATGATCCTTTATTTCAAAATCTCCATTACAAACCAACTCTAAGGTTACAACTCTAAGCTTCTAAGATTACATACTCCAAAATTCTAAGATTACAAAACTTCAAGATTACAAATGGAGGAGATTGTACTCCTATTTATACAATGGGATGAGTAACAAAATCATAATGATCATCCACTAATCTCTCTTTAGTTCCATACATCTCTCAACCATCTAGACACATAACCCCTTTTGTCCTTGATCTTCTCCATGAGATCATAATCTTCTCCATGAGGTTTATCTTCTCAAATTCGAATTTGATCATCCAAGGCCACATAAAGGTGTCTTGGAAGCTTCCTTGGCACCTACACATGTCACAAAAACAATCCACTTTCCATATATAAATTAAAATATATTATTTTCTAATATTTAATCAAGAATTTCTCTTAAAAATGCTTAAAAATAAATAATATTTGGAAAATATAAATGAGACCCATTAATGGCGAACAATAGGGAAAATGAAGTGACATGGTGGTGAATAATGAGTGATATAATGGAAGAATAGGTGAAAAATATATGGTAATAAGTGATATTTGTATGACATTTTGAAACCCAAACACCAACGATATAAAATTTGCTTCAATTTGACTCCTGGATCAAAATATATGGCCATTTACAGATTAACCTATCAAATTATGCCATGCCATTTAACCTGCCACATGGCTGTCGAATTAGTATCCAGCCCTTGAATCAAAATATATGGTTATTCAAATATTGGTCTATTAGATAGTGCCACGTCATTTAACCTACAACGTGGCGCCCATATGGTCTCCATGTGGTTTTCCAATTTGTGGCCTCATCACCACCAACATGGCAGTTCTACACTATCGTTGACTCGTTCATAATATGTCACGTATAATACCAATTCTATGGTCCACATGAACCAAGATATAACACATATATGGTTTAGAAAAAGTGCATGGGTGCGGGCCCTTTATGGCCACGTCACCCTGGGAATAAAATCCCGATGAGTTTCAATATTGTCACTCATTGAAGCTACTAGGGAGAACCTTTTAGGGCTATGTGGCGGTATACTCATTACGACAAATCTTAGCCATATGTTGAATTATACATAAGAAAAAACATTTACGCCACTCAAAACTTGTCACCATTGAACAAGCCCCGTGCACTAAGTCACCTCGTGACTTAAATCGCGATATGCCCTTCATCCAAAATCTCCATGGTCCGAGGTGACGTCACTAGCACTAAACGTTGGGGCAATTTCATCCTTTGTCATACCTTCCACATCATGTTCCACGTAACAATGGGTTCCACTATACCCGATGTCGCACAATTCACATAAATCATGTTGTAAAGGGGGGGTTTACGATTTGTTTTTTTTTCATTGTTTATGCCTTATCTATGTAACACGCCCAGTTAGCAGCCCCACCAAGCTACATTGTCCCAAGGATTTGATCCTAGGAGTTACCTCTTGCACTCCATTTTAAACCCCCAGGGAGAAAATGTTACACTGAAAACTGTCACCTTGACATTCTGCTGACCGTATGAGCTCATTATTACTCATACTTCCTCCTTTTGCAAGTCTAATATACCAGCTCCTCATATCAAGCTTCAAAATCAGAAGAAAATCCCTAAAATCCCCTTAGAATTGGTATCGCACTCTCTCTATGCATTCCCTGCGGTCCCGCACCTAAATCTCAGCCTGCATGCGGAACCATACCGCACGTTCTTTGTGTAATGGGTGCGGACCTCTGTAAAACATAAAAAGGCGAGAAAATGAAGATTAAAAAGTGAATTCCAGGTGAATTCTAGAAGATTCTAGACGGGAATTTTCGGAATGGATACGCTTTGAATATACCAGCTCCTCATGTCAAGCTTCAAAATCAGAGAAAAATCCCTAAAATCCCCTAATAATTGGTATCGCACTTTCTCTATGCATTCCCTGCGGTCCTGCACCTAAATCTCAGCCTGCATGCGGAACCATACCGTACGTTCTTTGTGTAATGGGTGCGGACCTCTGTAAAACATAAAAAGGCGAGAAAATGAAGATAAAAAGTGAATTCCAGGTGAATTCTAGAAGATTCTAGACGGGAATTTTCGGGAATGGATATGCTTTGAAGCTGGTTCATGCATCCCTCACTTAATGGAGCTAACCCCTTGATGTAAGGAGCTTATCCCTTTGAAGGAGGATTCTATCCCTTCATATTTGGAACTAGAAACCTCCTCTCTTCCACTATAAAAAGAGGCCTTGGGTAGCCTCAAAGGGAGTTCAAGCTTATGATATTTGAAGTTAAATGTTGTTGAGATTTAGACTTAGTTAACTAAGACTTTCTGTGAGGTTAAATCACTCATCTCCATTTGTCTTAGTTCAAAGAGTGCAATGCTTGTCAGAGTAAAGGAGATTCTTGCTTCGGACCCCGGGAGGACCTGCACAACATCAAGGCACAGGTTGTAAAGGTTTTCTATCTTTAAAGTTAATACAAATATACTCATTTCTCTCATTAAACTGTCAATTTGTGGTTTATTTCATAAATTCCTTGATCATTATGATAATTATGATTTATGATAATGTCTATACAGGTGCTGCTTAATCTTTTTGCTTGTTTGTGATTGCAGATATAAGAGGAACGTTCTTTCAGTGCACGGGAAGGACTTCAACAAAATCAAGCAAGCGTTGGATATAAGGTAGGCTCTACACCCGTATAGTGTTTTTATAAATCTTATATGCTTAGAGAGAGATTAGTATAATTGGCTGTTTGTTGCTAGTTACCTTTTGTACTAGAGAGATCGGTCTTGTCCGCAAGACGGATTAATCTACACAACAAAATGGCGACTCCGCTGGGGAAGAACTTGGTTGTTCTTGGTTATCTTTGATTTTTGACTTGAGAAAACGTTTTTTCTGGTTTTTGATTGATTCACATCTGTCTGGGTGTTTTAAATTTTTTCTGTTTTTGAAAATTTAGAAGTATTTTGAATTTTTCTATCATTTTTGCTAGGACCGCACTCTGCATAACTGTTACAGTGCGGGCAGTTTCGCACGTTCTTTATAGAATACAGTGCGGGACCGCACCTGTAAACACTGCTTACATGCGGACCCTGTTAAAATTTTGAAAAATTTCTAGGTTTTTTTTTTTTTGGTTAATTTTTAGATCTTCGGTTTCTGCCCAGACTGGTTATTGTGTCTATCAAGAATTCATTGTTTATGAACTCCAACAGTGTTAGTGTTTTGAATGATTTTCTAGGAGATTTTTCCCATTGGATTATTTTTCCTGTTTGGTCTTTGTAGTGATTCAAATTTTTTGACAATTTGCAGTATCTCAGATCACATAAGATCTCTTTTTGTCTCTTGAATCCGACCTCATTGTGAAAACATCCTAGTTTGAGAAATTAAGCCTTTTTGATTTCTTTGCAAATCTTCGAAAAGAACTTGCTTTAAAGTTTTGAATTTCATTTATTCTTTGAGTGTTTTGAAAAACATATTTTGAGTGTTTTTGATCTGTTTGATAGATTCTTAGTTTGCTGAACAACTAAGAGAAACATTCATAAAAAAAAACTCTAAAAAGCTTTTACTCAATTTAGATTAGTTTTCAAGATTAGTTTTCATAGTTTTGAATAGTTTTAATTTTGTAGATTTCTTTCGAAAGAGAATTGTTTTGTAGCTTCTTGTTTGGAAAAGAAAAGAGAAAAGAGTTTTTCTTGTGAGCTTTGATAGTTTATTGAAAAGACAAAATGTTTCTTTCAATTAGTTTTCATGTTTGAATAAGGAATTTGAAAGTTGCATTCTCTAACTCTTCTTTAAATAGAAAATTCATTGAAAGAAAAAAGAATTGAATATCATCATAGGTGCATTTTAGTGTTTTTGGAAGTCGAGTCTTCACATCATACAAAGTTTCATTTCCGCGCCCTTTGACTTAAGAAACAGCTCTTTAAAAGTAACGCTTAAATAAAATTCATCTAGTAATCTTTTTATTTCTAGGGCTCTCATCACCAACATAGCTTAGGCTAGTATCTTGGAGTAGGGAGTAATTAACTCTCCAAGGTAGATAAAACAAACAAGTAGATATATCTTGCGGTAGGAAGAATTCCAGTTGTTACATGTATGCTCTGGGAAGCTCCTCTTAAAGGATTTAAGCACGAGATCATATCTGAACCAGTGGGGTAATCAATCCTTCCTCATTGGGAACGATAGAAGATATACACGCATTAAAAACGGTAAACCTCGGATAGACCATTGTCGAGGAGCCAGGGGTCACTTGTCGGTAAACCTTGGATTCTGTTCAAGGAGCCTTCAAGGGGATTGAGCTTTGTTACTCTGCCCTTGCGTGTGTGTCGGATCGTAGACTGTTCCCCCAGGTATATTTGTTTCAATTGGTAACCTTAGAGGCCATAATCTTTAGGATTCTTTCCTAAGGTGACGGTGGAGGGAAGATCCCACTGTACCTGGAACAGACGTCGACTAGACTCACTTGGACTCTCTCGGGGGTTCTCTTCACTCGAGATGGTTATGTGAAGAAACTTGTGCGAGTCTGTTTCATTAAGCAGGTTGTCGGGGTAACTGTTCCAACCGCCCTTTTCGTGTTAAAATTCTACTAAGTTGGATTTCATCACCAACTAGTGATTTTAGTACGGAAAGTTACTTGTTTGTGTGTGGTTTGAACTCTTAGATTTTTTAAGCGAGTGATTCAAATTGTTTGTTTCTTAGAGACTTTAGGTGTTTTCATTGAAATTTTTCTTTGTTTGCGTGTGATTAGATAATTTTTCATCGTGGCGGAATTGCCGAGACACTCCCGGAGAATACAAGGGAAACCCCCTGAATTTACACCAGGTCATCTAGAAGGGCTTCGGGCTCTGGTACCACACAGTAGCCGTAGACTTAGATCAACAGAAGCTGAAAGCTCTGCTATTGTGATACATCTTGATCATCAAATTCCTACAACAGAATATATTCAAGAACCGATTTCAGTTTCTGAAGTCACTGAAAATATTTCTCCTACTGGAGAATTATCTGACGAACCTGAAATCTCTGAGCCTGAAACTGAATCTTCTTTGTTAGAAACATCTTCAGGATTTATCTCACCAACTTCTAGCGATCCAGGTTCACCTAGGGTTAGAAATATCATTACTGAAAATCTTCCTTCTGGACTAATTTCTATAGAAGAACTTACTAATCCAGACGAAGACGTATCTCTTCCCAACTCCCCTCAATCGTTAAATCTTAGGGAGCGTGAATCTATTTTCTACAGCCCTATTCGAACTAATCCCTAGTATCTTTCTTTAACTGATTTTTTAGAGAATCCGGGTCTTGCTTTTTATCCACCTCGAGTTCCATTTCATCCTACACCCAGAGGTTATTATCCGTCATCTATTATGGCTGGAGAGTCATCCATGTTTTCGCAAACGCCTGAATCTTTTTTGCATGGTGGTCCTTCTGTTCCTGCGGGATATCAGTCTTTGTCTGGTACTTTCTCAGGAGCAACTCCTCAACCTATCGAAAATGTGTTATCATCTGGTCTTAGTGGACTTAAAATTGAAACGTCGAACGCAGAGCAAGTTTATATGATGTCTGGTAACATTCCTAATCCTCAAGCTCAAGGCAGTCAGTTTCCTTCTGGGAGTCAACCTCAGGGAACTCAGTTACCGCCTGGGGGGCAACCTCAGGGTAGTCAATTACCGCCTGGGGGGCAACCCCAAGGTAGTCAGTTACCACCCGGGGCTCAACCTCAAGGTATCTTTTTCCCAGGACAAACTGTGGATCAATATTATTTTGGGGGGCAACCCCAAGGACAGTACATACCTCAAGGTTACCAACCTCAAGGACAGTACATTCCTCAAGGTCAACCCCAAACTCAATATGCTCCTCAGGGTCCTCAACAACCCCAACTTCAGTACGTGCCTCAAGGTTATCAACCTCAAGGGCAGTACCCAATGCAAGGTTACCAACAACCTTCTGGTCAACCATCTGTTCAAGGAGCCGGAACTTTACCTTATTATCAACCCTATGTTCAACCAGGTTTTGGTCCTGACGTTCAACCTTCTACGGGACAGTACCCCGGAATGATGGTGTGGGATCCGTCCCAATATCAACAGCCTTTGCAACCTAATGTGCAGTTACCTTATCAACCTAGTCAGCCATTGGTTTCTGGTTCAACTCAGCAACCTGGTCAGCCAGCTATTCAAACTCCTGCACCTAGTTCAGTTCAGCAGGCTGGGCCTAGTACACCTCAGACTCCGCCCCAAACTCCTGTAACTGCTGCAACGTCTGTTCAACCCGTTACACCTATTTCTGGAGTGTCTGTAGCCCCGAGTTCGGCTATCCCTGTATCCGTGCAAATCCCGCAAGTCTCTGTACCTCAGTCAGGACCTTCAGCTCAGACTACAGTTCAGATGCCTGCAGGACAAGCCGGTACAAGTACAGTTGTTACGAGTCAACCTCAGTTTACTTATCAACCGTACCAAGGACAGCCGCAATACGGTCCCTATGTTCAGAATCCAAGCTATCAGCCATACCCTGGTTATACTTATCAACAACCTCAGTATGGTCCGATTCATCCTGGTTATCCGAGAGGTTATACAATACCCAATGCTAATCCGATTCCTAGTTATCCTGGGTATCCGCCTCCTGGATCTGCTTTGGCTTCTCAAGGTTTTCGTGACCCTAACCGTCAGTTACCGTTCATCGCAACTTTGGACTTACCAGATTTGACGCGCCTTACTAATGATCCTATTTTCTATTATCAGAATCGGCCGTCAATGCCTCATAAGTTGCCCAGTGACATACCGAAATTTGAAGGTAAGTCAGGAGAGGATCCATCAAATCATGTGATGACTTATCATCTTTGGTGTGCATCTAATTCGATTATTGATGATTCGATTCGCTTACGTCTTTTCCAGAGGACACTCATAGGTCTTGCAGCCAAATGGTACATTGAGTTACCACGAGGCTCGTTTCATAATTTCAGTCAGTTAGCAACGTCTTTCTTAACTCATTTCCAGTTGCCTGTCAGATACGACAATGGCACAGAATTATTAACTTCACTAAAACAATCTACGTCCACGTATATTTCTGATCATATTCATGAGTGGCGACGTAGACGACGTTTAGTGAAGGTTTACATTCCGGATCAAATTTTGGCAGAATGGTTTGTAAAATCATTACTGCCTAAGATCACTGAAGATGTAGCTAAGGCTGGTGTTGTTACTGAAGAGCAAGTAATTTCTCAGGCTCAGTACCTTGACCTCGTTTATACGCAGTCAGGTACTCTTCATGAAAAAATTCCCGATTTACCCAAACAAGGTCAAATAGCTGCTCCTCCTTCAGGGTCTCATGCCGCTGACGGTATGATTGGTACAGTTAGTTCTAAAAGTAAGAAGAAATCCTCAAAGAATTCTTCTCCAATTATAACTTTACCTGATTCCCCGAAAGGAGAATCCTCTCAAGAAGTTTCTGCCGATATTCATGTCGTTGAAACATCTACGGCAAAATCAAAATCTGGTAGTAAAAAGAAAGGGAGGAATAAAAACAAGAAAAATTCGAAGGAAAAAACAGATAGAGAAGAATCCAATGATGAGAAACGTAAACCTCGCTATCCTTGCTTCATTTGTGAACAAGATCACTTCACGAAAGAATGCCCATATCGAGAAGAGGTTACGAAACTCATTAAAGGATCGCAACAACCTGCTGTCTTGAAGGATCCTTTTCCAGTTCAAGATAGTAAAATGATTGGTTCTTCCTCGACCACTTTAGAAGAGCCTATTATGATGATGTCTCATGTAAGGATTGCGACGCGATCGCAAGATTATGGTTCCAAGAATCCCGTTGATGGCAAAGAAGGAGAGTCTTCTAATGCCAACGCATCAAATACAACTCCTCCTGTTTCCGGTCCGCTACAGATCGAGAAACAGAATCCAGACTTGATAATCAAACCGCCTGCTAAAGGTGTTCTTCGTAAATCAGCTTTCAATCCACATGCGAGAGCTGCTCAGAATTACAACATTGTTGAAGATTTAGCTGTTTCTCCTTCAGCAATGTCGGCTTTGGAAGTGCTGCAATCGTGTCCAGCACAGCGTAAATTATTACTGTCTGCTATAGGAGCTATTGATGTTCAGGATTCTAACCTTATAATTTTCGATTTAGAAAATAGTACACCACATCTTCCTCACCAAATGGCTTTCCAGATTCCAGTGTTAGTCAGAAACAGACCTATTTTTCGGACTGTGATTGATGAGGGAGCTTCAACGTGTATTATGTCGCTTCAGTGTTGGAAATCTCTTGGTTCTCCTACACTTAACCAATCTCCGATGATTCTAAAAGCTTTTGATGGTCGAGGTTTTCAACCTTATGGTATTTTGCAGGATTTACCCATAGGGGTTGAAGGGAAAATTGTTAATCTAGATGTGGAGGTGGTTGATGCTCCTCTAGATTACAACCTTCTACTGGGTCGTAGTTGGTCTTATGCTATGACTGCTGTTGTCTCTTCGGTCTTTCGACTTATAAAATTTCCATATCAAGGAAAGATCGTGACAATAGATCAGTTAACTTATTTTTCGTCAGACCCAGCCTCTACAGAAACAATCCAGCATGTTGGTAAAACGGTTATCCCTTATAAGGATGTTGGAGTAGGTTTGGTTAAAGATTCTGGTTTGCTAGGAACTTTTTCCTTTCCTCCTCCTAACGTATCGTCTTCTATTGCAACTATTCATATGATTTCGTCAGACACAGTTATGTTTGATGATCCTTGGATTATTCCTTCAGAATCCGAGATAGATTCATTTGATGGCGCGATGCCTTTGAGTCCATTTGAAATTGCGTACCAGGCTGTACAGTCTTTTTCCAACCCCTCTTCAACCGAAATTGATCCAATGAATGGGATCCAAGAGGAATCGCTTTCTATTTCTAGTTCAGATGCAACGACATTTCCTGAAATTGTTCATACAGATGAGAAAATTCGTGAGTTTTTGTCTGTTGATGATTTACTATGGGAAGATCTCCATCACCGATCTTCATTCTTACCTGAATTAGATCATTTTGAAAATGATTTCGCTTCAATTTTTACTGCTGAATATGCCAAGGAACCTCAGAATCCATTGCAAAATTCTGATTCTGAGTTAAATTTGGAAAATATATCTAAAACGGTTCCAATTGACATTTCAGTAAAACCAGGAATAATTGAAAACATTCATATAGGTGCTTGTTGTACAGATGAAGAAATTCAGACTTATAAAGCCCTATTTCAAGAATTTCGTGACGTGTTTGCCTGGTCTTATGAAGAAATGCTAGGAATTGATCCATCAATCGTAGTTCATGAAATTAAGACTTACCCGGATGCTAAACCTGTTCGTCAATGATTACGTCAAATTCATCCTAGAAAAGCTGCTGCTATAAAAGCTGAAGTTGAAAAATTACTTCGAGCAGGATTCATTTATCCAATTCCCTTAACGGATTGGGTATCGAATATTGTTCCCGTGACTAAAAAACAAGGAACGATAAGAGTATGTATCGATTATAGGGATATTAATCGAGCGTGTCCAAAAGACAATTATCCAACTCCCTATATCGATCAGATAATCGACGATTGTGCTGGAAGTGAACTATTTTCCTTTATGGATGGTTTTTCTGGCTACAATCAAATAAACATACTCCCTGCAGATCAACCTAAAACAACTTTCATTTGTCCGTGGGGAACGTTTGCCTATTGTAAACTACCTTTTGGACTTAAGAACGCTGGAGCAACTTTTCAACGGGCTATGTCTTATGCGTTTCATGACATTAAGCACATTGTTCAACCATATCTTGATGATTTACCTGCTCATTCATTACGTAGGGCCGATCATCCCACTCACTTACGAGCAATTTTTATGAGATGTCGGCATTATCGGATAAGGTTGAATCCGCATAAATGTGTTTTCTGCGTAGAATCGGGTCGTTTACTGGGATTTGTTGTTTCGAAATCAGGCATTCGTGTTGATCCTTCGAAGGTCGAAGCTATTGTTAAATTGCCTCCTCCTTCGACATTGCGCCAACTCCAGAGTTTGCAGGGGAAAGCAAACTTTTTACGTAGATTCATTCCGAACTATGCTGAGCTTGCGAAGGGTTTTACCCGGTTGTTGAAACAGGACATTCCGTTCTTTTGGGATGAGGTCGCTGATCGATCTTTTAATGCACTTA
This sequence comes from Pinus albicaulis, assembly GCA_034641835.2. NCBI lineage: Eukaryota > Viridiplantae > Streptophyta > Pinopsida > Pinales > Pinaceae > Pinus > Pinus albicaulis. The sequence goes on along the minus strand of JAXQQM020091683.1, from coordinate 15,439 downwards.
AACACGCGTTGACCCATGCGCCGTTGTTGCATCCTCCCAACTACAACCAAGATTACATTTTGTATCTCGCTGCTTCTCATTCCACCATTGGAATGGTATTAGTTCAGGAAGATGAATCTCACAACGAACATGTGATTTACTATCTTAGTCGAAATTTGAATCCGACTGAAATCAAATATACACATGTGGAGAAATTGGCCTTGGCAGCTGTTCAAGTTGTCCAACGTTTTCGACATTACATATTGTTACGTAAAACCACAGTAATTTCTGATTGCAACCCTATGATGTATATTTTGACTAGACAATTGCTAGGGGGCAAGTATTCTAAATGGATAGTTATCCTACAAGAATTTGACTTGGAATTTGAAAAATCCAAGGCAAAGAAGTCTTTGGTTTTTGCGGAACTAATGTGTGATTTCCCCTCTACTGATATTGAAACAGTGGCAGAAGAGTCCATTGTCGACGAATCTTTGTTTCTTATCAGTACGCTTGATTCATGGTATGGGGATATTATTGTGTATCTCCAAACCCAATCTTTTCGGCCCGAAATTTCACGAACTCAGCGACGGAAAATACGTTTCCAATCCCAACAATATAATATCATTGGTGATACTCTTTATCGACGTGGAGCGGATTCGGTTTTCCGATGTTGTCTAACTCATGAAGAAGCTGAAAAGGTGCTAAATGACTGTCATTCTAGAGCATGTGGCGGTCATATGTCTGGGTATGCCACTGCCCAAAAGATATTGCGTGCAGGTTATTTCTGGCCAACATTATTTAAAGATTGCATTTATGCGGTTCGGAAATGCCACAACTGCCAAATTTTTGATAGAAAAATGCGCGCGCCACCCGCTCCTCTTCACCCTATAATTGCTGTTGGTCCATTTGCAAAATGGGGTATCGATTTTATCACATGTAACCCTCACTCGGCCGGGGGGCATGCCTATATTATTCTCGCAGTAGATTATTTTACGAAATGGGCCGAGGCGATGCCTACATATTCAGCTGACGGCAAGACTGCTGCAACATTCGTGTTCAATCACATAATTGCTAGGTTCGGTGTTCCTCAGGCTATTATTACGGATCATGGAAGTCATTTTCGGAACATCATGATGACTGAAATAACAGAACAACTTGGCCTACGCCACGATAGTTCCACTCCGTACTATCCACAAGCAAATGGTCTCGTTGAAGCCATTAATAAAGTTTTAGTCACCATGATTAAACGAATCATTGGTATTCACAAGACGAATTGGCATTCCATGTTATTTTCAACGCTTTGGGCATATCGAACCTCAGTCAAAACATCAACGGGTTTCACTCCTTTTCAACTGGTCTACGGTTTGGAAGCTGTGCTGCCGATTGAATGCGAAATACCGTCACTAAAATTAGTCGTAGAATTACTTCCAGCTACGTCTGAAGAGGAAAAACGTTTCTTGTACTTAGCCCAATTAGATGAGAATCGACGAAATGTTGCAATAGAAAACGAGGCTCATGTTAAAAGGATAAAAGCTCAGCATGATAGAAATGTGACCCCTCGAAATTTTTCAGAAGGAGACCTAGTTTTACTTTATGATCAAGCTAATGACAAGCTAGGAGCTGGAAAATTCGTGCCTATGTGGCATGGTCCTTATATTGTGAAACGAAAGTTAGCAAAAGGGGCCTATGAGTTAGTAGATTTTGATGGTGTCCCTTTAGATAAACCCAGAAATGGGCTTTATCTAAAGAGATATTACGCTTAAACAAGGCGTGGAGATTTTTTGTTAGTTTTAGATTTCTTTACTGTTGGTGTGTTTTAGATTAAAAAGTGTGCCTAGTTTAGAAGTGTGTTTTTCACTATGACTGCTTATCTGAGTTTTACTCTTGATATTGCAGATGTCGACGTCTCTTCAAACCTACATTGGTTTTGATGATGGTGCTTGTCGTAGTACACGGAACATTTCTTCCGCAGCTTGGGTTATCTATTCACCCTCTGACGAGTTAGTATCCATGCATGGGGTAAGCCTTGGTCAAACAAAAAATAACATTGCCGAGTATAGTGCAGTGATTGAGTTATTATCTGAGTCCATATCTTTTGGAATTCGGAGTTTGATTGTAAGGTTGGATTCTGAACTTGTTGTATTACAACTTAACAGGGTTTATACCATTAGAAATCTGGTGTTATTACGGTTATTTTTGAGAGTTCGTCTCTTGGAACGTGAGTTTGATTATATTGAATATCAGCATATTCCAAGACATTTAAATACATTAGCAGATTCAATTGCTTCTAGTATGATAAATAGACATTTGAAATAATTTAAAGTAGTAAAACAATCAACCTTCACATATGTACACAGATAGCCGTCAAAATAGTGATATATATCATAGGAGTGTGTTCAAAAAATATACATCGTCTTCGATCATAGGTTGGAAACACCTTATGATCGGCAAAAATGATAATACAAAAGTACAAAAATGAGTCTACACGATCATCCCATCACTGATGATGATCTCGATAAGAAACAACTGCTCGGGCCACCCTGCATAGGAACCTCCTAAAAGGTCTTGGGACTCCAATCACATATCTTTGTAGCCTGAGAGGAATGTCTTCTATACTGGTCTCTGGTATATCTAGAGTCAAGCGCTCTAGATGATGCTCCAAATCAGTCAAAATCTCTACTGATTGGCCTGCTGGGGCTGGTGCGGGCGCAACTGGTTGTCTCCTCTCGAAAGGTTGGAGATGAGCTGGTCGTTGTAGACCCACATCTGTATTCAAAAAACTTTTGGTTATTAGTTTTCTAAGACGATAAAAAATTAAAAAAATTAGAACTTAGCAAACGTTGGAAAATGTTTTACCTGAATCATCCCACTGTTCCCCTACAGGGAGAGACATCTCTCTGTCGCCGCGGAAATCCATCCCGGCATACGGAAAATCCTCTATCATGAAAACTTGGCGATCCAGCCAACGAAAATATGAAGCAGGGAATCGTACAATCTCAGTGCCCTCAATAGCATGACGGGCCATCAGCGCGGACCAGCGAACCATTCTCGGTTCTCGAGGTCGACCGGCATCAACTGAAATACTCTGTGGAGCTAACTGAGGAATCCTCTCCAGAGCAAAAGAAACGACAATGGAACCATATCCAAAGTTATTTAGTTTCCCGGTTTTTGCTCTGGTAAGTTGGCCTTTTATATTGGCCAACACAGCTTCGCACCAGTTGAAGATGGTGCCGCGAAAACAGTCCACAGCAATGCGCATTTGGGAACTAGTAGCTACATGAAGCGCGGCGCTCCCACATAGTTTGGTAACAGTGAATGCTATAACTTTCAGTTCAGGACGGATGATATGTTTTATGTCAATCCGTTTGTCCCGAGGATCTGCCTGATCATTGCAAAATTCGAGTTGAAGACTAGCGACAGTCTGGCCACCTGGCCTAGTCCCAAACAAGGATACATGTTCGCCCCTCTTGGACAAACCAGTCAAAAAGTATATATCCTCCAGCTCAATTTCTAGCCGGTGGCCACCAATGAAGAAACACTGGTCCTCCACATGCCATCTATCTACCAACCATGTTAAGAGTTCCACTTGTGCCCTCATGCCAGAGATGGCCCAGAATTTGTATAAGCAGCATGCTTTTAATGCCCTTTGTGTGGGCAAATGGAGTATTACAGCTTCATCCACTTCCTCATGTTCCCTTTCTCGCCAAATAAGCATCTTGTTAATCCTGCAACACAAAATAAGGCATATTAGAATGATTTCATTTGAAAAATTTTGGCATAAATTTGAGAAAACCGTGCTTTAAATTTAACCGCGCGGGTACCGCACCCGCTCTTTGTAAACAGAGCGTAGCTCCGCACGCGAGATGTGTGCCGGGTGCGGTACCCTCGATTTTTTCCCGTTCAGAAAAAATCGAGGTCCGCAGGTTACCTGTGTCCCGCCTGCGGACCTCGCGGGCGCATTTTTGAACCAATTTTTGCCCTAAAAAATCAAACTAAAGCCTAAAAATGAATTTTAAACGGATGAAAAACAAGATAAGGAGGTCGTGGATTACCTGAGGCTGACGATTTTCGATTCCAACGGTTGAATTTTCCAGAATCTTCACGGGAACTTTTTAACCAAAAGCTTTTTACTTTTCACTCTGCAACTGAACGGTAAAAATGAAATAGAAAAAGTCCTTTTTATAAGTTTTTTCGAATGAATGAATTGTTAATTTATTTATTTTTCACTTTAAAAGGGATATTTTTGAAAGCATTTTTATTTATCTTAAACAGGTATGTGTAATTTTTTGAGTTTTTGTGCAGAAACAGGATTTTTCAGGTGAAATGATCATTTTTCAACAAAGAGCATACTTTTATCACTTTTTCGGACTCTTTCAAAAATTTTACGAAAAAGCGAAACCTTGGAGTCCTCTTTTAAGCCCTTTTCAGACTCTCTAAATATGAAAAGATTGCCGAGTACTTGACTATTCGAACTCGTTAAAGTAAATGAACAATCGTCCCTTCAGTATAAGTTTATCCCTTTTACGGACTGAAATGGACTATTTACGAAAAAGGTATACGTTGACTAAATACGGTCAATAGAGTTCTCTCCCGCATTATTTTATCCTTTTTCGGGCTCGAGAGACTAAATTTACGAAAAAGGACACTCATGGAGTTTTCTTAAGTTTTTCTTCTGACTCCCTAAAACTGAAAAACACCGAGTTTCTCCTATACCGGACTCATTAAAACTTAACAGTAAAGGACCTGTTTAATTTTCAACAGGAACGAATCACTCCTTCTTAGGGTTCGAATTTTAAACTAAGTTGGACTCACCCGAAGGGTGAGCTTATAACCAAGCAAATGTTATCCTCCTCAAGCTTGTCAAAAATAAAGAGGTACTTGCCAGAAATGGTGGGGGAAAAGAGAGAAAAATGAGCATGTTTGTTTTATTTTAAAATTGTCCGAAAACTCAGTCGACCACTCTTGGACACGACACTTATATTCACCTGGGTTGGGAAATCCTTTGCTTAACAGTTAATCAAACCACATTGAAAATTTTCAGCCGGTTTCTGGGTATTAGCTTTGAGTCAATTGTCACCAAGCCATCTGCAGTGTCGTTATGTGTCCAAGAGAATAGTTCAAACAAAACCATTCATCCGCAAAATATCTGTCATCCATCATTGACCATCCCTGAGTCAGTCCTTGCCAACATATTTTCAAAACTTGATCTATGATTTCGTGTTGTGGGCTTGCCTACGACAGATCGCTTTCTATCGACATCAGCACATTATCTAGGAAGTTGATCCAGAAATCGTCAGTACCTTGAAATCTGCATGCCTCAATGGCAGGTTTCTCGCCTTCGACGACAGGTTGCATCATTGACCTTCGATCGAATGATTCCGTGACATGTTCGACTTCGGCTCATTCATTCACATTTCATGGATTGTACTGAGTACTTTGAGAGCCATTGACATTACTGGTGGTTACTCTCACACTTGTTAACAGTTTACATCATTGACTGGTAATCAAGTGGTTTCTACCATGTTCGACTTCGACACATTTATTCACATGGATAGAATCATACTAGTTCGAGATGCAGAAATCAAGACCCTGGATCTAGTTTCCACCATCCAGGCTGCGAGGAATTTTGTTGTCATCTATACAGTAAACTATTTATAAACAGATGGCTGTGTCCATACTATGTCTACATATATCTGTACTATGATGTATTCAAAATCATTCCTGTATCAGAACGATTTCAGTTAGTTTATAGTTAGTTTTTATCTGAGTATGGGAATGCCTACCTCAGTGATGACATATACATGTATATACTTTGCATTGAATGTTTTTACAAGTACCGACTGGGGTATCCACAGGGTGATCTTTGAAATGATAAAGTACTGCACTCTTCATATATGACAGACTACAGCTTCATCTATTCCAGACTTTGCACTTTAGGGGGCAATTTGTTACACTGAAAACTGTCACCTTGACATTCTGCTGACTGTATGAGCTCATTATTACTCATACTTCCTCCTTTTGCAAGTCCAATATACCAGCTCCTCATATCAAGCTTCAAAATCAGAGAAAAATCCCTTAAAAACCCCTAAGAATTGGTATCGCACTTTCTCTATGCATTCCCTGCGGTCCCGCACCTAAATCTCAGCCTGCCTGCGGAACCATACCGCACGTTCTTTGTGTAATGGGTGCGGACCTCTGTAAAACATAAAAAGGTGAGAAAATGAAGATAAAAAGTGAATTCCAGGTGAATTCTAGAAGATTCTAGATGGGAATTTTCGGGAATGGATACGCTTTGAAGAGGTTCATGCATCCCTGACTTGATGGAGCTAACCCCTTGATGTAAGGAGCTTATCCCTTTGAAGGAGGAATCTATCCCTTCATATTTGGAACTAGAAACCTCCTCTCTTTCACTATAAAAAAGAGGCCTTGGGTAGCCTCAAAGGGAGTTCAAGCTTATGAGATTTTAAGTTAAATGCTGTTGAGATTTAGACTTAGTTAACTAAGACTTTCTGTGAGGTTAAATCACTCATCTCCATTTGTCTTAGTTCAAGAGTGCAATGCTTGTCAAAGTAAAGGAGATTCCTGCTTCGGACCCCGGGAGGACCTGCACAACATCAAGGCACAAGTTGTAAAGGTTTTCTATCTTTAAAGTTAATACAAATATACTCATTTCTCTCATTAAACTGTCAATTTGTGGTTTATTTCATAAATTCCTTGATCATTATGATAAGTATGATTTATGATAATGTCTATACAGGTGCTGCTTAATCCTTTTCCTTGTTTGTGATTGCAGATATACGAAGGACGTTCTTTCAGTGCACGGGAAGGACTTCAACAAAATCAAGTAAGCAAGCAAGCGTTGGACAAGAGGTAGGTTTTTACACCCGTATAGTGTTCTTGAGAGAATTTCAACCTTTTAAATAAAAATACAAACAAATGTACATTCATGCAATAATTACTAATTGATTTGGGGGTTAAATGGGTTACGGGTTTTGGGGTTTAGGGGCTAGGATTTAGGCAAATAAGTATTTTAGGGGTTATGGGTTAGGGGTTAGGGTTTCTAAGTTAAATGGGGTTAGGTTTTAGGGGTGTTACACAGTAATTTGTCACCGTCCCTACCATTCCCCGTCCCGCACAATGGAGGACCCATTATGTGACCTGTGAGCAATGTCAAGCCTTGAAAATACCTTCATTGCATCCCTTTCCATGAGGACAACATTTCTTCTATTTATCATTTCCTGAGCAGACCCCTAAAAACACCTGTTTTTGCATTGGCGCTGGTAGCCCGTTATGTACTCGCGCCAATGGGGGAAAATTAACACTGAGCCCGCGCCAATTGGTGCTCTGTCCCAGTGTTGCACCCGCGCCACTCTGTTTATGGAAAGTTTTTTAAAAAAGGAGGCGAAGTTTCGATTACAACAACTTCGTGGATGAGTCATTAGGAGTGGTTTCGCCTGAATAACCACGGCCTTCCTCCTTTGGCCTCTTGTTTCCACCTTATGGGGAACCTCCCAAGGGATAAGGCCTCCCTTCCACTATTGTAGGGATCCCAACCTCCTCCTCTCCTCTATAAATATAGCCTTCATCCATTGATGAAGGGGCGGAAGGGCTGAAAGTCTGGAAGTGCCTAAGCTTTGAATCTCCATATTCCCAAGAGCCTTTGTGCTGTAAAGAGCCCTCTTTTTCCCTTAAGGCCGACTCAAGTAAGGATACTATTGTCGAGAGACTCTGGAGAGGTTTGACCTTTCCCTGGCGAGCTTTGCAAGACGTGAACGACTGGAGACCCATCCGAAGAAGACCACAACGTCAGAACTTGGTTGTAATCTCTCTTCGTTTGTTATTTAATAGATGATTACGATTATGGTTCCACTCTGTTTTCCATTATGTTAATATGAGTAATATCCTTTCTGACTGATATTTAGTTACGTATGCCGGGTTTTATGCTTGTATCTGTTTGTTTATTGCATGTGCAGGTGTTCATCCGCGGAGATCGTGGAGGGATCGTGATCTGCCGAGGCTGAGGAACGGGGACGCTCTCTTCTTCAGATCATAGCATTGGATTCCAGGTAGGCTTCCATCTCTAGTCTTTTCATTCGTAACTAGGAACTTGTGTCGTAACATTGTTTGATTGTTGCTAGACCCCTGCTGGGCTAGTAGGGATCGCCTCTGTCCGCAGAGGGGATTTACCTCCTCAACAATTTGGCGACTCCGCTGGGGATCGTCTAGTTTTGATTGTCTCGTTTTGATTGTTTCGTGGTTTTCCTTGCTTGGTTGGCCTTCTGGGCTGGGTTCTTTTGTGTTTTGGCTTTTGGTTCAGCCCCAGAGGATCAGATCTGACCTCTGCTTTTCTGAATTTTCACCTTTTCATAGTTGGCTTGATTGGCGCGAGTTTAGCCCTGACAGTCGCACCAGTTGGCGCAGTTTGCCAGTTCATCACTCGCGCCATTCCCTGTTTGGCGCGGATTACAGCCAGACAGTCACGCCATTTCCTGTAGGTGCTAGGGTTTACCCTTGTTCGGAAGCTTCTTTTGGTCAGTACTTTGCTTCTGGGTTTGTTTTGGATTCTGCTTGAAGTGGTGAGTCTGGTCTTGGTTGGGAGAAATTCTTTGTTTTTTCATTTTCAGGCGTTGGCGCTTGTTGTCAGTTAGCAACCCGCGCCAATTGGCCATTGGCACTAGTTGTCAATGTACAAGTCGCGCCAGTTGGCGCTAGTTGTCAATGTACAAGTCGGGCCAATTTCAGGATGTGTGAAATTTGAGATTTTTTCCCTAAATCCTTCACCAGTGTGTCTTTCCCTTCCGGCCTTTCCTCCGTATGAGCATAGATTACATTGCTCATTGTTTGGGATGTCTTCTTTCCATGATTGCTTGATGTAAAAGGGAATGAATGCCTTGTTTTGATCTCATTCTTTGCAAGTCCTCTTTGTGTTTTGTCAACTTTTGAGGAATTTTGTTACAAAGTGTTTTGAAACAACGATTGCATTCTTAGTGTTTATTTACATCTCTTTTGCATTCATCCTTCATTAAGAAGATTTGCGTTTATTTAGTTTTCATCTCAAAGTGTTCTTTTTGTTAAAATGCATTAGATCACATTGCATTGAAAAGTGTTTTTTGAGATCCATCATTGAACTTAGATTACATTGTTTAATGATCGAAAACTAGAAATCGCTTTGAGTGCATTCTCTTTCATTGAAAGCATGCATTAAGTAGATTCTCATTTCATCGAAAAATGCATTGAGTGCATTCTTATTATTTGAAAAGAAAAGGAAATTGTGCATAGATTACAATTGCATAGTTTTCGGAAAAAGAATTTTGCATAGATTACATTGCATAATTCGCTTCGTTGAATGTTTGAAATTGCTTTTGGATAGTGAAAGTCATCTAGTTTGGAAAAGTTTCATTTTCAGTGTTGTTGTTTGTTGCATCATTGTTTGAAGCTCTTCCCTTAACTAGATAGCATTCATCGAATTGAAAAGTTTTCTTTTCTCATATAGCTGCATATAGGAGATTGTCAGATGACATACGGTAGGGCCTTGAAACCGAAACGTAATTGAAGATAAACTTTAAAATCTACTCAATTTACACTAAGGCAGCATTGAAATCTAACGAAACACATTTAGAGGTCTAGGCTAGAGACGTGTTCCGGCGTCTTAAAACCTAGTAGCTGTTGTTCGCCTCTTGGCTTTAGACAGCACTAGTACGGACTTGTGCTCCCCGTACCGTTGAGTATATAAAGGGAGACCCCACTAGGTTTCAATCCTTTATCCATAGGAAGCCGAGTCTGCCGCCCTATACCCGTGATACACCGGACACAGCATTCGGGGAGATTGCCTGCACGTACGGAAAGTCCTTGGTTGATTTCTCTTTCATTTTTGAAACCAAGGTGTATATTGCAGTTCACGGTTATTTGGTACACCCTCTTGCCTAGTATTCCTGAGCAGTCATTTGATCTTTTCTGACTCCCTAAATTTGAAAAGATCGCCAAGCGCTTGTCCTTTCACGCTTGTGTCAAATCTGAAAGAGATAGAGTCACCTTTTTATCGTTTCTTGACTCTTAAAACATGAAACGGTAAAGTTTCTTATTTTTCAATGTGGTAAAAATTAATCACCCACGATTACACGCCTTGTCAGACTTTTCTTGTCAACCGTTTGATCATGTGTCTTGACTCTTTTTCAGCTCGTCTATGGTTTTGAGTCTTGATGGCAACTTTTTCAGAGTTCTGGCAAGGAATCCCCTGAGAGATCTAGTCATTTCCTCCTTTTTGGAAATGTTGGTGCTCCTTACATGGCGACGTTGTCCCTTCACGGGTTAAGCATTGGGTTGCTGTTTTGGTTGTTCTCCACCTGTTGTAGAATGTCTCCTCTTTGTTCAATCGGTTTCTCCTTTGAACAACATCATGTTGATTCCCAGGTGGACCTCTCCCCCCTTCTCACTTTGTTTAACGTCCTCCTCTTCTTCAGTTGGGTGAAAGTCTGGATTCAAGTAACCAGGTGGCTAAGAAGAAGAAGAAGAAGACAAAGAAGAAGAAGTCTGATAAGCGAGAGGCTAAAAGTGCAGCCACTGTTTCTGAGATATCTTATCCCGATAAACCTTCCAACCCTCCACGGAAAGTCAAGTTCCCTTGCCTGTCGTGCACGGGAGACCATCTTCTTCGAGACTGCCCTGGCATCCCCAAGGTGCTCGGAGCATGGTCTGATGGCCATCCACCGTTGCCTTTGACTTTCGGGAGCCAAGTTGGGGGCACATCTTCAACTGGTACTGATAAGGCTCCTAAGAAGCAAGGTAAGATCACCAATCCCTGTAAGTTGTGTGAAGGACACCATGCCATTCACCTTTGTCCTTATATGGATGAAGCCAAGTGATTTTTGGACAACCCGACCGGTTCTACACCGCCTTTATGACTGGTTATATTGACTTTCTTGAGGTCCCTCACTTGTGCTGATTCAACGATTGGTCAAGATTCATCCTTGGTTGATCCCACTCCCTCAGAAATTCAAATTTAGGAATCCGTTCCCAACCAACCATTGGTCATGGGATCGGTTGAGTTGGCCCCGTCTGCGGTGCAACAGGTCTTTTCTATCGAGAGTGGATCTCACATCCCTCAGGTTCTTCTTGTTTCTTCAGATTCTTCGGACTTGGAGAAAGATTCCTACAATCCCCTGTGCTAAGAAAATTTGCTCCTCCCGCCTCCCAATATGGAGGCTACGGAGGATGTTCTCCCGCAGCCGAGATGGATGTCATGGAGGAGCTATAACTTTCTTAACATCGCTTGGGGAGAAGACCGTGTTTCGATCGTGAGCCCCTACGAGTAGTTTAGTCCTTTGCCCAATTGGAGTCAATTTGCGGGATACCGCCGCCAGTCTTATGTGCCTTTTGAGATCACAGTCGAGCTTTTGAGTACATTCGTACCCGACCACCATTATAGACGAAGGTGCCTCTGTTAGTATTCTATCCTCGACTACCTGGCAAGCCTTCGGTTTGCCACCGCTTGCGCCTGTTACGCAGAATCTGTTGACTTTTAACAGAAGGATGAGTCAACTGTTGGGGATCCTTCCAAGGTTACCGGTTACTTTGGGAGGCAAAACCGTCCATATGGATGTGATGGTCGTTCCAGGCCCTTTGGATTTCAATCTACTCCTGGGGCGTGATTACACCTATGCCATGGGAGCACTTGTCTCCTCCCTCTTTCGCGTGATGTGCTTTCCACATGAAGGACGGATTGTACCTGTGACATTGATCGAAATTTGATCATTTGTCGTTCTTTGGTCCTATTATGGCAGCTAGGTACGTATCACCCCCACCTGGTTTTATCCACATTTGTATACGCACCACGGGGTCAGCTACGTGTCTACCTACTGCACCCGCACTCGGTGAAGGCCGTCGTGCATAGTGTCTTGGGGGCATTGGGTCCTAACTTCCACGATGTTTTCCTTCCATCGGGAGTGGAATTCTTGGAAGCGATTACTTCTTGTTCATTATGATCAGGTTTTCGGAGCAGGGTTCCTTGTCTTGTGTCAAGCTCCTTAAAAAATGAAACAAGGTTGTCGGAGCACAGTTCGTTTTCTTGTGTCAAGCTCCTTAAAAAATGAAACAAGCTCGTTGGAGCAGAGTTCCTTGTCTTGTGTCAAGCTCCTTAAAAAATGAAACAAGGTTGTCGAAGCAGAGTTCCTTGTCTTATGCCAAGCTCCTTAAACCATGAAACAAGGTGTCCTGAGGATAGTTCTTTTAATGTGTCAACCTCGTTAAAATAATGAAACACGTTCTTGTTCAATTCAAGTCTTTGATAAGTTCTCGTAAAATCCCAGTCGAGTCTGTCTCTTGATCTCGTAACTTGAACCTTCACTCCATCTGCCTTTCATATGGACTAAAGCTTGGGGGGTCATGTACCTCGAATTGAATCACCATGCTGGGGGCATGCTTACTTTTTCAAGCATAATTTGTTTCCGTTTCAAGCTTGTGTAAAAATGAAATCGGTTTCAAGCATAGTTTATCTTTGTTTCAAGCTTGTGTAAAAAATGAAACCCCAACTGTGAGTTTCTGATTTCAAGCATTGTAAAAATGAAACTTTCCCATTTTACCTCTTGTGATTGCCATTTTATCAACCTGTTTTTGCCAGATGAGCCTTGGTTTTCTCATTCCATCGTCACTACCTGCTTAGCCGATCATATGCCTTCACTTGGTTGTTTTACCCGTTCCTGAGGAACCGCTGTGATGAGTGGTCTTGTTAGCCAGCCTCTTAACATTTACTTGTTCTGAGCGGTTCCACCATTACCGGAACCAGTTGCTACCCTTTATACCACTCGTTCCTCGAGGAGGAGTCATCTTTCAGCTCTTTTCTGACTCTCTAAACATGAAAAGATTGTCGGGTTGCGCCTCGTTTGATCTCGTTAAAATGGACACGAATGGAGCATCTACCCCGTGCTCCGTTTAACCCTTTTCGGTAGGACCAGATTATTTACGAAAAGAATACCTTAGCCATTGCGGCGGAGGTTTTTCTCGGACATAGTTTTCTACCTTTTCGGATCTAAGGAACTATCTACGAAAAGGGACCATTTGGAGTTACTTTTACGATTGTCTTTTCAAACTCTCTAAACATGAAAAGACTCTGAGTTCTTCCTTTGTCAAACTCGTTAAAACTTGATGACATCAGATTCAGTCATGATGACGCTATTTGAGTCGCTCCTTCCTAGAGCTCTTTAAATGTACTAGGATGGATTTTTCCAAAGGATTGACTTATATTACAAGCATATGCTATCCCCTTCAAGCTTGTTATCAAAAATAATTGGGGTACTCGCCAGAAATGGTGGGGAAAAAATGGAACCAAAATCATTGTCGTGTCGGCAGTATGTCGCTCTTGAACATAGCACTTGTCTGCATTCGTGTCGGGTTGGGGACATCTCATCTCGTTTTTCACTTGCCTCCGTGGGTTTGGGTAATCCCTTTTGACCTCTCATCTGCTCTTTGTCTCGTCACTATGACCTCTGATCTTTTGATGTCAAAATGCTGCAAATCCTGCATGCATGCCGCCAATATGTTCAGGGTTCAGCCTCTGCCTTATCCAGCTTCTTCTCGATTCTCATATAAGTAGATTCACAACAAAAACATCATGTTCCCTGTCTAAGTGTGGAGTGATGTGGGAAACGTATGGCCCACCTTCAATCAAGGTCACTTCCTGTCGACTTCAGCTCATTATCCAGGAAGTTGATCTAGAGACTCCTTCATGGTACCTTGGAGCCTGCATGCCTCAATGGCAGGTTCGTCGCATTCGACGTGAGGTTTTCATCATTGGCCTCCGATCGAGTGATTCTGCGGGTGTTCGACGCCAACTCATTGATTCACACGCCGTAGATTGTACCTGTAGTACCTTGAGGGCCATTATCATTATTGGTGGTTCCTCTCGCGTTTGTTAACAACTTTCATCATTGGCTGGTAATCAGAAAATGTTCCTGCATGTTTGACTTCAGCTCACATATTCACATGCTCGAACTTGTACTTTGTTTGGGTCGAGATGGAGCGCAAGACCCTGGATTGTGTCTGTTGTAATCCAGGCTGCGATCGTGGATTATTATCATTATGTATATGACTCATTGCTTGGATGGCTGCGACCATACCTGAGTCTATTTATTTGATCCTCGCTGGATGGCTGCGCCCATACCCTGGATCCGGATTATAGTGTACTCTGTTTCGGATGGCTGCGCCCATACCACATATACATCATGTACTTGAGATATCAGTTGTATTTTCTGCGTAGGTTTTCCGACGGTGGGCCTTCAGTTGAACATGTTCTCGTAAAGCATTTCACCCCTCTCTCTCTCGGGCCTCATACTTTAGGGGGCATCTGTTACACAGTAATTTGTCACCGTCCCTACCATTCCCCGTCCCGCACAATGGAGGACCCATTATGTGACCTGTGAGCAATGTCAAGCCTTGAAGATACCTTCATTGCATCCCTTTCCATGAGGACAACATTTCTCCTGTTTATCATTTCCTGAACAGACCCCTAAAAACACATGTTTTTGCATTGGCGCTGGTAGCCCGTTATGTACTCGCGCCAATGGGGGAAAATTAACACTGAGCCCGCGCCAATTGGCGCTCTGTCCCAGTGTTGCACCCGCGCCACTCTGTTTATGGAAAGTTTTTTAAAAAAAGAGGTGAAGTTTCGATTACAACAACTTCGTGGATGAGTCATCGGGAGTGGTTTCGACTGAATAACCACGACCCTCCTCCTTTGGCCTCTTGTTTCCACCATATGGGGAACCTCCCAAAGGATAAGGCTTCCCTTCCACTATTGTAGGGATCCCAACCTCCTCCTCTCCTCCATAAATATAGCCTTCATCCATTGATGAAGGGGCTGAAGGGCTGATAGTCTTGAAGTGCCTAAGCTTTGAATCTCCATATTCCCAAGAGCCTTTGTGCTATAAAGAGCCCTCTTTTTCCCTTAAGGCCGACTCAAGTAAGGAGACTATTGTCGAGAGACTCTGGAGAGGTTTTCCCTTTCCCTGGCGAGCTTTGCGAGACATGAACGACTGGAGACCCATCCGAAGGAGACCGCGACGTCAGAACTTGGTTGTAATCTCTCTTCGTTTGTTATTTAATAGATGATTACGATTATGGTTCCACTCTGTTTTCCATTATGTTAATATGAGTAATATCCTTTATGACTGATATTTAGTTACGTATGCCGGGTTTTATGCTTGTATCTGTTTGTTTCTTTCATGTGCAGGTGTTCATCCGCGGAGATCGTGGAGGGATCGTGATCTGCCGAGGCTGAGGAACGGGGACGCTCTCTTCTTTAGATCATAGCATTGGATTCCAGGTAGGCTTCCATCTTTAGTCTTTTCATTCGTAACTAGGAACTTGCGTCGTAACATTGTTTGGGGTGTTACTAGACACAACTGGGCCTGGTAGGGATACCTGTTTGTCCCATGGAAGGTTACCTCTGACAAGGGTTTAGGGGGTT
>JAXQQM020081445.1:0-188777 GCA_034641835.2 Pinus albicaulis | reverse complement strand
AAACGCAAATTAAGGGTCCTCATTTCATTGATTTGGGTGAGAGGCAATACGCTTCGATCTCAGGCGGCCATAGTCCATCTCGATTGAGTTAGTGAACACGATTCATTTCATTCCCCAATAGGACAATGACATACTCCATCTTATTCTCAGCAAAATATTGATGTAAGCCCTCCCTCGGCAGGATTTTGAACATAACTCTCCTTTACAGCATTTTGGGGACAGCCCAATGAAAATGACACCTGAAATAGACCCCAAGCAGCAGGACGTATATGACTATATAGAATCCTTGGAAAAGGCAGCCACAGGTCCAAGTACTTCTTCCATTCAGCCTCATACATTACAGGATGATTTAGTTCAATCATTAAAACAGGAAATTTTTGAGCTCGAGCTTTTAAATCGGCACATAAAAAATGAAAATGAAACATTGAAAGAGCAAGGCAAGCTGGACAAGATCATCCATGATAATACTATGTTACATTTGGGAATATGGAAAAATAAGAATAAGAAATTGAAAAGGAAATGCCAGAGATTGAGAAGAGCACTTGTGAATATCAAATTTAGGTGCTTGATGAAGAAACCCAGAATGATGGCAGTACCAAAAAAGAAGAGAAGGGGATTGGATGTGCTGGCTGAAGTATCAAGGCACATGAATTGAAGAAAGAGTATCAAAATTTTGGTTGCATGAGGACATGCAACACCTTCTGATGGGGTATGTTGAGTCCCAAATTTGTATCTTTTCCATACATTTTTCCAATACCTTTTCACTCACCTAAACCTCCCAAATTGTCAATATCATGTGCAAAGGAGCATCTAACATGGCTGTTAATTATATTTTTTGTGTTTTCTATTTGATCTAGATTTTGTTCATTAATTTGCCCGGAATCTTTTGCTACAGCATTCTTTTACTATGACTATTTTGTGAAACTCTGTACTACGGTGTCTACGAGAGGCGAGCCACATGGGCGGGCTAGGAATGACGTGGACATGGTTCGTGTCCTATTGGTTCAAGCAAACTCATCCAAAGAAGCCGCGGTCAAGGCGTCCACATGGAAGTCAACCATGGAGTTTCATGTCGGCGGACTGCGATTTTCGTGGCACATAAAGATCCATACGGCGGGTTTCTAAGCACACGGAGGTTAAATCGACATGCATGCGAGCTGCGGAGTCGAATTCAAGCATCCACCTCCCGTAGATCTACTTTCCAACACGGCCATGCTCCTATATCCGTGGTCTACGTGCTCTCCACTAGCATGAACATTAGGAAACAGTTATAGCTTGTTGTTATATATATTGCGTTTGCATACGCATAGAGAGTGAGTCGTTGTCAGTGAATATAGTCTCTGTTATTTTTAATTAGTCTGCTCTGTAGTGATTACGCTGCACTTGTGCCGTAACATTACCACTCTGTAATGAACTGCTTTTTAATATGAGAAGACTCTGTTTTTCAACTTAATTCGTATTTGAGGACCGTTGCCAAGGCTGTGTAGAGGGCCCCTGCTCAGCTAAGGTTTTGTGTATTAGTGTATATTTCTCATTTCATTTCTTTAAAAATCATTGTATCATAATCCATCCATATGTTCATATATTGCATTTGTTTCATTTCTGTTTATACATTTCCATAATTTCCATTTCATTTCTGTCTTTCATGTTTTATGATTGTTAATGACTGATCAGTGTTCTTGTTGCAAGTTATAGATAGGCAGCCCGGGCATTTTTATAGCTTTTTGACTAATGACATGGATCTAACATTGTTCTGCTGCTAGTTTTCTTTTCATAGCTTTTGTTTAATTTCAGTCTTGCTTTGTTCATTTCAGTTTTGCTTATTTGCTTCAGTAGTTAAATTTATATATATATTAAGCTGCTCATAGCATCTTCAGTTGCCTCCGAAAGCCACAGCTGGACTGATGGTGATGGATTGCATTATGAAATGTGTAGTTTAGTATTAGTTTCTTTTCTGCAAATTTAGATATATTAAATCATGTATGACATCTTCGATTTGCCTCGAGAAATATGCAATTTCGGGTAGGTGGTGAGGGATTGAATCATGAGTGTATGGTTTAGTAGTTTATTTTACGCAAATTAAATATCGGTTACACAAGTTGTTTATGATTACTTAGAAAATCCTGCATTTGGACTAAAGAACCAACCATGAAGGGTCGAGGAAGATACTCCATAAAAATTGATGTAATCGGATTTAGATTTATTTTATTGCAATTTTTAATTTCCTTAAACATAGTTTCCTTTGTGTTTAGTCAGCAGCAAGAATAGTTTGATTTTCATGTTCACTAGTTTACTGTTTTGATTTATTGGATTAGCAGCATCTTTTCATTTCATCTGTACATTTTCATTTTCTTTCAAAGTCTTGTCATTGTAATTTTCAATTTTATTTTAAAGTTTCAAGTTGGTAAATCATTATAGGGGATATCACTTCCTTGAACAAATATAACCAAACTTGTTTTCATTTTAGAATTTCCATTTCACCTTAGAAAAACCAAAAACGACAAAAATTAAGAAATAGGTTATCTTGCACATATAGTGCGCCGCACTTCATCAGCTTACGATTCCCGGATTGACAAATTAAATGCAGCAATTTAGGACACACTAAATTGACCAAACAGTAGCCTGCATGCAGAATCCTCTGGGCGGTAGCATATCTAGACATGTGACCACCACAGGTGCCACTGTGACATTCAGTCAAGAATTTTTCATCTTCCTCTAGGGTCAACCACCAGTGGAGCACCGAATCTACTCCAACCCGGTATAAAGTATCTCCTACTATGCGGTAGGGTTGAGACTGATGCCGAATCCAACGTTAGGCATCCTTGGTCAACTCAGATCGAAATGTCAATGTTTGAAGATACACAATAATGTCTCCGTACCATGGGTCATGAGTTTTGATCAAGAAGAGTGTTTCGTCCGGGATATGATCCTCGGAATGAGATGGGGTGGAGTCTGTCGGGAGGGTGCAAATGAGATCTGCAAAAACCAGCGATTTGGTCAACTTAGTAGTGGTAAACACTAGGTCGAAGTCATGAAGGATGACTACCCATTTGGAGTATTTTCCCCCCAGTAATTTTCGAGATAGAATATATGTCATGGGGTTGCAATCCAAAACCACAGTTGTTGTACGTAGCAGGATGTAGTGGTGAAAACACTGCACAGCTTGCACTACGGCTAATGCCAACTTCTCGACGTGAGCGTAACATGTTTCTGTGTCGAGAAGATTCCATGATAGATAATAAACAATGTGTTCATTACCATTATCATCATCCTGTGCCAGAACCATAGCTATGGTGCTAAACGCGGCGGCCAAGTATAGAGTGAAATCCCGGTGATAGTTTGGAGGAATTTTATGGAGGTAAATCCCCTCTGCGGACAGAGGCGATCCCTACTAGCCCAGACCGAGTCTAGCAACAATCGTTCATGCTATAGTGCAGGTTCCTAATCACAGATAAACCAACTAGCGATGAAGGCTTACCTGGAATCCAACGTTGTCGCTCGTAGAGAAGGTAGCACTCCCGTTCCTTAGCTCTGGCAGATCACAATCTCCACGATCTCTGTGATCGGACACCTGCACATGCAAGAAACAAAACAAATGCAAGCGTAAAATCTAGTGCATACAACTATATGTCAGTCAGAGAAGACATAACTCATGATCATTATCAAGAACAAGAGTGGAACCATAACCAATAGTCGCTTATCACTAATCAATCAAAAGAAGAATACAACCATAGCTCTGATGCTGAATTCTCCTTCGGAGGGTCGTCAGCAGAACCTGTCTTGATAAAGCCTGTCAGGGATGGGACAAACTTCTCTCTTCGGATGTCTTGACAAGGATCTCCTTGCTTGGATTTGGCCTTAAGGGAATGGATCAAGGCTCTTGTAGCATTAGGCTCTTGGGAACTTGGAGACTCACTATTCAGCCATTCAGCCATTCAGCCATTCAACCCCTTCATCAATGGATGAAGGCTATATTTATAGAGGAGAGGAGGAGGTTGGGATCCCTACAATAGTGGAAGGGAGGCCTTATCACTTGGGAGGTTCCCCAAAAGGTGGAAAAAAGAGGCCAAAGGAGGAAGGTCTTGGTTATTCAAGCGAAACCACTCTTGATGACTCACCCACGAAGTTGTTGTAATCGAAACTTCGCCTCTTTTTTAAAAAAATTTCCAAAAGAAGTTTGGTGTGGGTGCTTAACTAGGACAAAGCACCAATTGGTGTGGGCTCAGTGTTAATTCTCCTCATTGGCGCGAGGACATAACAGGCTACCAGTGCCAAGAGAAAAACATTTGTTTTTAGGGGTCTGCTCAGGTAATGATCAACAGAAGAAATGTTGTCCTCATGGAAAGGGATGCAATGATGGTATTTGCAAGGCATGACACTACTTATTCGTCACAGAAATGACCCTCCAATGGGTGATATTGGGATTTCAGGGATGGTGACAAATTACTGTGTAACAGATGCCCCCTAAAGCATGAGGCCCGAAATAGAGAGAGGGGTGAAATGCTTTACGAGAACGTGTCCAACTGAAAACACTGCCGTCGGAAAACTTGCGTAGCTAAGTACAACTAATGTCTCAAATACATGATATGTACGTGGTATGGGCACATCCATCAAAACAGAGTATGTAAAAATCCAGATCCGAGGTATGGACATAGCCATCCAGTGAGGATCGATAAATAGACTCAGGTATGGTCACAACCATCCAATCAGTGAGTCATGTAACTAATCATAATAATCCACAAACTCACAGCCTGAATTATAACAGACAGAATCCAGGGTCTTGCGCTCCATCTTGACCCGAACAAAGTACAAGTTCAAGCATGTGAATAAGTGAGCTGAATTCGAACATGCAAGAACATCGTCTGATTACCAGCCAATAATAAAAGATGTTAATAGACGCGAGAGGTACCACCATTAATGCCAATGGTCCTCAAGGTACTACAGGTACAATATACGGGATGTGAACAATGATTTGACTTCGAAAACCCATAGAATCACTCGATCGGAGGCCAATTATGAAAACCTCATGTCGAATGCGAAGAACCTGCCATTGAGGCATGCAGGCCCCAAGGTACCAGAAGGGAGTCTCTAAATCAGCTTCCTGGATAACGAGCTGAAGTCGACAGGAAGTGAATTTAATTGAAGGTGGGCCATATTTTTTCCCACATCACTGACATGAGACAGAAGAACATAATGTCTTTGTGAATCAAGATCAGATGAGAATCAGAGGAAGTTTGAAATATACAGAGGTCAACTTCTCTTGAACATACCTGTGGCACGACAGTGGATTTGGCAGTATTTGACATCAATAGATTAGAGGTCATGATGATGAGGCAAAGATCGAATGAGAGGTCAAAATGGATCACCCAAACCCACGGAGGCAAGTGAAAAACGAGATGAGATGTCCCCAACCTGACACGAATGCATACAAGTGCCATGTTCAAGAGCGACATACTACCGACACGAAAATGATTTTGGTTCCATTTTCCCCCACCATTTTTGGCGAGTAACTCTTTATTTTTACACAAGATTGAAGAGGATACCATATGCTTGTCATATAAGTCCGTCCTTCAGACGAATACATCCTAGTACATTTAACGAGCCCTAGGAAGGAGAAACTCGAATACCGTCATTACGACTGAATCCAATGTCATCAGGTTTTAACGAGTCTGATAGAGGAAGAACTCAGCATATTTTCATGTTTAGAGAGTTTGAAAAGATAGCAGAAAAGTAAACTCCAACGGTCCCTTTTCGTAAATAGTTCCTCAGATCCGAAAAGGTAGAAAACTTTGTCTGAGAAAACCTCCTAGTCACGATAGGCTAGGGTATTCCTTTTTCGTAAATAATCTATCCCAGCCCGAAAAAGGGGTAAACATATACTGGGTAGATGTCATTTCGCATCCACTTTAACGAGATCGAAGATGACAATGGACTCGATAATCTTTTCATGTTTAGAGAGCCAGAAAAGAGCTGAAAGTTGCATCCTACTGGAGGAACGAGTGGTATAAAGGGTAGCAACTAGTTCCGGTAATGATGGAACTGCTCAAAACAAACAAAGGTCAAGAGGCTAGCTAACAAGACCACTCATCGCAGCGGTTCCTCAGGAACAGGTAAAACAACCAAGTGAAAGCATATGATCGGCCAAGTAGATAGTGACGATGGAGTGAGAAAACCAAGGCTCATCTGGAAAAACAGGCTGATAAAATGGCAATCACAAGAGGTAAAATGGGAAAGGTTTCATTTTTAAACAAGCTTGAAATCAAGAAACTCTACTTGAAGTTGGTTTCATTTTTACACAAGCTTGAAACCAGTTTCATTTTTACACAAGCTTGAAACGGAAACAAACTATGCTTGAAAAATTAATCATGCCCCCAGCATGGTGACTCAATTTGAGGTACATGCCCCCCAAGCTTCAATCCATGCATCTGAGTAAACAGATGGAGGGAGTGAAGGTTCAAGTTACGAGATCTAAGAAAGACTCGAATGGGATTTTACGAGATCTAATCAAAGACTCGAATTGAACAAGAACATGTTTCATTATTTTAATGAGGTTGACACATTAAAAGAAATATCCTTAGGACATCTTGTTTCATGGTTTAAGGAGCTTGGCACAAGACAAGGAACTTTGCTCCTATAAGCTTGTTTCATTTTTTAAGAAGTTTGACACAAGAAAACAAGTTGTGCTCCGATCAGCTTGTTTCATTTTTTAAGGAGCTTGACACAAGAAAATGAACTGTGCTCCAATCAGCTTCATCATAATGAACAAGATGTCATCGCTTCCAGTATTTCCACTCCCGATGGAAGGAAAACATTCTGGAAGTCAGGACTCAATGCCCCTAGCACACAATGCATGACGGCACTATTACTGAGCACAGGCATGGGGTAGGTAGCCACATAGTCGACCTGCGGTGGGGCAGATATAATGGGTGGATAAAAAATAGAAAGGGATGATGGTGGGCCAGCTACCACATCAGGACCAAAGAACGAAAGTTGATCAATGGTCACGATCCGTCCTTCATGTGGAAAACAGACCACACAAAAAAGGGAGGATACAATCGCTCCCATGGCATAGCTATAATCGCACCCCAAGAGCATATTAAAATCCAAGGGGCACAGAACAACCATAACATCCATATGAACGATTTTACCTCCCAAAGTGACAGGTAACCTTGGAAGGATCCCTAACGGTTGACTCATTCTTCTGTTAAATGCCAACATATTTTGCATAACAAGCGCAAGCGGCGGCGAACCGAAATCTTGCCAAGTAGTTGAAGATAGAACACTAACAGACGTGCCTTCGTCTATAATGGTGTTGGGTACAACCAGACCAAAGGCCTGTACCGTTATCTCGAAAGGCACATAAGACGGAAGGCGGTATCCCGTAAATCGATTCCAATCAAAGGAAGCGACCAAAATACTCGGAGGGGCTACCATTGAACCGAGATGGTCTTCCCCTAGTGTTACGGAAGAAGAAGGAGCATCCTCCACAACCTCCATCTCGAAGGTGGGAGGGGTATCCTCCAAAACCTCCATCACGGGAGGCGGAGGAGCAGCTTCTTGAGATATAAAGACAAGAGAATCTTTCTCCAAGTCTGAAGAATCTGAAGAGATAAGAAGAACCTGAGGGATGTGAGGTCCACTCTGAACGAAAAATACCTAGTGCACCACAGACGGGGTCAGTTCAACCGATCCCACGACCAATGGTTGGTCAGGGATGGATTCTTGAATTTGAATTTCCGAGGGAGTGGGATCGACCAAGGATGACTCTTGACCAATCATGGCATCAGCTGGTGGAGGACTCAAAGAAAGCCGATTATAACCAGCTGGAAGGCATGGTGTAGAACTGGTTAAGTTGTCCAAAAATCGTTTGGCTTCATCCATATATGGACAAAGGTGAATGGAATTTTTCCCTTCACACAACTTACAGGGATTGGTGAGCTTACCCTACTTCTTAGGAGCCTTACCAGCACCAGTTGAAGACGTGCCCCCAACCTGACTCCTGGAAGCCATAGGAAACGGCGGGCGACCATTGGACCATACTTCGAGCACCTTGGGAATGCCAGGGTAGTCTCGAAGAAGATGGTCTCCCATGCACAACATGCAAGGGAACTTGACTTTCCATGGAGGGTTGGGAGGTTTATCGATGGGGGAATTCTTAGGTGAAATAGCTGCAAATCTAGCCTCTCCTTTAGCTAACTTCTTCTTCTTTGTCTTCTTCTTCTTCTTCTTAGCCACCTGGTTACTAGAATCCATACTTTCACTAGGCGAAGTAGAAGAGGAGAACGCAGAAATAGGTGAAGAAGGGGAGAGGTCCACCTTGGAATCAACATGATGTTGCTCAGGTGGAGGAACTGATTGAAAAGTAGCTGAGACATTCGGAACCATAGAGGTTGAAAACAACCAATCAGGCAACCCAACAATTAACCCAGGAAGGGACAACGATGCCATATAAGGAGCACCAACATTTCCAAAAGGAGGAAAATGAACAGGATTCCCATTGGAGGGGATTCCTTGGCTGGTGAACTCTGGAAAAGTTTCCATTAGAAAAGATATTCAGAACAACACCCTAAGGAAACTAACTTTAACCAGGAATATTTCGTGGGCAGTTAATTTTTATGACATTGAAACAAAACTCTACTGTTTCATATTTTAAGAGTCGAGAAACAGGAAAAAGGTGACTCTATCTCTTTCAGATTGGAAACAATCATGAAAGGACAAGCACTTGATGACCTTTTCAAATTTAAAGAGTCAGAAAAGATCGAAATGACTACTCGGGAATACTAGGCAAAGGGTGTACCAAATAACCGTGAACTGCAATATACACCTTGGTTTCAAAATGAAAGAGAAATCAACCAAGGACTTAATGTACGTGCAGACAATCTCCTCAAATTCTGTGTCCGGTGTATCACGGGTGTAGGGCGGTAGACTCAGCTTCCTATGGATAAAGGATAGAAACCTAGTGGGGTCTCCCTTTATATATGCAACGGTACGAGGAGCACAAGTCCGTACTAGTGTTGTCTAAAGCCAAGAGGCGAATGACAGCTACTAGGTTTAAAGACGCCGGAACACGTCTCTAGCCTAGACCACTAAATGTTGCATTAATGTTTCAATGCTTCCTTAGTGTAAATTAAATAAATTTTAATGTTGATATTCAATTATGTCTCAATTTTCAGGCCCTATCGAATGTCATCTGACAATCTCCTATATGCAACTACATGAGAAAAGAAAACTTTTCAATTCAATGAATGCTATCTAGTTAAAGGAAGAGTTTCAAACAATGATGCAACAAATAGCAATACTGAAAATGAAACTTTTTCCAAACTAGATGGCTTTCACTATCCAAAAGTAATTCCAAACATTCAACGATGCGAACAATGCGATGTGATCTATGCAAAATCCTCTTTTTCGAAAACTATGCAATTGTAATCTGTGCACAATTTCCTTTTTCTTTTTAAATGATAAGAATGCACTCAATGCATTTTTCGATGAAATGAGAATCTACTTAATGCATGCTTTTAATAAAAGAGAATGCAATCAAAGCGATTTCTAGCTTTCAATAATTAAACAATGTGATCTAAGTTCAATGATAAATCTCAAAAATACTTTTCAATGCCATGCGATCTAATGCATTTTAACAAAAAGAACACTTTAAGATGAAAACTAAATACAAATCTTCTTAATGAAGGATGAATGCAAAAGAGATGCAAACAAACAATAAGAATGAAATAGTTGTTTCAAAACACTTTGTAACGAAATCCCTCAAAAGGCGACAAGACATAGGAGGTCAAACACAAAGAGCACTTCCAAAGAAAGAGATCAAAATAGGGCATTCATTCCCTTTTACATCAAACAATCATGGCAAGAAGACATTTCAAACAATGAGCAATGTAATCTATGCTCATACAGTGAAAAGACCGGAAGGGAAAGACACACTGGTGAAGGATTTAGGAAAAAAATCTCAATTTTCACACACCCTGAAATTGGCCCAACTTTGTCATTGACAACTAGCGCCAAATAGCGCGACTTTCTCACTGACAACTAGCGCCAATGCCCAATTGGTGTGGGTTGCTAACTGGCAACAAGTGCCAATGCCTGAAAATGAAAAAACAAAGAATTTCTCCTAACCATGACCAGACTCACCACTTCATGCAGAATATAAAACAAACCCAGAAGCAAAGCACTGACCAAAAGAAACTTCCGAACAAGGGTAAAAACTAGCACCTACAGGAGATGGCGTGACTGTCTAGCTGTAATCTGCGCCAGACAGGGAATGGCACGAGCGATGAACTAGCAACCCACGCCAATTGACGCGACTGTTAGGGTGGAAACCGCGCCAATCAAGCTAACCATGAAAGGATGAAAAATTGGAAACACAAAGGTCAGATCTGATCCTCTAGGGCTGAACCAAAAGCCAAACACTTAGAAAAGAGCCAGTGAAAATATCTGATCAAGCAAGCAAAATCGAGAAACAACCGAAAAGACAAGACAATACTCCAAGTGTTCAGTTCATAAACTAAACTGGAGATTGATTGAAGCAGCTTTGATCTACTTCGCAAATGCAGATCAATATCATTTCAAAGGCTATCTGGCTAACTTCAGGCTCCGTCTGTAGCTTACAAAGCATAACAAAAAAAAGCTAGACGATACCCAGCGGAGTCACCAATTTGTTGTGGAGGTAAATCTCCTCTGTGGACAGAGGTGATCCCTACTAGCCCAGACTGGGTCTAGCAAAAATCGTTCACTCTATAGTGCAGGTTCCTAATTGCAGATAAACCAACTAGCAATGAAGGCTTACCTGGAATCCAACGCTGTCGCTTGTAGAGAAGGTAGCGCTCCCGTTCCTTAGCTCTGGCAGATCACAATCCCCACGTTCTCCGTGATCAGACACCTGCACACGTAAGAAACAAAACAAACACAAGCATAAAATCTAGTGCATACAACTATATGTCAGTAAGAGAAGAAATAACTCATGATCATTATCAAGAACAAGAGTGGAACCATAACCAATAGTCGCTTATCATTAATCAATCAAAAGAAGAATACAACCATAGCTCTAACACTGAATTCTCCTTCAGAGGGTCGTCAGCAGAACGTGTCTCGATAAAGCCTGTCAGGGATGGGACAAACCTCTCTCTTCGGATGTCTCGACAAGGATCTCCTTGCTTGGATTTGGCCTTAAGGGAATGGATCAAGGCTCTTGCAGCATTAGGCTCTTGGGAACTTGGAGACACGCTATTCAGCCATTCAACCATTCAACCATTCAGCCCCTTTATCAATGGATGAAGGCTATATTTATAGAGGAGAGGAGGAAGTTGGGATCCTTACAGTAGTGGAAGGGAGGTGTTATCCCTTGGGAGGTTCCCCAAAAGGTGGAAACAAGAGGCCAAATGAGGAAGGCCATGGTTATTCAGGCGAAACCACTCCTGATGACTCACCCATGAAGTTGTTGTAATCGAAACTTCGCCTCTTTTTTTAAAAAAATTCCAAAAGTAGATTGGTGCGGGTGCTTAACTGGGACAGAGCGCCAATTGGCGCAGGCTCACTGTTAATTTTCCTCATTGGCACGAGGACATAACGGGCTACCAACGCCAAGGCAAAAACAAGTGTTTTTAGGGGTCTGCTCAGAAAATGATCAACAGAAGAAATGTTTTCCTCATGGAAAGGGATGCAATGATGGTATTTGCAAGGAATGACACTGCTTATTGGTCACAGAAATGACCCTCCAATGGGCGAGATGGCGATTGCAGGGATGGTGAAAAATTACTGTGTAATAAGGATGAATCAACGAAGCATTAACGAGTAACGTCTTTAGCTTCTCGAAGGATTGCTGAGCAATCTCGTCCCAATGAAAGGGAACGTTCTTCTTTAAAATACGTGTGAAACCTTGGGCCACTTCCACGTAGTTCGGGATGAAGCATCGTAGGAAGTTAGCTTTTCCCTGCAGACTCTACAATTGGTGTAATGAAGAGGGTGATGGGAGATTGACAATGGCCTTGAACTTTAGAGGGTTGAGGCGAATCCCATCCTTGTAGACTATGAACCCCAAAAGACGGCCAGAATCTACGCAAAAGACACATTTATGAGGGTTAAGCCGGATATTATAGCGTCGACAACGAAGGAAAATCTAGCGGAGATGTTTAGGATGGTCCTCTCGCCGAGCTGAGTGAGCTTGAAAATCATCCAGATAAGGCTGAATGATATGGCGTATGTCGTGGAATGTGTAAGAAATAACACGCTGGAAAGTGGCTCCAGCGTTCTTCAAGCCAAACGAGAGATTTTTATAAGCAAAGGTATCCCACAGACAGATGAATGCGGTCTTGTGTTGATCAACAGGTAAAATATTTATTTGATTATACCCGGAAAAGCCATCCATCAAGGAATAAATCTCACTCCTAGCACATTCGTCGATGATTTGATCTATGAAGGGGGTGGGATAATTTTCCTTAGGACAGGCTCGATTAATATCACAATAATCAACGCAGACTCTTATAGTACCATGCTTCTTATCTACAGGAACAATGTTTGAGACCCATTTTGTGAGAGGAATCGGGTAAATGAAGCCCGCGTTCAGAAGTTTTTCAACTTCTGCTTTGGTGGCAGTGGCTTTGCAAGGATGCACTGGGCATAGGCACTGGCGCACGGGTTTCGCACCGGGGTAGGTAGGAATTGCGTGCACTACTATGCTGGGATCAATCCCAGGCATTTCCTCATAGGACCAAGTGAACACGTCTCTGAATTCACGGAAAAGATCAGTATAAACTCGTATCTCATCAGGAGAATAATTTACTCCCACATGTATGTTCTCGACTATCCCCAGTTTGACGGAGATGTCGATTGGCATGGTTTGGGTAATGTTGCTCAGGTTTCCTTCCGAAAAAATCTCATGAGTCAATATGGGCGTCTAGAGAGGTGGAGTAGGAACCTGAGATGCAAAACTCTCTAGACAATTTGACATTGCCCCCAGGCTGGGCATGAAGGAGGAATGATGATTTCCATCGCTCCAAGGCAGCTCCTCAAGAGACATTGTTTCAACAATGGCTTCGTCAGAAGGAAAAATCTTTTTTAGAGGATCAAGCGAGTCGGCCTTGCCGAGCCAAGGGGATTGGGAATAGATATCTAAAGTCGTGCTCGAAGGAGCATGTTGAGGGGGAGGAGGATCGGATGCGGTGACGATTTCACAGTAATTAATCTGTACTAGAGTTAAAGGCATTGATTCTCCAAAATGGGTCACCTGTTCAGGCGAAGGCATGATCCATGGGTCGTCAAACCTAGAGACCATATTAACTTGAACGGTGTGTGGTGGTAGCGCGGGAAAAATACCTGTTGTGGATGATTTTTTCACCCCCCTAGAGACAGTCTAGAGTTGCCATAGACCAGTGACTAGGACACCTTAATATAGTAAGGAGCCCTTTATATAGTTTGGGTTTTCAGTCCAAGAACTCACTTACTATCTCTTGTTTGAACAAGGAAATTAGTTTTGAATGGGACTAATCTCTCTCAGAAGCTGGTACAAATATAAGAACAGTGTAGGGACATCATGTAAAACTCCAATACAAAGGCATCAAACAGTTAAGAGACCGCTTACTGTAAAGAGGGCCAGTTCAAATAATACATCACAGAAATCAAGTATCAAGAGTGAGTGCAGTGAGGAGACATAAAGAATATATTAGCTAACATGAGACTGATACCTAGATACACAATAGAACCACATAAGGGCATACCAATCTATGAATCCTTATATGACAATGGCGTTTTAAAAGCACCCTCCTCATGCAACTAATATAACAGAAAATATGGAAGAGATGATCATGGAATAGTATATCATTGATCCGGATTTATGCAGGAACGCAACAGAATAAACACATAACCGTAAAGACAGAGATGCAGCGGAAATAATGCTTCATTTCATTAATATCAAATAACAGAAATATGCTTACAGGCATAATGGAAATAAAATAGCTAGGGTGCTGGTAGCGAATCTCTGAGAAGAGATGTGATGGCTACAGACCTCTTAACTGTGTTACAATGAGGCTCGAGGGCCTATTTATTGTTGAGAAACAATGTAGAATCTGAAACTTCCAAAAACCTAACCGTAGGAGATGAGGCGCCAAAACTGTGGGCGCCCGTTTGGGTAAATTGGTGGTTCAACTTCCCGGGGGCATAACTTTGGCACCCGATCTTCGTTTGACGCGCTCAATAGCTCGTTAGAAAGATCTATCCGAGGACTTCAATTTTTGAATGAGCAACATTGGTCCATGGAACCATGTTGCTCTCCGTTTTCCCAAAAAATGTCGTTTAGGGCCTCAAAGCGACTTGGAGTTGGGACAGCCACAAAATAATACAGTTTTGTTTGAAAAGTGAAAGAGGCGAAGATGGGGGTTCAAATGGAATAGGTGGGTGGCCACCGTATCCACTTGAGATCCGTAAGCCCAAACGGCCCGAGTGGGACCGAAAACACACTTTAAAATAGTAAGTTGTGCTGAATGTGAAAAGCTGCAAGAATTGATGGTGCTGGTCCAAATGGAATAGGTGGGTGGCCACCGATATCCACCCGGATCAATCATGACTAGGCCTATTTAAAGCGCTTGACTAATTCTAGAAAGGGTACCAACGAAGATGAATCCTTACTGCAAACTAGTGAGCCACTCACATTCTAGAACATGATACAAGAAGATAAATAGCATGAAAGAGATATTTTATTAACACATAAGAGAAATTACATACTGTGAGATACCAAAGACTAGAATCCTCATTACAGCTATAACTCCTCCTCACTGAGACCCTACGGGCTCTGAACCTTCATACAAAGTGTTACAAAATGTATACGAAAGCCTTTTCACTGCACAGTTTGCTGATAGAAATCTAGAACCCTTACAATGTCTTTTCCTTTTGCTTTTATAGATGAGGTCGAGAATTCTAGAGGAGGAGGTAGATAGAAAGAATTTAATAACTTATTTTGAATCAAATGGCGGAAAACATTCGCGCCCACACTGTGAAACGACTGAACATAATTGACTGTACTTTACAATTTATTTATGGAAATGAATGCTGGGAATGAAAATCTACCTATACACAAGACATAAATAATAAAATATGTAAACATTCGGCTCTTCTCTGGAGGAGGAAGATCTGCGGCAATAAAACCTTGAGGCGCATGTTTCCGTACATGGTACTTTCGATCTTCAATTCTTGAATTTAAATTTGAAACCTTTTTCGAGCTGGACCCTGAATTCATTTCTTCTTCATTAATAATCTGTTGCTGCATTAATGTTTTCATCCGCCCAAATGCGTCCCTTTTGATTTTTCTCTGGAGAGTTCCATGGATAGAAGTACCCTTCTTTAATGGAGGTCACATCATAGTGACTTCCGGATCTTTTCCGCTAATTTTGTTCCCACCACAAGTTCCTGCAAAAACCAAAGCCTGTTGAATAAAACTGATTGCAGAGATAGTGGACAAAACGAGACTAACAGAAGTGGTGGCATAGATATGAGAGGATGATGGAACGATGCGGTGAGGAGACTTCAAACAAAAACGCTGAGGTGTGACACATAACTGGAATATGTGAACAATGGAGGAACAGTGGATGACATGTAGGCAAACAAAGAAAAATGGCGGAAGAACACTGATGATACGAAAACTTCGAAGATTAACTTTTGGGGAAGTTACAAAGGAAAGACATAACAAAACAACGGAGCAGAGGCTTCAGAGGTGGGACCCGGAGCGCATATCGCAAAATCGCAAGAGGAGAAAATGTGATGGATTAAAAAATGGAATAACCAAAATTCCGCGCTCTGCGCTATGCGATGGGCATGGTCATTCGAGCGCGGATCGCAAAAACGAAAAGTGCGATGGCGGGGGATAGTGCGAACGAGAAACTGCGCTTTTGCGATGAGGCGGTCATGCGATGGCACGATCATGCGACTTGCATTAAACGTTCTAAGGGGCAGCGCTTGGTTACATGGATGAGAGGGTGCGTGGAGTTAGGGGAGAAAGGGGGCTAGGCCTTATATGACTTTACAGAGCGGATTTTAGCCCCTTTCCAATGTATTTCCAGTGCGGGAAAGGGCAACAGTAAAGGGAAAAGAGGAGACTTTAGCCAAAATTTGAATGGAGGGGCTGACTTGTACAACATTGGCTCCAACTGGGGACGGCATGTTCGTCCTCGGGCATGCCGAGAACTCGCAGACCTCAGACCCCCTTGTGTGTGAATTTCATTCTACGATCCCGTTGCATTTTCTTCAAAACTTATCAACTTATTTATATTATTTACATTTCAAAATTGAAATCCCACTTGCATACATTATATACATAAAATACACCAAGCCTGGTTCACCTGAGTCAGTACTGAAAGTAGTGTTTAAGGAATTGTCCATTCACGGGGGCGTCCAATAGATCACCCTGTAGATTTTCTAACATGAATGTATTATTTCTCCCTAGGTTCACTATTTTGAATGGACCGAACCACAGTGGGTCAAACTTGGCATGCTTGCCTTTTTCTGCTCTGCGAACATCCCACCTGAGAACCAGGTCTCCTACTTGGAAATTCCTATCTTTTGCATGGCGATAAAAAATATCCTTCATTTTTTCCTGATATTCTATCAGTCTCTCATTCACCTGGTTGCGCGTTTCTTCCAATTCTACCAGCTGATTAATTCTTCTGATCATGTCATCTGGTTCTTCCTGATTCTCTTGCATAAAACGTGCCACCGGCAATGCCAATTGCAGAGGAAACACAGCAGCTCGCCCATATACCATCTCATAAGGTGACTTCCCTGTTGCTCTTTTGATGGTTATCCTATTTGTCCATAGAGAAAACTTCAATTGAGAGTCCCAGTTTTTCTGATTTTCACCTATTGTTTTCTTTAGAGCCCTTACCAGGGTTTTGTTAGAGAACTCTGCTAAACCATTCCCCTGTGGATAGTATGCTGTGGAGTGAGTCAATGTAATGTTATACCTTTGACAAAACTTTACAAACTTGGCAGACTTGAAAGCCTACGCATTGTCAGTTACAATTCTGGCTGGACAGCCAAACCTAGATATGATATTTTCCTCTATAAACCTCATGATCACAGCATCTGTAGCATTTCTTGTAGGTATTGCTTCCACCCATTTTGTGAAATAGTCTGTGGCTGTTAATATCCATTTATGTTGGCCACTTGATGGGGGATGTATTTCTCTTATAAAATCTAGTCCCCATTTCTGAAAGGGTTCATTTACATGGATGGGAATCCAGGGCATAGCTGCTAATTTCTGTCTCTCTGAAAATCTTTGGCACTTGTCGCATGCTCTGACAAAGTATCTGAGTACAGTTTTGGCCAGTAAAAACCGGCCCTCAAGATTTTATGTGTTGTGACCCTCCAACTGTAATGTCCTCCACAAATCCCTTCATGAAATTCTGTTAATGCTTTTTGCACTTCATTTTCTGTGAGGCATAACAATAATATACCTAGAGGGTCTCTCCAATAGAGCTGTCCATTGGCAATTACATATTTCTGTGATTTCATTCTCACAGCTCTATATTTTACTTTATCACAACCTATAGGACAGCTAAGCGTTAAAATATATTCAACTATTTCTTTATACCAAGGACTAGTTAGATATTTCACATGTATCTTTTGAGTGGCCATCTCCAGCCCTTGCTATTATTCTTCTTCTGCTAACATGGATAGATTGATGCCCAGAGCTTGATGATTTGATTCAGATAACATCTTAGCAAGTCCCTGTCCTTTGACCAACTTAGTAGGCCTTATATCCAAATCATACTCCTGGATTTTTGCAATCCATCTTCCTCTTCTACCTTCGCTGTCTCCCTGTACCAGAATGTCTTTGACAGCAGCCGTGGGGACATATGCAGTAATAGAGATTGTAAAACATATACTCTTAAAGCTTTAAGAGACTTTACCAGGGCAGATGCCTGCTTCTCCAATATATTATATTTTAATTCAGCATCATAAAGCACTTGACTGAAGAAAGCTATAGGCTGTTCATATCCCTCCTCATTTTTCTGCAGTAATACTCCGGCAATTGTATGGGGTGAAGCAAATGAGAATATCATGAATGGCTTACTGTAATTTGGTCCAGCTAACACAGGAGCTTCAACAAATTCCTGTTTTATCCTTGTGAATGCATCTCTAGACTCCTGGGACCATTTAACTTCATTCTCCTTTTTCAACATATTAGTTATATGCCTAACTATCTCAGCATAGTTAGGAATAAACCTTCTTAGAAAATTAATTCGGCCCAGAAACACCTGTACTTCGTTTTTATTCCTAGGCAGAGGAATGTTGTTTATTACTTCAACTCTTTTAGGGTCTATTCTCACACCATCTCTTGTTACAATGTGCCCTAAGAGTTTTCCCTCATCTAGTGCAAATAAGGACTTTTGAGGGTTGAGGGACAGGCCATACCTTCTGCATTTCTCAAAATTTCTTCTTAAATGCTCAATATGTTCATCATCATTCTTTGAAAACACAGTGATATCATCAAGATATACCACCAAAAACTTGTCCTGTTCTCCCACAAAGGCTATATCCATTACCCTTTGAAAAGTAGCTTCTGCATTAATTAATCCGAATGGCATCCTGGCATACATAAAGGTTCCCCAAGGCGTGGTGAAGGCAGTTTTCTTTTGGTCTTCTGGAAATACAGCCACCTGATTATAACCAGAAAATCCATCCATCATTGACATTCTGGATGCTCCCACCACTTTATGCAGGATGTGGTCCATCTTAGGCAGTGGATAATTATCTTTGAGAGATGCTCTATTCAAATTCCTGAAATCTACACATAGCCTTATTTCTCCATTTTTCTTCCGAACAGGAACAAGGTTCGCTATCCATTCTGAGTATCTTAATGGCACAATTATCTTGGCCTTCAATAGCTTCTTGACTTCTTTTTCAATGGAGGGAAGCAGCAGAGGATTGATCTGTCTGAGCTTCTGCTTATAAGGCTTTGCATCTTCCCTCAGTGGAATCTTATGTTGCATTATATTTACATCAAAAGTTTTTAGGTCCTGATAGGACCAAGCAAAAACATCTTTATAAGATTGAAATAACTTCAAATATTTTTCTTTATAATCTTCTGGGACTCTTTTAGATAATTTTACAATTTTGGGATCAATAGAAGTACCCAGATTCAAATCCCTTACTTGATCTTCTTCTGTTACTTTGCTAGGCTGCAATGGAATATCATCCTTGTTAAATAATCTTTCTAGAGGCACCAGCCCTCTAGGTATAACATTTCCTTTCAGCTGCAACGCTCTATTTCCTGCTATATTATCTTCCCATTTATTTTCTGCAATATTTTCACCTTCTTCCTCCTCGTTATCATCAATTTCTATATTTGTGAATTCTTCCACTGTCTCCATGAATCTCTTCATATGTTCATCATCTTCGAATACCTGCCAGTGCTTTACATTGTCTGGGATAGATGGTCTGTACCGTACCTCCACCTCATATCTTAAAAGTGGATTTTGAGGAGGACGGAATGTACTGGCAGCTACAGCAAGAGAATCTGCTATTCTGTTTTGTTCCCTGGGCATGAACTGTATATTAAATGCTGAGAATAAATTTTCTATCATGTCCCATACTTCGTTTCTATATGCTCTGAGCCGAGGATGCTTAGTTTGGCATTGATTTTTGATCTGTCTCACTACCAGCTCAGAATCTCCCAAGACTTTTAAAATTTGATGCCCATGTTTCTAGCTTTTTGCAGTCCCAATAATAGTGCTTCATATTCAGCTACGTTGTTTGTAGCCTCATACTCTAATTTAAAAGACAGTGGCACCCATTTTCCTGTAGGAGAAATCAATAATACCCCAGCTCCATTGCCTTCTCTTGAGTTTGCTCCATCAAAATGCAAAGTCCAAATTTCTGATTCCTGATCTCCTTTAGGCCGCTCAGCTTGGATTTGACCACAAAGGGGCTCATGAGCATAATTTTGATTTTCTTCTAACATCAAACATGAGAAGTCTGCCTCTTTGTTATAAACTGGAGAGTTCTCTGAGCAGTCAGCCTTACTTACCATTTTAACAAATCTAGTCTCCCTGTATAACCTCCTTTCTTGACCTCCGAAGACTGGGACAGTAGCATATGTTAAATCCAATTTAATTGAGCCCCCAATCTTTGTACCCCAGGACCTTGACAGCAGCATGCCAAAGTGGGCTGGGATATCAGCGACCACAATGTCCATGACCACACTCTTTGCTGGAATTTGGGCCAAATTGACCACTAAATCTTTTATCATCCCCAAGCACTTAACCCTTTTGGAATCAAACGAATATAAATCTTTATATGGTCTTGTAATTTGCAGCCCTAGTTGTTCCATGACAGACAAAGGCATAAGATTATGGGAAGCTCCAGAATCTAACATACAATTGTGTAACAGCAGGTCATGGATGACTAGGGACACGTAAAAGGGAGGAGTAGAAGGGTCTATCTCCTCGACATGTGGGCCAAAGACTACCATGGGTCTTTCTTCTTGAAGATTTAAACTATCAGGTGTAATTGGTGTTTCAGGAGGAAGCATAAAGGAAGTGACTTGAGACTGATATACAGGCTGTTTCAATAATTCATTCAGTGGGACAGGAATCTTAATTTTCTCGAGTTCTTTTTGCAAATTGAAAGCAGATGGGGGCTTCTCTACCACAATTCCTTTTGACTCCTTATTTTGAACTGAAGACTTAACTTCCTTTGATACTGACTCAACATTAAGAGGACTGACTATTTTTGAAGAAGAAGGAATCTGAATATTAGACTGTGAGGGAACACTTAGAGGGTTCTTACCTTTTTCCATACTTTTCTTTGTGGTTGTTTCCTTCTGAGCAGATGCTTCTTCTTGAGGTGGTTCTTCTTCTTGCTCTTGAGCTCTAGTCCTCTTTCTTGAAGATCTGAGATCATATTTTACATTGAATTGTGCTTCCATAAAATCAACAAATTTCTTACAGTAATGGTCAATCTCTGCTTCTTCATCTTCGTCTTGCAACATGCAATCCATATCATCATTATTTGAAAAAGCCAGATTTGAATCTTCTAATCCATAAGCCGCATCCCCAGTGGAGTCATCTGTTGGTCCTTCCAGGTATAAGGGATGAGGTACCTGGTCTTGTTGTTCTTTTGTCTCTCTCGGCAATATCTGGAGAGGTGGCCTTCTATACTGGGGATTATATCCTCTGTTTGGAGCGTTATAGAAATTCTTGGGAGCTGCATTTTTAGCTTCCAGTTCAAGCTTGACCATCTTCTTTACCATCTTACTTATTTCATCCAATTTCTCTGGATTTTTTTCTTGACTAGAAGAAGAAATCTCTTCTTTGCCTCTCCTCCTAATATCTTGTTCAGTTTTTCCCTTTAGTTTCCCGGTGGAGGCAAAGTTCGCTTCTAATTCCAGAGCATCTGATTGTGCATCGTCTAAAGTGGAAGGTTTCCTTTATCTCAACGAGAAGCCGAAATCAGATTCAAACGCTGTTATAAAAATTATCTTGGCAGCAGCTTCATGGGGCTTCATCTCAGGGGGCAGGCTCAGGTATAACATATTGAATCTTTTAATAAAGTCTGAAACCCCTTCATTCTGTTTCTTCTTCATAGTATTAAATTCAGTGAGACATTGACCGTGATCTTTCTTTTCTCCCCACTTCCTGAGAAAAGTATTCTCCATTTGGTCCCAGGTGGTCACAGAATTATTTCCCAACGTCTTAAACCATTTTCTGGCTTCCCCTTCCAAAGACTGCACAAATAATCTCAAGACCACATCCAGATGTTCAAAATTTAGGTTTTCTGCAAAAGAGCAGAAGGTCTCGAGATGTTTCTGAGCATCAGCTCCATTTTCACCATTAAACCTCGGCAGAATCTTTAGATAATCCTGTGGCATATCATTTAACACTTGGGTCAAGTCCAGTGGGGCATATTTGTTCAATAGAAAAGCAGGAACGTTAGCCATTGGGGGAGGTGGGGGTTGCACAACAGTTTGAGATACAAATGAAGAGAGAGGAGTAGGAGGAAGCGGAGTATGAATAACGATGGGAATATATTTCACAGGAGCCTGAGGTGTGGGTGGGAATAACTCACGGTTAACAGCAACTACTTCTGTGACCTCTTTAATTTCTTCAGCCTCGAAAGCAGGATGAGATTCTTCTTCAATCCAAGCACTTCCTCTACGTGGAGTCTCCGAGTAAAACTTGGGATTTTCTGTTCTAACTTCTTGAGAAGAATAGGGCGGGTAATATTCAACAGAATATTCAGGATTTTCAGCATGGGCTGACTTCCTCTCCTTCCAAGCTCTTTTATGAATAATCTTCTCTGGGTCAGACACGTAGGGTGTTTTCAGCTGGGATGTATCTGACCTGAAATGTGGCTTACGAGGATCCAGGACTACCAATAAAATTTATCAAATAAAGACCAATGGAGTCGCCAAGGTGAGAGATATGCAACTCTTCAACTCTCTGTGCTCACCTGATTAGAGAGTGAAAACAATTTGTCGAGACCCAGGGAAACTGATATTCTTGAATTCGTGTCCCTAGCAACGGTGACAGAAAGATGTTGTGGATGATTTTGTCACCCCCCTAGAGACAGTCTAGAGTTGCCATAGACCAGTGCCTAGGACACCTTAATATAGCAAGGAGCCCTTTATATAGTTTGGGTTGTCAGTCCAAGAACTCACTTACTATCTCTTGTTTGAACAAGGAAATTAGTTTTGAATGGGACCAATCTCTCTCAGAAGCTGGTACAAAGATAAGAACAGTGTAGGGACATCATGTAAAACTCCAATACAAAGGCATCAGACAGTTAAGAGACCGCTTACTGTAAAGAGGGCCAGTTCAAATAATACATCACAGAAATCAAGTATCAAGAGTGAGTGCAGTGAGGAGACATAAAGAATATATTAGCTAACATGAGACTGATACCCAGATACACAACAGAACCACATAAGGGCATACCAATCTATGAATCCTTATATGACAATGGCGTTTTAAAAGCACCCTCCTCATGCAACTAATATAGCATAAAATATGGAAGAGATGATCATGGAACAGTATATCATGACTAGGCCTATTTAAAGCGCTTGACTAATTCCAGAAAGGGCACCAACGAAGATGAATCCTTACTACAAACTAGTGAGCCACTCGCATTATAGAACATGATACAAGAAGATAAATAGCATGAAAGAGATATTGTATTAACACATAAGAGAAATTACATAATGTGAGATACCAAAGACTAGAATCCTCATTACAGCTATAACTCCTGCTCACTGAGACCCTACGGGCTCTGAACCTTCATACAAAGTGTTACAAAATGTATACGAAAGCCTTTTCACTGCACAGTTTGCTGATAGAAATCTGGAACCCTTACAATGTCTTTTCCTTTTGCTTTTATAGATGAGGTCGAGAATTCTAGAGGAGGAGGTAGATAGAAAGCATTTAATAACTTATTTTGAATCAAATGGCGGAAAACATTCGCGCCCACACTGTGAAATGACTGAACATAATTGACTGTACTTTACAATTTATTTTTGGAAATGAATGCTGGGAATGAAAATCTACCTATACACAAGACATAAATAATAAAATATGTAAACATTCGTCTCTTCTCCGGAGGAGGAAGATCTGCGGCAATAAAACCTTGAGGCGCATGTTTCCGTACATGGTACTTTCGATCTTCAGTTCTTGAATTTAAATTTGAAACCTTTTTCGAGCTGTACCTTGAATTCATTGCTTCTTCATTAATAATCTGTTGCTGCATTAATGTTTTCATCCGCCCAAATGTGTCCCTTTTGATTTTTCTCTGGAGAGTTCCATGGATCGAAGTACCCTTCTTTAATGGAGGTCACATCATAGTGACTTCCGGATCTTTTCCGCTAATTTTGTTCCCACCACAAGTTCCTGCAAAAACCAAAGCCTGTTGAATAAAACTGATGACTGAGATAGTGGACAAAACGAGACTAACAGAAGTGGTGGCATAGATATGAGAGGATGATGGAACGACGCAGTGAGGAGACTTCAAACAAAAACGCTGAGGTGTGACACATAACTGGAATATGTGAAAAATGGAGGAACAATGGATGACATGTAGGCAAACAATGAAAAATGGCGGAAGAATGCTGATGATATGAAAACTTCGAAGATTAACTTTTGGGGAAGTTACAAAGGAAAGACATAACAAAACAACGGAGCAGAGGCTTTAGAGGTGGGACCTGGAGTGCATATCACAAAATCGCAAGAGGAGAAAATGTGATGGAGGAAAAAATGGAATAACCAAAATTCCACGCTCTGCGCTATGCGATGGGCGTGGTCAGTCGAGCGCGGATCGCAAAAACGAAAAGTGCGATGGCGGGGGATAGTGCGAACGGGAAACTGCGCTTTTGCGATGAGGCAGACATGCGATGGCACGATCATGCGACTTGTGTTAAACATTATAAGGGGCAGAACTTGGTTACATGGATGAGAGGGTGCACGGAGTTAGGGGAGAAAGGGGGCTAGGCCTTATATGACTTTACAGAGCGGATTTTAGCCCCTTTCCAATGTATTTACGGTGCGGGAAAGGGCAGCAGTAAAGGGAAAAGAGGAGACTTTAGCCAAAATTTGAATGGAGGGGCTGACTTGTACAACAATACCCATGAGGACGGGGTCCTTGAAGAGATCGGGTCCTACACTATCAGGGGGATTGGGGATCTTATCCATGTAAGGAATTTTGTTCTCAAAGGATGAAGTGAAGAAAGACAACTGATCCACAGTAACAATTTTTCCCTCGTGAGGGAACTTCAAAAGCCGAAAGAGGGTGGATGGCACACATAGCATGGCGTGATTCCAACTGCGACCGACAAGAAGATTGTAGTTAAGTTTAGCGTCAACCACTTCTACCTCTATGTTGATTGTCTTCTCTTGTAATGTAATCACCAAACTCTCGAGAACACCCAGGGGTTTGGATTCCCAACCATCGAATGCTTCTAAGGCATTGGGAGATGATGAAAGAGTCGGAGAGCCAATGGCCTTCCAACAGGTGGATGACATGACACATGTGGAGGCACCTTCATCCACAATGGCCCTATGGATGTTAAGACCATTGATCCTAACTTGAATCACAAGAGCAATTTGATGCGGAAGTCAGGGGGTAAAATTTTCTAAGTCGAAGGTGAGAAGACTAGAATCGACAGGATCAATTCCACCGATTGTAGACAACAAATCTTTCCATTGTGGCGGGCAACTTTGGAGAACTTCCAATGTGGACATGGTAGAAGGTGCCTGTGCCAAATCCTCAACAATACTATAGTGCTGAGTGGAACGGGCATTGGGTTTGTAGGAAGATCTTCGCAGAACACCTTTGGAAGGTGGCCTCACAAGAGGTTCAGCTGTAGGCTTCTCAATTTCCAAAGAACCAGAGATAGGTGGGGGAGGTGGGCCATCCACAACTTCCTTTCCAGCTGCCTGACGCGATCCGGGATAATCCTTCGAACACGTGGAAATTGAGATAGGTGCAACACCATTCATCATAAAGACCTGGGACCCAAATGGTGCAGATGGTGAGGGCTACTCAACCATCTGGGTCTGCTGAGACGGGAACGGTTCTTTGAGAACTGTCGGAGTCCCTTTGGAGCCTTTGAGAAGTTTACTAATTTCATATCGTCGGGGAAAATCCTTGGTATAATGATCTCCTTCACAAATAAGGCAGGGGTACTTCAGTTTACGTTGGGAACCGTCATCAATACAAGGTTTAGAAGACTCTAGCTTTGGGGTGTGGGGTTTAGATTTCCCTTTGCCCTTCTTTTTTCCTTTGGAGGCTTTTTCCATAGGATTAGCCTGAATGGCGTTAACCACCGTAGTCTTTCCGGAATCTGGAGGGGCGAGAAGAGCATAATTATGGGATGAATTGGACTTCTGCTTCCCATTCGAAGATTTTTGAGAATTTTGAGATACGGAACCAATAACACCATCCACCGCTGGGGTAGGAGGAGCTTTAGAGGTTCCTGGGCGTGGAGCATCAGTCAAAATATCATACAGCATGCCAGACTGAGAGTATGCCAAATCAAGATACTGGGCACACGCTATGGCCTGTTCTTCAGTCACACATGCTGCCATAGCAATATCTTGAGAGATTTTGTTAATGAAGGATGTGGTGAACCAATGAGTTAGTAGTTGATTAGGTATATCAAACTTGATCGGCCTATAACGATGTCACCACTCATGAATGTGATTAGATATGTGGGTGGCTTTATCCTGTTTCAAGGAAGTCAGGAGATGCATCCCAGCTTCATAGCGAACCGGTAACTGGAAGTGAGTCAGAAAAGCCATTGTTAAAGTATTGAAAACCTGAAAGATGCCACGGGGTAGTTCAATATACCACTTAGCGGCAGCACTGGTAAGAGTGCGTTGGAAGAGACGTAGACGAATTGAATCATCGACCCAAGAATTGGACGAACACCAAAGATGGTAAGTCATTACATGAGCTTGGGGGTCTTCTCCAGCTTTACCCTCAAACTTTGGACAGTCGTCGGGTACCTTGGTCGGAACTAGAGGCCAATAAGGATTGTGCAGAATTAGATCATTGGTTAATTTATAAATTTCCGTTAATTCCAAGGTAGCTAAGAATGGAAACTGCGGATTGAACAGCATGCTAGGCCCTCGATAAGGACCGGTACCTGTACTCCACGTTGGTTGAGAATATCCTTGCCCCCATGGGTTTTTTCCGGTAGGATTCTGACCATAGGGGGTATAGGATGTATAACCAGTCTGATTTGGTTGCTAATAACCAGTGTACGGGGCTTGATAACCAGAGTATGGAGCTTGATTGTATGTCGGCCCCGTTTGAGCAGTCTGCGGATTCGCCTGCTGACTATAGGTGTTGTCGGGTTGTTGAGATTAATAATTGGAACCTTGGGGCTGGTTGTAATTGGGTCAGTATTGACCATGAGAATAGTAACCGCCTTGAGGTTGAGCGGGCTGCTGGTAGGTGGGACCCTACTAAGCCTGATAATTAGGGTGCACCAGTTGATTCGGTTGTGGCATCGAATAAATCGGCTGTTGGGCAGGGTTGACAGAATGTGCAGGCTGGCCTGCTTGGATAGGCTGAACTGGTTGATCGGGTTTCCCTGGTTGAATAGGTTGACTTGGATAAATAGGTTGTGCCAGTTGTACAAGTTGACCTGGCTGTTGAGGAGCACCAGGTTGTACTGGATGGGCCGGTTGGCTTGGTGGTGGAACACCGGGTTGTGCCAGATGGACTGGTTGGCCTGGTGGAGGAATGGAGCGAGGTGGTGGTTGTTAACCAGTTTGACCTGCAGCAGGACCATAAGATGGTACTAGCTGATGTGCAACATTTGGAGCAACAGGATATTGAGGTTGCATGGGTTGCAAAGGTTGGAATTTCCCCCCAGGATCGTATACCGGCCTGAGTTGGTACCCCGGTTGACCTGTGAGTCCTTGAGGTTGCCTAGGTTGGACTCTAGGAAGAGGTTGCACAAGTTGACCTGAGGGGTTGTAATACTGTCCTTGCGGACCGTATGACGGCCCCTGCTGGCCCGCAAGATAACCTTTCGGGTCATAAGGATAGCCAGGCTGGCCTGAAGGTTGGCCTTGAAAAGGTTGTCCTTGTGGGTTATAAGGCTGCCCAGCCTGGTTATACGGTAAACCCTGAGCATGAATTTGAGCATCAGGAGCGGGTAAACGTAAAGGATTACCGTACTCATCATACTGATATGGAAAAATGTATACGGGCATACCATCTTGTGCATAATGTGAAAAATACGAGCGGTTGGGATCTTGAGAGGATTGTTTGACCTCGGGGTTCGATTGTTGTAGGTACAATCGATACTCCTCAGGAGATATGTTCTCCGGCATAGTAGAAGCTATATAGATGTTTTCGAGAAGTGATGTGGTCCTTACGGACTGAGTGGTAACAGCAGGTGCAGACGCAACCACACAAACAGTGGGTCTGACGGGTACAAAATTGACCTGAGGGGATGACGTGATGGGTGTCCTAGGAGACATCCCCAATGAAGGAATAATCGGCCTCGTAGAAGGAGCTGATACCCCCTAGAGGCAGTGGCAGCAATAATCTGACCTAAGGATCTATACCCTGCTGGTAGTGAGGGACTGGGCGAAGACATAGTAGATGATTCAGGGTTGTCTTCTAGGAATAACTTCTGAGTTACTTCTAGAAATAGATTGTAATATTCACCAAACATGGGGATTTCTTCTCTAGGAGAATGGCTAGATTCACTCATATTTGAACCTGCCGCTAGATCTCGTAACAGGCGGCGAGGACTAGGAGGAATGACAGCAGCTAAAAAAGGCGAACCCGATGTAAGAGGAGGGAAACGTTCCCCTACTCCAAATCCAAACCAAGGGTCAGAAAAGGGCCAATTGAACTCAACTGGTCCTCCAAAGGGAAGCTCAGACAGAATCGGTCCCCCATCGTGAAACTCAGAAACGATGGGTTGCTGTAACTCAACAAAGGATTGTGAGACCTATGACGAATCATCTGTATATGGACTACCAGTAGATGAAACTGAGGGTTCCGCCACTGTGACAGTAATGACGAAAAGAAAAGATCAAACACAACACACGGGCTGAAAAAGAACCAGGGCACACAATCAAATGGCCAACAAGAAAAATATAACAGGGCTTGTGATCGCGGGTGATTTATTTTACGACATTGAAACTTAGAAACTTCACTGTTTCATGTTTTAAGAGTCGAGAAACTGATGAAAGATGACTCTATATCTTTCAATTTTGAATCAAGCATGAAAGGAAAAGCTCTTGGTGATCTTCTCAAATTTACGGAGTCAAATAAGATCATAATGACTACTCAGGAGTGCTAGGCAAAGGGTGTACCAAATAACCGTGAACTGCAATATACACCTTGGTCTCAAAATGAAAGAGAAATCAACCAAGGACTTAACGTACGTGCAGGCAATCTCCCCGAATGCTGTGTCCAGTGTATCATGGGTATAGGGCAGCAGACTCAACTTCCTATGGATAAAGGATAGAAACCTAAT
Organism: Pinus albicaulis; assembly: GCA_034641835.2. Lineage (NCBI taxonomy): Eukaryota > Viridiplantae > Streptophyta > Pinopsida > Pinales > Pinaceae > Pinus > Pinus albicaulis. The sequence continues at coordinate 159,790 of JAXQQM020081445.1, read as the reverse complement.
GGGGTCTCCCTTTATATACACGACGGTACGGGGAGCACAAGTCCGTACTAGTGCTTTCTAAAGCCAAGAGGCGAACGACAACTACTAGGTTTAAAGACATCGAAACACGTCTCTAGCCTAGACCTCTAAATATTTGGTTAATGTTTCAATGCTGCCTTAGTGTAAATTGAATGAATTTTAATGTTTATCTTCAATTATGTTTCAGTTTTCAGGCACTAGTGAGTGTCACATCTCAAAATCACCTAAATGCACACTACATGCCACAGTATATCATTTCATTCAATGAAAGCTAATTATGAGAGAGTTAAGAGCTTTTCACACAATAAAAAAATGACTAAACAACAACCAATGATATCTCTAATGCAGCTAATGGAAACTAAAAGCTTTTCTTTCAAAGTTACTAATCACTAATAACACCGAAAAGATTTAATTCACACTAACTAATCCAAAGCAAAAGAGATTTTTTTTGTATTTTCACTGTTTAAGAGAAAAATGCACTAATAAAATGAAAACTAATGAGACAAGAAATTTGAGAAGAAAAAGCAAAAGAGGAAAATAATCAAATTTCACTCAATACAAGCACACAATCAGATCTCAAATCGACAAAAAAGTCCCTCAAATCAAAAGACACCCAAAGACTCAAATGAACCATGTAATCTAGGCCCAAAATGAGACAAGGCGGAATTCAAATGAAGAAGGAGCCAATCACTCAAATAACGCAATGAAATGATAGACAACCACCAAACGAGTGCAGAGAAACAATCACAAAGTTGACTAATCAGACAGAAACCAAAAACTCCCGAGGGATGCTCGACGCACAATAGCACCTAGATGCGCTAGGGCTAGAATGCAAAAATCAATATAAAAGGGCAAACAACCAAAGGAACAATGTCACAGTCAGTCAAAAAAGGCTCCAGAACACTCAATCAGTTGAAAAAATGAAACCAAAATCACAGATCAAGCTCAGAAATCTCAGAACTAAGCAAACCCTAGTACTTCACAACCCTGGCGCGACTATCAGGCTGAAACTAGCACCATAACATGATTGGCGCGAGTAGTGAATTAGCAACTAGCGCCAATTGGCACGAATGTCATGCTATTAAGCATGCCAGTCAAGTTCACTATGAAAAAATAAAAAATGAGCAATCCAAGGAGCAGATCAGTGATGTTGGATCTCAGACCAAAAGCCAAAGACACGAAAAGAGCCAGCCACAAGAGCTGATGAAGCAAGCAAAGTCAAGAATTGACCGAAAGACAAGATAATACTTCAAGTGTTCAGTTTATAAACTAAACCGGAGATTGACTGAAGTAGCATTCATCTACTTTCACTAATGCAGAGCAAGAGCATTTCGAAGGCTATCTGGCTAACTTCAGGCTCCGTCTGCAGTTTATAAAGCAAACAACAAGCTAACTCCCTAGCAGAGTCGCCAATTTGTTGTGGAGGTAAATCCCCTCTGCGGACAGAGGCGATCCCTACTAGCCTAGAGTGGGTCTAGCAACAATCGTAACATGCTATGACGCAGACCCCTAATTGCAATAAACCAACTTGCAAAGAAGGCTTACCTCGAATCCAACGCTTTTGCTTGTAGAGAAGGTAGCGCTCCCGTTCCTTTGCTCCGGCAGATCACAATCCTCACGCTCGTCGCGATCGAACACCTGCACACGTAAGAAACACAACAAACACAAGCATAAAATCCAATATATACAATTATGCATCAGTCAGAGAGGACACAACTCATGAGCATAATGAACAAAACGAGTGGAACCATAACCAATAGTCGCTTATCATTAATTCATACAAAGGAAAATACAACCTGGCTTTGATGCTGAATTCTCCTTCGACGGGTCGTCAGTAGAATACGTCTCGGTAAAGCTTGTCAAGGATGGGGACAAGCCTCTCTCTTCAGTCTTCAATATCCTTGATATAGATTTGGATCTATGAGGGCTATTGCAACATTCTTTAGGCTATGAAGGCTCTTGGAGACTAGCTTGCAAAGGGAAATGACAAGCTTATATAGATGGTGGAAGAGGAGTTGGGATCCCTACAATCATGGGATTGGCCTTATCCTCAAGGAAGCTTCCATGAGAGGTGGAAAACTACTTCCTCTACATGGAAATCCGGAGCCAAACGTCCCAAATCAATTTAGAGACCAGTTCAGGAGTTGGTTAAATTCAATCTTCCACCACTTATTTTTAAAAAACACCCTTTATTTAGCCTCGCACGAGTGTGACTCCGAGACAAAGCGCCAATTGGTGCGCCCTCTTAGAATATTTCCCCCATTGGCGTGGGTATAACATTGGCTAGTCGTGCCAAGGATGAAAAGGCTATTTTTATGGTTTTTCACAAGGAGATGTCTTCATGGGAATGAAATCCCATGTCTAGGGGAGTGCCATGAAAGTGTTTTTAGGTTATGTTACTGCTCACAAGTCACTGGATAAGCCCTCCAATGTGTGATACGGGGGATTGCAGGGACGGTGAAAAATTTCTGTGTAACACCCTTGTCCCTTGATCAGTTTAGTAGGGTGGATTTCTAGCTCATACTCTTGTATTTTGGAAATCCATTTCCCTATTTTCCCTTCGCTATCTCCTTGGATAGGAATATATTTTACTGCAGGTGTGGGTACAAATGTTGTGATGTGTGACTGCAAGACATACATGTGGAATTATTTAAGAAAATTCACTAGAGCATATGCTTGCTTTTCTAGTATGTTATACTTCAACTCTGCATCATGGAGCACCTGACTAAAGAAAGCGATGGGCTTCTTGTACCCTTCTTCATTTTTCTGCAATAAAACTCCTGCCACTGTATGAGGTGATGCAAATGAAAAGATCATGAAAGGTTTGGCGTAATCTGGCCCTGCTAGCACAGGGGCTCCTACAAAGGCATTTTTTATCCTGGAAAAGGCTTCTCGTGATTTCTGGGACCAATTTACCTCGTTATTTTTCTTCAGCATGTCATTTATATGTCTAAATATCTCAGCATAGTTAGGGATAAACCTCCTCAGAAAGTTAATGCGTCCCTAAAACACTTGCACCTCCTTCTTATTTCTAGGAAGAGAAATGCCATTTATAACCTCTACCCTCTTAGGATCTATTTTTACCCCATCTTTGGTCACAATATGTCCCAAAATCTTACCCTCTTCTAATGCAAACAATTACTTTTGTGGATTAAGAGAGAGACCATACCTTCTACATTTCTCAAAATTTCTACGCAAATGCCCAATGTGCTTAGTATCATCCCTTGAAAACAAAGTGATATCATCGAGGTAGACCACCACAAACTTATCTTGATCCCCAACAAAGGCAATGTCCATGGCCCTTTGAAAAGTTTCCCCTGCGTTGATCAACCCAAAAGGCATCCTGGCATACATAAACGTGCCCCAGGGAGTGGTAAAGGCAGTCTTCTTCTAATCCTCTAGTAGTACAGCCACCTAATTGTAACCAGAGAATCCATCCATCATTGACATCCGAGAAGCTCCCACCACTTTCTGCAGAATATGATCCATCTTAGGCAATGGGTAATTATCCTTTAAGGATGCTCGATTTAGATTCCAGAAGTCAACACACAACCTTATTTCTCCATTCTTTTTCTAGATAGGGACTAAATTTTCCACCCACTCAGAGTACCTCAATGGAACAATTATTTTGGCCTTCAGTAAATTCTTAATCTCTTTCTCTATGGAGGGGAGAAGTAGAGGGTTAATCTATCTAAGCTTCTGCTTGTGCGGCTTCGCATCTCCTTTCAGAGGAATTTTGTGCTACATGATGCTGATATCAAAAGTTTTCAGGTCCTGATAGGACCATGCAAACACATCTTTGTAAGACTGAAATAATTTATGGTAGAGCTCTTTATATTCTCCTGGGACTTTCCTGGACAACTTCACAATTTTTGGGTTAGCATTAGTACCAATATTCAGGTCTTCTACCTGATTTTTTTCTACCACTTTGTCTGGATGCAGTGGGACGTCGTTCTTGTCAAGCAATCTTTCTAGAGGTACCAGCCCTCTAGGTATAATGTTTCCCTTCAATTGCAACACTTCATGACCTGCCACCTTTTCCTCCCGTTTGTTTTCTGAAATATCCTCAGCCTCTTCTTCTTCACAAGCATCAATCTCCATGTTGGATAATTCCCCTACTGTTTCTAAGAATCTCTTCAATTTTTCTTCATCCTCAAACACCTGCCAGTGCTTGATGTTATCTGGGATTGATGGTCGATAACGTACTTCAATTTCATATCTTAAGAGAGGGTTCTGAGGTGGACGAAATGTACTAGCAGCCACTGCAAGGGAATCATCCATTTTGTTCTGCTCTCTAGGCATAAATTGAATGTTAAATGCCAATAAAAAGTTCTCCACCAAGTCCCACACTTTGTTCCTATAAGCCCTCAACCTAGGATGTTTGGTTTGACACTGGTTCTTCACTTGTCTAACCACCAGTTCTGAATGCCCCAGAACTTTTAAACTATGTATATTCATGCTTCTGGTTGTCCGTAACCCTATCAGGAGTGCTTCATATTATAGCTTGAAAGACAATGGGATCCATTTTCCTGTAGGAGAAATCAATAATACTCCAGCCCCATTACCTTCTCTGTATTTTGCTCCATCAAAATGAGTGTCCAGATTCCTACTTCATGGCTCTCTATAGACTGCTCGGTCTTGATCTGGAAAAATGATGGTTCCTGAGCGTAATCTTGATCTTCCTCTAGCATTAAACATGAGAGATCACCTTCTTTACTGTATACTGGTGAATTAACTGAGTTTTCAGCCTTAGTAACCATCTTGAAAAATATGGTTTCCCTGTACAACCTCCTCTTCTGGCCACCAAAAACCGGGATACTAGCATATGTTAAGTCCAACTTGATTGACCCACCGATTTTTGTTCCGCAGGACCTTCATAGCAACATGCCAAAGCGAGCTGGGATGTAAACCACCACAATGTCCATCACCACACTTTTTGCAGAAATCTGGGCAAAATTGACCACCAAATCCTTGATCATACCCAGGCACTTAACTCTTTTGGAGTTAAATGAATAAAGATCCTTGTATGGATGGGTGATTTGGAGTCCTAGTTTTTCCATGACTGACAGAGGCAATAGATTATGGGAAGCTCTCGAATCTAACATATAGTTATGTAATAGTAGGTCATGAATCACTAGAGACACATAAAAAGGAGGAGTACAAGGATCTAATTCTTCAACGTGGGGGCCATACACAACCATGGGTCTTTCTTCTTGAAGGTTGAGACTATCTAGGATGTGTGTTGCTTCTGGAGGGAGCATGAAAGAGGTGACCTGGGACTAATATGCAGGATGCTTCAACAATTTAGTCAAGGGGACTAGGATTTTGACCTTCTCAAGCTCCTTTTCTAGACTAAAAGCAGGATAGGACTTTTCTGTTGCGACCTCCTTTGACTCCTTATTTTCGGCCAGGGGTTTGGTTTCTTTTGACACAAATGTTGAGTCTCAAAAGTGTTTTCCATATTCATACATATTTCCATTATGTCATAACCATTCAGCTCTTATTTCATAGCCATCTGACCTAAAACCCTACATCAAGTAACCATTTTCATAAATATATGGGTTAGGATCCTTTTCTTCCAAAGTTATTTATTTTGTGTATTTAAAGTGAATTTATGATTAGAAACTAGAAAATTAACATAGTTTCATATATCTATATATGTGTTATGAGTTTTGTGACATGTGTAGGTCAAAAGGAAGCTTCTAAAAGACCTTTATGTGGCATCCCAAAACCAAATTCGAATTTGAGTGGAGAAGATCATCAGATCATGAGGACATGTGTCTCATTTCCTTTTTATATTGAAACTCTAAGAAGATATGTGTCTCATTTCTTATTTGTATTGAAACTCTAAAAATACATGTGTCTTATCATTTCCTATTTTGATTGTAACTCTAGAGATAGAGGGAGAGATTCATGGACTCTCATTAATGAGAAAACTTCTCATATTTTTGTATAAATAGGGGAAGCTTTTTCCTATCAAGGGTGGAGAAAAATAGGAGAATAAGAGAAAGGATTATAGAGTGTATTGTAACAAAACTTAAGATGGAATGGGATGAAGATTTGTGAGTTTATCAATAAAGAATTTTATTTCTTTGATGTTGTTTTGATCACATCTTCAAGGAGCTAAGGATTACACCGAATTGGTAGCAGAGGGCCCCTGCTATTTGAGGAGGTTTTACATGTTTTCTAGATAAGTCATTTTCAATTATGTTTTGTCATATTTCCTTACTTAGATTGCTTTCTGAAATCATAGATTTTAGCATTATTTTTCATGTCATTTTCTTAGATAAAGTATCCTCATGATATTGCAGTTAGTATCTTTCTCAAGCTCTTCCAATACACCTCAATTAAATGAATGGGATTCAATTGTGATATTTTGAGTTATTAGCATTTCATTTTATGTTATTTAGTTAAAAATAAGATCATCATTATACTGCAGTTAGTCAAATTCAAAAGCTTTTCCAATAAACCTCTAATTCATGAATGAGACAAATTTGTAATATTTTGAGTTATTGATTATTTTGCTTCATAGAAGATCCTTATCACATTATGATTAATCTCTTTCAAAAAGCTCTTCCGATAAACTTCTAACTCATGAATGAGATTTAGTTGTAATGTTACAAGTTGTTTCAACATTTTATAGGATATCCTTACTACATTATAGTAATCGTTTTCTCAAGCTCTTCAATAATCCTCTATCAAATGAATGAGATTTCACTGTAATGTTCTCAGTTACTATTTGTTTCAGCATTTCCTTTTGTGTTTTAGGAGATCCTCATTGCATTAGAATTAATCTTTTTCACAAGCTCTTCCAACAAATCTCGAACTAAATGAATCAGATTAAGTTTTAGTGTTTTGAATTACTTTTCATTTCATGAATTTTCATTTAGAAGATGTAATATCCATGGATTAGGACTCTCTGTTTTCATCATTTTCTAATTAGGAACAGAACTTGCAAATAAATTCTGTTTTAATTCATTTATTAACATTTTATTTTCTCCTTTTTGACATAGATCTAACTTCATCTTTTTAGCATAGAGTAGAATACTAAGAATCAAATATAAAAACCCCAAAACATCAATAAAACCCTAAAAACAATGAAGTAAAAAAAAGGGATACTTAGGTACATATAATGCATCACACTTCATCAGTTTACTAGCCCTCGTCGATAATTTATGTTAGCAATTTAGGACACTAAATTGAATAAACATTTTGGCACCGTTGCCGGGGAAGTGTAACTAGGTAGCCTTATTTCTTACATCTAAAAATAATAATAATTTCTTGAGTATGCTGTCCTCCTGCACTTTGTGTGATCTGGAGGATCAAAAAAAGATTTTTTATGTTAAAATAAATAAATAAATAAAATGAAAAATTTAAATAAATTTTTTTGTTCAATAAAATATATATGTATATCTTTGAAAATATAATATATATCATTTTATTAACAAATCATTAAAAAAAAAAAAATGAACAAAAATAAAAACTTGTCTTATTTTTCTCTATTAATAAAAAAAATAAAAAAGTGAATAAATTATTTTGTTTAGTAAAATATATATGTATATTTTTAATTTTTGAAAATATAACATATGTAATTTTATTAACAAAACAAATAAAATTAAAAATAAAAATTAAAAATAAAAATAAAAAAAATAAATAACATAAAAAAATCAAAAAATCAAAACAAATCAATAATAAAAAAAACAACAAATGCCATAACATGGTTCATGACAAAACAAAAAATCCAACAACAATGACGATGGCCTTTGGGTAAAACGAAAACCAAAAGGGTCGAGATCCCATGCAAGCCTTGGAGCCATTAAACTATGGCCAGCCATGCAGCTCTTCAAAATCATAAACGTAACCTGCTTAAGAAAACTGATATTTCTCAAATTGAATTGGCCTCTGCTTAATTAAATTTCACTCGAATTTCTACAAATAAAAATTGATTGCATAATCATTTTTGGGTTTTGGCCTTCAATTCGCATCAAGCTTGGCCTTCAATTCATTCCATCAATCTCTCATCTCTGAGCCAGCCCCAAGTAGCACCGGCCATACCATTAATCTTGCAGTGTGCATAGTTGTACGCAAAGCAAATAATTGACGAATCAATTTCAGTATTGCTTGGCCCTGCAATCAAGTTTAACTACCTATTAGAGTTCCACTAAAACCCAATTCAAAGGGGAATTTGTTGAAGGGCAGTGGAAGAGTTTAAATCAAATTTCTCAATGGCATGTTGTTTTGATAGATTAACAGATAGGTTGTTGGGCGAAAATCCATCAGACAAATCCAGAAATTGATTTTATAGATTGTAATGGAGAGCCTCGTACTCTGATGGATGATTGGTATTGCTTTAATTTCCAACATCATTCTAGAACAAGAAGAAAGTTTTTTATGGAAAGACGACATCTTTTGGAAAATCCATACACGTGTTGTCAATGCCCCAGAGAAAAAAATTGGTGGATGTGTACTATGCAAGCTTCATAATTTTGATAAACAGGTATTTGAGGATTGCCCTGTTATGCTCTGTGACCAATGTGAGAAGGAGTTCCATGTCAGTTGTTTAAAAGAAAGGGGCATGGTAGATTTAAATGAATTGATGGAGGGTGAATGGTTCTGCTCCAATGATTGTACAAAAATTCATTTTTCACTGCAAGAATTGGTTGCATATGGACCAGAAAGCCTATAGATCATGTCTTTCCAAGGAAATTCGAAGTTAGAGAAGCCATGTTCAAGGTTCAGTAGTGTTTGTGGTGCTCCAGACAAGCGTCTCTAGTGAACTTAATATCTCTGAATGATGACATTGGCACTGCTAAATGTTATGACATAGCGATTTGGGATGTTTTTTTTATTTTATTTTCTTTAGATTTGTGCAGACATTGATTTTTAATCGCTTAAAAGAGAAAACACCATATGGATCATGGCTTTATAGTGGAGCCTTTACCTCTGTTCTGCAGGAAAGCAGTGTGCTTTGACTGTATCTCAGTTTGTAGTATCATGACTGACAAGAAATTTGGCAAACCATGAGGAATTAAATTGACGCAAATATAATGATATATTAAAAAAAAAGAGAATTTCCAGAAAATGCAATTGTTTTGACACGTGATTTTAAAACAAAAATTCTAAGCAAATCAAATTGAATTTGAAAAATCCACGACATGGGTTTTTTCGGAAACAGGGTAATTTGATAACCTAGAAATATTTTTCTAGATTTTGTAACCATTAGAGAGAATTTTGCGATTCTCCAGAGCCCTATTTTGTTGTTTGCGTGAAAAAAAATGACTTTTTATATATACACAATGAACGGAATGGTTTTAGCAAGATGAAAGAATGCAAATTAAAGTGAAATTCTGTTCTGGCATTCAAACCATATGGCACAAAATTGAAGAATCCAAAAAGGTATTGTTACAAATGCACCTGTAATGAAGGAATTAATGAACCAGTTCTCTAGCGTTTGGGAATCTCTGCATAAGCCCGGACGATACCGATGGGAGTATGCAAATTTTGGTTGTCATATTGTTTTACTGCTTATTGGATTAATGAATATTTGATTGATGTTATCCACATTGTTCCTTCTAAAATTTTTATAAAATTAGTGGGGATAACATTTTGTATCATAGTTTTTCAATAAACAAATAAATAGAAAAAACAACAAAAATTTTAATCAATTGTTTTGTTTAATAAAAATATATATGTGCAATTTTTTTTTTCAATGTAACATATATAATTTAAAAATAAAAATAAAAATGCATCAATAAAATAAGTAGGGGATTGTTTGTTTTCCTTGAGAAGATACTGGTTGATTTGAATGTCAAGATTAATTATTTGCATAATCCTGGCTACTGAAGTTTCTTTTCAGGATTTTAGCTACGGAACGGTGCACATTCTGCAGCTAAACATCAATTCTGCAGCTGAAAAACTTCATTATTTCACCCAAATTTTAAACTAGCCTAAATTTCTCATCCAACATAGGATTTTGACGATTCAAGCATCGTTGGAAATATTTCAACCAGATCTACATAATGAGAAAACTATCATCAAAGTTTGAAACAGTAAAGACTAAAGAAATTGTTGAAAAGACATAACAGGTAACTTGAGGCACTAATTTCAAAACAGGTATAAATTCTTTTGGTTTTTCTTCGTAAACTTGTTTTATTAGTACCAATTCTCAGTTTTTTTGTGTAAATATCATAACCAGAGAGATTGATAACCTCTCTCTTTTGATAATCTTACATTCCATTGTAGAAGAAGTACTAGTTTTATTTTGCAGGTTCCAGGAGGAAGGACAAATGACTACAAACGAATAGTGTCTCTCTCAGAGACTAATTTTATTTTACAAGAAGATGATCAACAGCAAAGAAAGAAATATCAATGCATGAGCACATGCTAATGCAAATCAGATCCAACAGTTGAAAGCCTTTCATATGTCAGTATCTCCATTGCATCCATGCTTCCTAAGTCAATAAAACATTCACCTCATTTCCCTTTACATTCGCCATTGCATTTTTACTTAGTCATTCAATAAAATCCTCATCTCATTTTCCCTCACTGCTCGTTTTATTTTCCCTAGTCGTTATATTTTCCTTCCATGCTTTCACAAACCTAGCAATAAAACCATTCAACTCTTTTACAAAGCTGATTCATTTCATTTCCATTTTCATTCTATCAAATAAACCTTGATCCACTGCAAAAATTTTCATCCATAGTCCTTCAAAAATTATTCTTTCATGCTCGCGTTAGTTGATGGAGGATTCCTTAAGGTCTCCCTTCTAACAAGTCTTGGTATATCGACATCAGCACATTATCTAGGTCCAAGACTAGAGTCCTTAATAGCACCTTGAGGCTTGTATGCATTAATGACAAGTTCTCTCGCTGACAATCATGGGAATACATCAATGTCCCTTAATCGTCAGATCTTGCAAGTGGCTCGACATCAGCCCATTTATTCGCACTTTGAAATATGTACTTAGGTACCTTGGCACTCATTGACATTAATGGTGAGTTTGCCTCGCATTGGTTAATGACATTCATCAATGGTCGGTAATCTAATGACTTCTCTTCATGCTCGACATCAACACATTTATTCGCATGACTAGAATTGTACCATTGGATTTTGTAACAATTGAAGACTACATCATTTCAGCAGTTTGTAGCAGGAATCAATTTGTATCAGCAACAATAAAGATCCCAATCTTTCCATCAGCATAAAGAGAACAAAGAGAACAAAGAAGCAGATCAAATTCATTTGTTTACATAGTTCATGATCAAACAACATCAACAACCACACTCTTCATTATACACAACTCATCCACATTTAAGGTAAGTGAAGGTATGTGGTTTTCTAATTTTTAGTCATGTAATTCATTAGAATGCTAAAATTGTAACTTTGGAAAAATTCCTCACTCCCTTTTTCACATTGTCATATCTTTAGTTGGGGGGAAGGGACATCATTTCATATCCACATGTCATACACTATCACACATTTTAATTTCATTTCCACCCGCATATACCTCCCAACCAACTATTGTTGCAACATGATCCAAAATATTATATGTCTTGCAAATGATCAATTCATTGATGAAGTAATTGATTCTAAATGTTTTCGTGAACTTTGATGCAACAAAGAAAATAAAGTATTGTTACACAAGAGCCATTTCTAAAAAAAAAAAAAAAAACCTGGTTGTCACACAAGAACCAACAATTAATATATATATATGTGTGTGTGTGTGTGTGTGTGTGTGTTGCAATCAAATGTATTATACTTTTCCAAAAGAAAATATTATAAAGCAAAGTTTGGAACAAATCAATATGATTCAAAACTCATAAAAGATCAACTCATGAACAAATGAATCATTGCAATAGTTGCATGAGGACATGCAACAACTTTAGTTGGGGGGTATGTTGAGTCTCAAAAGTGTTTTCCATATTCATACATATTTCCATTATGTCATAACCATTCAGCTCTTATTTCATAGCCATTTGACCTAAAACCCTACATCAAGTAACCATTTTCATAAATATATGGGTTAGGATCCTTGTCTTCCAAAGTTATTTATTTTATGTATTTAAAGTGAATTTACGATTAGAAACTAGAAAATTAACATAGTTTCATATATCTATATATGTGTTATGAGTTTTGTGACATGTGTAGGTCAAAAGGAAGCTTCTAAAAGACCTTTATGTGGCCTCCCAAAACCAAATTCGAATTCGAGTGGAGAAGATCATGGGATCATGAGGACATGTGTCTCATTTCCTTTTTGTATTGAAACTCTAAGAAGATATGTGTCTCATTTCTTATTTGTGTTGAAACTCTAAAAAGACATGTGTCTTATCATTTCCTATTTTGATTGTAACTATAGAGATAGAGGGAGAGATTCATGGACTCTCATTAATGAGATAACTTCTCATATTTTTGTATAAATAGGGGAAGCTTTTTCCTATCAAGGGTGGAGAAAAATAGGAGAAGAAGAGAAAGGATTATAGAGTGTCTTGTAACAAAGCTTAAGATGGAATGGGATGTAGATTTGTGAGTTTATCAATAAATAAGTTTAGTTCTTTGATGTTGTTTTGATCACATCTTCAAGGAGCTAAGGATTACACCGAATTGGTAGCAGAGGGCCCTTGCTATTTGAGAAGGTTTTATATGTTTCTATATAAGTCATTTTCAATTATGTTTTGTGATATTTCCTTACTTAGATTGCTTTATGAAATCATAGCTTTTAGCATTATTTTTCATTTTAGTTGCTTAGATAAACGATCCTCATGATATTGAAGTTAGTCTCTTTCTCAAGCTCTTCCAATACACCTCTATTAAATGAATGGGATTCAATTGTAATATTCTGAGTTATTAGCATTTCATTTTCTGTTATTTATTTAAAAAGAAGATCCTCATTATACTGCAATTAGTCTCTTTTAAAATCTTTTCCAATAAACCTCTAATTCACGAATGAGACTAAGTTGTAATATTTTGAGTTATTGATTGTTTTGCTTCATAGAAGATCCTTATCACATTATGATTAATCTCTTTCAAAAATTTCTTCCAATAAACCTCTAACTCATGAATGATATTTAGTTGTAATGATATAAGTTGTTTCAGCATTTCATAGGAGATCCTTACTACATTATAGTAATTTTTTTCTCAAGCTCTTCCAATAAACCTCTATCAAATGAATGAGATTTCACTGTAATGTTCTAAGTTACTATTTGTTTCAGCATTTCCTTTTATGTTTTAGGAGATCCTCATTGCATTAGAATTAATATTTTTCACAAGCTCTTCCAACAAATCTCTAACTAAATGAAGTAGATTAAGTTGTAGTTTTTTGAGTTACTTTTCATTTCATGAATGTTCATTTAGAAGCTGTAATATCCATGGATTAGGACTCTCTGTTTTCATCATTTTCTAATTAGGAATAGAACTTGCAAATAAATTTTGTTTTAATTCATTTATTAACATTTCATTTTCTCCCTTTTGACATAGATCTAACTTCATCTTTTTAGCATCGAGTAGCATACTAAGAATCTAAGATAAAAACCCCAAAACATCAATAAAACACTAAAAACAACGAAGTAAGAAAAATGAATACTTAGGCACATATAGTGCATCACACTTCATCAGTTTACTAGCCCTGGTCGATAATTTATGTTAGCAATTTAGGACACTAAATTGACTAAACAAAATACATGGTATTAGGGGGAATGACTACTTTTGAAGAGGAAGGAATTTGATCATTAGACTGTAAAGGTTCATTTAGAGGCCTCTTACCTTTGTCTGTGACCTTTTGCATTGTTGACTCCTTCTGAGCAGGTGCTTCCTTCTGGGGTGGCTCTTCTTCCTGATCTTGAGTACGAGTCCTTTTCCTTGAAGATCTGAGATCATATCTTCTATTGAACTGTGCTTGCATGAAATCAACAAATTGCTTACAATAGTCATCAATCTCTGGGTATTCTATGCCTCTAGCCTTCTCTTCTTCTTGTAATGAGATCTTAGTTCCATCACTTCCTTGCAAGGGGCATTCTATTACATCATTATTTGAAAAGGAAAGATATGCATCCCCTTGTTCATAAGCAGTGTCTTCAGTAGGACCATCTACCTGACCTTCTAAGTATAGCGGGTGCAGTACCTGATCTTCTTTATCTTTCCATTCCCTTTGTAGTATTTGTAGTGGTGGTTTCCTATACTGAGGATTGTAACCCCTGTTTGGAGCATTCTAGAAATTCTTGGAGGTTGAATTTTTGGCCTCTAGTTCAAGTTTGATCAGCTTACTAGAAAGGTTCTTAATCGTTTTTTTCATTTCTTCAATTCTGTCATTAGTTGAGTCTCTATCTTGGCTAGAGGTAGATACCTCCTCTTTTCCCTTTCTTCTAGTATCTTGTTCAGATTTTCCGTTTGATTTACCAGTGGAGGCAAAATTCGCCTCCAACTCTAGTGCATCTGTTTGAGCGTCATCCAGGGTGGCAGGTTTTCTTTCTCTCGGAGAGAAACCAAATTCTGAGTCAAAATCTGCCACGAAGACAACCTTAGCAGCAGTTTGATGAGGCTTCATATCAGCAGGAAGGCTCAAATACAATCTGTTAAATCTCTTGATGAACTCTGACACCCCTTCATTATGTATTTTCTTGAGTGTGTTAAACTCAGTAAGACAATGTCCATGACCTTTCTTCTCTCCCCATTTCCTGAGAAAAGTATCTTCCATTCCTTCCCAGGTGGTGATGGAATGGTTTCCTAATGTCTTAAACCATTTTCTGGCTTCACCATCAAAAGATTGCACAAACAGTCTTAGGAATACATCTAGGTGTTCCACATTAAAGTTCTCTGCAAAGGAGCAGAAGACCTCAAGATGATTTTGAGCTTTAATCTCATTCTCCCCATTGAAACGGGGTAAGATCTTCAAATAATACTGTGGCATATCATTCAACACTTGGGGTAGTGCCAGGGGGGCATATTTATTCAAAAAAAAGCCAGGAACATATGCCATTGGGGGAGGTGGAAGTAGTGCAAGGGTTTGGTGTGTAAAAGGAGGAGGGGGAGGTGGAAGTGAAGTATGAATGAAAATAGGAATGTATTGGACAATAAATTGAGGTGTGGACGGGAACAACGCGCTGTTAATAGTAGATACTTCGGTGACTTCCTTAACCTCTTCGATCTCAGGAGTAGGGTGAAATTCGTCTTTATTTCGGACACCTCCCTAGGGTGGACTATCTGAGTAGTAATCAGTTTCTCCCAAAGTGGAGTCGGGACCTTGCACTTGGGCTACTTGAGAAGAAGAGGATGGAAATTCTTCTACAGGAAATTCAGGGGTGTTAGTGTAGATGGATTGTATTTCCCTCCAACTTCTCTTATGTATAATCTTCTCTAGGTTAGACACCGAAGGTGTCTTTGGCTGAGATGTATCTGACCTCAGGTGTGGCTTATGAGGAGCCAGGACTGTAAGTAAATTTATGTAATAAATGAATGTGGAGTCGCCAAGGTGAGGGATCTACAACTATCAACTCTCCATGTTCACCTATTTGAAGAGTGAATAAGGTTTTGTCGAGGCCCATGGATTTAGATTTTCTCAACTTCGTTCTCCATCAACGACACCAAAAATATTTTGTCAATCCTAGAGACAGCCTTGAGTTGCGGAAGACCAGTGCCTAGGACATCTTATATAGCAAGGAGCATATGATATAACATAGGAAGTTATCAAAAAAATTCTCTCATGCTATCTCTTGTAAACAAGAAAGTAAATTTGGATGGGACCAAAACTTTCAGAAACTTGACCCAGGGAAAGTAATACTACAGAGGCAAGGTGTGAAACTCTAATAAAAATGCATCAGACAATTCAAAGGCAGCTTACTGTAAAGAGGGTTGGGTTCTAAAATACCTCACAGAGATGAATAATGAGAAGGTGTTTACTACGTATGAAATATGTAGGGTAATATTAACTGTTATTGAGATGATATCGAGGAAAAAATATCAACATGTAATGGCCTTACAAAATTAAGAATCCATACACGACAATATCGTTTTTAAAGATAACATCCCATAGAAGCTAATATAGCAGAAGTATGGTTGAAGTTGATAATGAAACAGTATATCATGCATGAGCCATATTTAAAGCACTTGACAGGTTCTAGCATGAGTATCAACTAGGATAAATTCATACCAAAAACTAGTGAGCCACTCACATTCCAGAACATGATATAAGAGAAATGGATGAAAACAAGATGAACAATTAAACTATCACATAAGGGGAGAGTTACAAACTGTGAAGCACCCAAGACTAGAATCCTCATTAAAGATGGAACTCCTCCTCACTGAAATCCAACGGGTTCTGTACATTCGTATAAGAGTTCAATAAAATGCATACAATAATCCTCTCACAGCGTATTTTTATGAAAATATGGAACCTTTTACAATCTGTTCTTGGGGATTTTTATAGGAGAAAAACGATTCACAAGAGTGGATGATGAACATTAAATTGATTCATTAAGATAGCATGGAGGATGCGTCCACGCCCATATCGCTTAATGGCATTGCATTGCTGTATTTACTTTATAGTATGGCTAAGGGGTCTTTGGTAGGTTGATATCTGACCTTTGATGTTTCGTGAAGTCCTTATGGCAGTAAAGCTCTCCTTTCTGCCTTCTAGAATTGGTGAACTGGGTAGAAATTTTTAGGGCCTCCATACTCCATAACTTCTGGTTCTGACAGTCTTTAAGAAGCTTCTGTCAGTGTAATTACTATTTCTGGGCTCGAGGATGCATGGACGCTTTAATGGGAAGATGTACTGCCTGGAGAAAAATGTCCCATAGATATTCAAACACAGATATGTCTGTTGTGTGTGCTCTTTTGGTCTTCAAACTGCGTCCTTATCTTTGAATAAGGGATTATGCTTTAAATATTCAATTAACAGGCCCAAATCCCTTGAATCTGTTTCTATTGTCTCACTTGGCCATTGTTGTAATGGCCTCCCTGTGCTCACAATCACAGTGGTTGTGATTATGGAAAACAGAGTGAGTTCACCACTCCAAATACTCTGCACAATGTAATGAACCAATTATAAAATCTAGGGGAGGTGGAAGAAATGTTGTGGAGGCGTGCGGAATAGTGGCGCAATGGTGGATAATAGGCGGAGAAATAATGTTTAGTGTGAACCATAAGGTTTTAACCTTTGGATGGAATACAAAGGAAATTGTGTGAAAACATATGAATGGGCTTGTATGGTGGGACCCGGTCAAGGGCAGAGGGCGATTGAACATGAGCCATTGGATCTCGGGAGGGGATCAATAGTGGAGGTCAAATGATGAAGTTAGTAGGAGCTATGATGAAGCAATATGGATGAAATGCACGATGTGATGTGGGCCGTAAATCTGGATCAAACAGACGGTCATGATTAAATCGGAAAATCGCGATCGGGGGAGGTAGCGGGGGACACGTATGAGAACTTGTGATTGGCGATGGTGCGATTGACCACCAACCGTCTGATCTAGGTCAGATCGATGGTGGAGATTAAATTAGTGGGGAGACGAGATGGAGGTATTGGAGCAGAGCAGGAGAAATGAGGGCCATTGGATCAGAATAGATGAACGACGGAGATCGGAACGGAAGGGAAGACAGGCAAGATGACGAGTGAGGGGCGATGAGATCTAAACCGTTGGATCACACAGGATGGATGGCTCATGTTCAATTAGGGGATTGCAATCGGGGGTGACAGAGGGTGTTACCTTTATGAACTCTTGATTGGGGATATCGCGATGTAGCGGTAGCCGTTGGATCAAAATGGATGAACGGCAAAGATTGGAACGAAAGGGAAGACATGCAGGATGACGAGTGAGGGGTGATGAGATAAAAACCATTGGATCACATGGGACAGACGACTCAGATTCAATCGGGGGATCGCAATCATGGGTGACAGAGGGTGGTACCTTTATGAACTCCCTATTGGGGATATCGCGATGTAGCGGTAGCCGTTGGATCTGGCGGAGAGATCAACGATTGATACTCCATAGGGGAGGTAAATAGGAAGAAACGATGGGTGCGATGTGGAACGAGCACCAAACATTGGATCTTGTAAAGATCGACGGCTCAGAACATGCCCACGGTCTATAGAGTAGAAGACCATCACATTGGGGATTTTGATCCTGACAAAGAAAACGTGCTACCAAACATCTTCCGATTCTGATTCGTGCTACTTTAACTTAGCGCTTGGTCTTAGTGTTGGGGTTTATGGAGGGGAAGTGGTTAAGGGGTTGGCTAAAAAGGGGCTAAAGCCTTTATAAAGTGGAAAGTGGGTTTTTGGCCTGATTTTAATGCAATTTAAGGCTAAAAGAGGGAAACAGTTAGGGGAATAAAGGGTTTTTAAGCCCAGCAAAGGGTATTTGCGAGTTTAAAGGGGAGTTAAGATGAATTGGAAGGCTTAAAAGGGAATTTGGAGAAATTAGCAGAGAGGAAAAATGGTGTTGAAACATAGGATTAGTGGGAATAAAATAAGGGAAATGGAGGCCTTTTTGGGCATTCTTCTTCACAGAAACAGAGAGGTCTTTTAGCTGGAATCAGCAGTGGGGATTCATCAAAGGACAAAGGGCATAAAGGGACTTCAAGGATGACGTGTTTTCAGCAAGAATGCATTCCTTGAAATCTCAGAGACAGTTTGACCCCCAGTTTTCTTGTCAAAAATTAATAGGGGGCTAACATGATCAACAGAACCCAATACTGATATATATTCTACAATATTCCCTTGGAATCAATTCAAATTGATTCTTCAAACAAGACTTATGCAATTCGTCAAAATAAATACACACATTTTTATTGCTTTTGATGAGCTCGATATTGAAATTGGATTATCTTTGTGATTGCATCTCTTCAATATCTAAAATTGGACACTAAAGTAGCCTTTTGAATTATCTCTTGAATGCCATAAGTCTGACTTGATTTGGATTCTCCAAGGAAACGTTATGTCCAATCTCCCACAATGACCTAATTATGGACTAGTTTAGTAGAGTGAACTTGTACAACTTTCCATGTGTCATCGTTTCATC
This sequence comes from Pinus albicaulis, assembly GCA_034641835.2. Lineage (NCBI taxonomy): Eukaryota > Viridiplantae > Streptophyta > Pinopsida > Pinales > Pinaceae > Pinus > Pinus albicaulis. The sequence continues at coordinate 140,755 of JAXQQM020081445.1, read as the reverse complement.
TTTTAGCTATGAAATTGATAGAAAAGAAACTACAGTCTGTGTGCTTGTGACCACTTTTTACGGTACTCCAATCTGATGCTTAGAGAGAGAGTTATGAATATTTTCCCATGATCACCTCTTTGAGATGAAATTTAAGAGCCTGAAAACGTACTAAATTCCACAAATCATATCTCCGAAAATGTTGCGAACCAAGCTCTAAAATTTTTTGACGATGTTCCTCAGGATTTCGGCTTCGCACCCTAACAATTTTAGCTTCTAAAACTTTGTAGAAAACAAGTTATAACGAAAATACCACGATGACCTGTTTGGAGTAGCGAAACCCTAGAATCCAAAGCTCTAATACCAAATGTTGTGAAACCAGCTCCAAAAAAGATTAAAAAATATATCAATGCCTTAGAAATAAGCCACTTCGAGGGGGCACCCTCTAATACATTACATGGATGAGTAATTCTTGGATGATACAAATTACAAAACCTTCTTTCTATATATAGGAGTCCTTGGGGCCATAATGTAATCCTAGTAGGGCCACAATGTAATCCTAGCCGACCTAACAATAATAATTTAAGGGCACAATAATAACAATATGGGGGTTACAAGGGTACAATAATGACAATAAGAGGCTTACACTAACAAAAATAAGGGACTATACTAGTAATATAGGAACCTAACACCTAACCTTGACCTTAACTACATCCTAACCCTGGCCTTGGTAAGGTCAAGGTTAAGGTTAATGTTATGGCTAAGGTTAAGGTTAGGGGTTTGGTTAAGTTTAGGTTTAGGTTATAGTTAAGGTCAAGGTTAAGGTAGGTTATGTATAATGTTAAGGTTACAATTTTAGTCAGGTTAAGGTTAAGGTTAAGGGGTAAAGTCAAGGTTAAGGTTAGGTTAACGTTAAGGTTAGGGTTAGGGGAAGGTTAAGGTTAAGGTTAAGAGTGAAGGTTAAGGTTACGGGTCTTAACCTTAACCATAACCTTTCCCATTAACCTTAACCTTAACCTTAACCTTCACCATTAACCTTAAACTTAACTTTTACTATAACCTAACCTTAACCTTGACATTAACTATAACCTAACCTTTATCTTAACCTTAACCTTACCTTTACCTCAACCTTAATATTTACCTTAACCTTACCCTTAACCTTGACCTTAACCATAACCTTAACCTTAACTTAACCTAACCTTAACCTTAACCTTAACTATAACCTAACCCTAACATTGACAAAAACCATAACCTTAACCTTATCTTAACCTTAACCTAATCTTAAACTTAACCTTAACCTTAACCTAACTATAATCTTACCCTTAACCTTAACCTTGACCTTAACTATAACCTAACGCTAACCTTGCCCAAACCCTTAACATTAACCTTAACCTAAACCTAACCTTGACCAAACCCTTAACATTAACCTTAACCTTAACATAATCTTAACCTTAACTTAACAATAACCTTAACATAACCTTAACCTTAACCTTAACCTTAACTAACCCTAACTTTAACTTTACCCTTAACCAAACCTTAACCTTAACCTTAACCTAACCCTAACCTTAACTTTACCCTTAACATTAAACTTAACCTTAACCTTAACATTAACCTTAACCTAATCTTAACCTTAACCTAACCTAACCTTAACCTTAACCTTAACCTTAACCTGAACATTAGGCTAACCATAACCTTAATGTTAACCTTAACCTAACCCTAATCTTAACTTTACCCTTAACCTAACCTTAACCTTAACCTAACCCTAACATTAACTTTACCCTTAACCTAACCTTAACCTTAACCTTATCTTAACCTTAACCTAACCTTAACCTTGACTTTACTGTAAATGTAACCTTAACCTTAACCTTACAGTAACCTTATCTTAACCTTAACCTAACCTTAACCTTGACTTTACCATTAACGTAACCTTAACCTTAATCTTAACCTTAACCTTAACCTAAACTTCACCTAACCTTTAACCTTAACCTTAACATTACCGTGACCTTACCCTTAACCTAATCTTATCTTTAACCTAATCTTACCCTTAACCTTGACCCTAACCTTAACCAAACCTTGACCTTAGCTATAACCTAACCTTAACCTTAACCTTAAGCTAACCTTAAGCTTGACCTTAACTATATCCTAACCTTAACCTTGACCAAACCCTTAATGTAACCTTAACATTGACTTTACCCTTAACGTAACATTAACCTTGTCTGTAACCTGACCCTTAACATTAAGCTTAACCTTAACTTTACCCTTACCCTTAACCTTAACCTTAACCTAACCTTGACCTTGACCTTAACCTAACTTAACCTTAACCTTAACCTTAATCTTAACTTTACCCTTAACCTAACCTTAAGGGTTTAGTTAGGTTAAGGTTAGGTTAAGGTTAAGGGTTTGGTTAAGAGTAGGTTAATGTTAAGGTTAAGGTTAAGTATTTGGTCAAGGTTAGGGTTAGGTAATAGTTAAGGTTAAGGTCAAGGTCAAGGTTCACCTTAACCTAACCTTCCCCTAACCTTAACCCTAATCTTAAGTAAAGTTAAGGTAAAGGTTAAGGGGTTAAGGTAACCTTAACCTTAACCAAACCTGAACCTTAACCTTAACCTTAACCTTGACCTTAACTTAACCTAAACATTAACCTTAACCTTACCCTTAAGGTTAAGGTTAAGGTCAAGGTTATGGTTAGGGTCAAGGTTAAGGTTAGGTTAAGTTTAAGTTAAGGTTTGGTCAAGGTCAGGGTTAGGTTAAGGTTAAGGTTAAGTTTATGGTTAAGGTTAAAGTTACGTTATAGTTAAGGTTAAGGGTAAATTCAAGGTAAAGATTATGTTAAAGGTAAACTCAAGGTTAAGGTTAGGTTAAGGGTAAGGTTAAGGTTAAGGTTATGGTTAATCTTAGGTTAAGGGTAAATTTAAGTTTAAGGTTAGGTTAAGGTTAAGGTTAAGTTAAGGTTAGGTTAAGGATATGGTTAAGGTTAGGGTAATGTTAAGATCAAGGTTAAGGTTAAGTGTTTGGTCAAGGTTAGGGTTAGGTTATACTAAAGGTCAAGGTTAAGGTTAGGTTATGGTTAAGCTTAAGGTTAGGTTAAGGTTAAGGTTAAGGTTAAGGTTTGGTTAAGGTTAGGGTTAGGTTATAGTTAAGATAAAGGTTAGGTTAAGGTTAAGGTTAGGTACATGTTAAGGTTAACGTTAATGTTAAGGGTTTGGTCAAGGTTAGGGTTAGGTTAAGTGTAAAGTTAATGTTAAGGTTAGGTTAAGGTTAAGGTCAAGGTTAAGGGTAAAGTTAAGGTGAGTTTAGGTTTAGGTTATAGTTAAGGTTAAGGGTTTGATCAACCTTAGGGTTAAGGTTAAGGTTAAGGTTAAGTTTAGGTTAGGATAAGGTCAAGGTTAAGGTTAGGTTAAGGTTAAGACAATGGGTTTAGTTATGTTAAGGTTAAGGTTACGGTTAAGGTTAAAGTCAAGGTTAAGGGTTTAGTTAAGGTTAAGGTTAAGGTTAGGTTATGTTAAGGTTAAATTTAAGGTTAAGGTTACGTTAAGAGTAAAGTTAAAGTTAAGGTTAGGGGGTTAAGGTAACCTGAACCTTAACCATAAACAAACCATTAACCTTAACCTTAACCTGAACCTTAACCTTACCCTTAACCTTGAAATTAACCTTAACTTATGATAAACATTAACCTTAACCTTACCCTTAAGGTTAAGGTTAAGCTCAAGGTTAAGGTTTGGGTTAAGGTTAAGGTTAGGTTAAGTTTAAGTTAAGGTTTGGTCAAGGTTAGGGTTAGGTTAAGGTTAAGGTTAAGGTTAGGTTAAGGTTATGGTTAAGGTTAAAGTTAGGTTATAGTTAAGGTTAAGGGTAAAGTTAAGGTTAAGATTATGTTGAATGTAAACTCAAGGTTAAGGTTAGGTTAAGGTTAAGGTTAAGGTTAAGGTTATGGTTAAGCTTACGTTAAGGGTAAAGTTAAGGTTAAGGTTAGGTTAAGGTTAAGGTTAAGTGTTTCATCAAGGTTATGGTTAGGTTATAGTTAAGGTCAAGGTTAGGGTTAGGTTATAGTTAAGGTCAAGGTTAAGGTTAGGTTATGGTTAAGCTTAAGGTTAGCTTAAGGTTAAGGTTAAGGTTTGGTCAAGGTTAGGGTTAGGTTATAGTTAAGGTCAAGGTTAGGTTAAGGTTAATGTTAGGTACAGGTTAAGGTTAAGGTTAATGTTAAGGGTTTGGTCAAGGTTAGGGTTTGGTTAAGGGTAAAATTAAGGTTAAAGTTAGGCTAAGGTTAAGGTCAAGGTTAAGGGTAAAGTTAAGGTGAGGTTAGGTGTAGGTTATAGTTAAGGTTAAGGGTTTGGTCAAGCTTAGGGTTAAGGTTAAGGTTAGGTTAGGATAAGGTCAAGGTCAAGGTTAAGGTTAAGGTTACAGGTTTAGTTATGTTAAGGTTAAGGTTACAGTTAAGGTTAAATTCAAGGTTAAGGGTTTGGTAAAGGTTAAGGTTATGGTTAGGTTAAGTTAAGGTTAAATTTAAGGTTAAGGTTACGTTAAGGGTAAAGTTAAGGTTACGGTTAGGGTTAAGTTTAGGGTAAGGTTAAGGGTAGGTTAAGGTTAAGGTTAAGGTTAAGGTTGGGCTAAGGTGAGGGTTAGGTTATAGTTAAGGTTAATTTTAGGTTTAGGGTAAGATTAGGTTAAGGTTAAGGTTAAGGTTAAGGTTGGGCTAAGGTGAGGGTTAGGTTATAGTTAAGGTTAAGTTTAGGTTTAGGGTAAGATTAGGTTAAGGTTAAGGTTAATGTAAAGGTTAGGTTAAGGTCAAGGTCAAGGGTTAAGGTTAAGGTCAAGGTTAATGGTAAAGTTAAGGTCAATGTTAGGGTTAGGTTATAGTTATGGTTAAGGTTAGGTTAAGGGTAAAGTCAAGGTTAAGGTTAAGGTTACACATTAGAGATTTAGTCAGGTTAAGGTTAAGGTTGAGGTTAAGGTTAAGGTGAAGGTTAAGGGTAAGGGTAAGGTTAAGGTTAAGGTTAAGGTCAAGGTCAAGGTTAAGTTAGGTTAGGGGTAAGGTTATAGTTAATTTAAGGCTAATTTTAAGGTTAAGGTTAGGTTAAGGTAAAGATAAGGTTAAGGTTAAGGTGAAGGTTAAGGGTAAGGTGAAGGTTAAGGATAAATTTAAGGTTAAGGTTAAGGTTACCGGTTTAGTACGGTTAAGGTTAAGGTTAAGGGTAAAGTTAAGGTTAAGGTTAAGGGGTTAAGGTTAGGTTAAGGCAAAGTCAACGTTAAGGTTAGGCTAAGGGTAAAGTTAAGGTTAACCTTAACCTTAACCTTAACCTAACCTTTACCTTATCCTTAACTTAACCTTAACCTTAACCTTATCTTAACCTTATCTTAACCTAACCTTAACGTTAAGCTTAACCTAACCATAACCTTAACTATAACCTAACCCTAACCTTGACCAAATCTTAAACTTAATCTTAATCTTAACCTTGACCAAACCTTAATCTTAATCTAATCATAACCTTAACCTAAACTTAACCTTGAATTTATCTTAACCTAACCTTAACCCCTTAACCTTAACCTTAACCTTTCCATAACCATAAACTTAACCTTTAATTTACCCTTAACTTCAACCTTAACCTTAACCTAACTAAAAGAGTAACTGTAACCTTGACCTTAACTATAACCTAACCCTAACCTTGACCAAACCTTAACCTTAACCTTAACCTTGACATTGACCTTCCCATAACCTTAACCTTAACCTTAACCATAACCTAACCTTAACCTTAACCTTACTAAACATGTAACCTTAACCTTAACCTTAACTTTACCCTTACCCTTGACCTTACCCTTAACCTTCACTATAACCTAACCTTAACCTTAACCTTAACTTTAACATTAACCCTAACCTTAACCTTAACCTAACCTTAAATTTTAACCTTACCCTAACTTTAACCATAACCTTAACCTTATCCTTAGCGTTAACCTTACCCCCTTAAACATAACCTTAACCTTAACCTTAACCTTAAAATTATCCTTAACCTGACTAAACACGTAACCTTAACGTTAACTTAACCTAACTTTAAGCTTAAATTTACCTTAACCTAACTATAACCTTACCCTTAACCTTAACCTTGACCTTAACAATAACCTAATGCTAACCTTGACCAATCCCTTAACATTAACCTTAACCTTAAACTTTACTTAAACTTAACCTTGACCTTAACCTTAACCTTAACTGTAATCTTAACCTTACCTTACCTTAATCTAACCTAACCTTACCCTTAAACTTGACGTTCACCTTAATTTTAACCTAACGCTAACCCTGAAAAAACCCTTAACCTTAACCTTACCCCAATATTAACCTTAAGCTAACCTTAACCTTGAATTTACCCTTAACCTTAACCTTCACCTTAACCTTGACTTTACCCTTAACATTAACCTTAACCTTAACCTTAACCAAACCCTTAACATTAACCTTAAATTAACCTTAACCTTAACCTTGACCTAACCTTAACCTTCACCTTAACTATAACCTAACCCTAACCTTGACCAAACCCTTAACCTTAACTTAACCTTAACCTTGACTTTACCCTTAACCTAACCTTAACCTTAACCTAACCTTAAACTTAACTTTACCTTAACCTTGACTTTACCCTTAACCTAACCTTAACCTTAACCTTATCTTAACCTTAACCTAACCTTACCTTAACCTAACTTAACATAACCTTAAGGGTTTAGTCAGGTTAAGGTTAGTCAGATTAAGCTTAAGGTTAATGAAAGGTTAAGCATAAGGTTAAGGTTAAGACCCGTAACGGTTAAGATTAAGGTTAAGGTTATATTTAAGGTCAAGGTTAAGGTTAAGGTTAAGGTTAGGTAAAGGTTAATGTTAAGGGTAGGTTATAGTGAAGGTTAAGGTTAAGACCCATAACCTTAAACATTAACCCTAACCTAACCTTAAACTTAACCTTATCTTAACCTTAACCTTAACCCTAAACTAACCTTATAGTTAGGTTAAGGTTAAGGTTAAGGTTAAGATAAGCTTAAGGTTATGTTAAGGTTAAGATAACGTTAAGGTTAAGATTAATGTTAGGTTAGGTTAAGGGTAATGTCAAGGTTAAGGTTAGGGTAAAGTTAAGATTAAGGTTAAGGTAAAGTTAAGGTTAGGTTAAGGTTAAGGTCAAGGTTAAGGTTAAGGTTAGCTTAAGGTTAAGATGAGGTTAAGGTTAGGTTAAGGGTAAGGTCAAGGTTAAGTTTAAGGTTATGGTTAAGGTTAAGGTCAAGGTTAAGTTTAAGGTTAAGGTTAAGGCTAAGGTTAAGGTACGGGTTAAGGTTACGTTAAGGGTAAAGTCAAGGTTAAGGTTACATTAAGGGTTTGGTCAAGGTTAAGGTTAGGTTAAGGGTAGGGTTAGGTTATAGTTAAGGTCAAGTTAAAGGTTCAGGGTAAGGTTAAGGTTATGTTAAGGTTAAGGTTAGGTTAAGGCTAATATAAGGTTAAGGTTAACGTTAAGGTGAGGTTAAGGGTAAAGCCAGGGTTAAGTTAAAGGTTAACCTTAATGTTAAGGGTAAGGTTAAAGTCAAGGTTAAGGTTACATTAAGGATTTGGTCAAGGTTAAGGTTTGGTTAAGGTTAGGGTTAAGTTATAGTTAAGGTCAAGGTTAACTTTAAGGTTAAGGATAAGGTTAAGATAAGCTTAAGGGTAAGGTTAAGGTTAAGGTTAGGGTTAACCTTAAGGGTTTGGTCAAGGTTAGGGTTACATTAAGGTTAAGGGTAAGGTCAAGGTTAAGGTTAAGGTTACAGTTAGGTTATGTTAAGGTAAGGTTAAGGTTAAGGTTAAGGTTAACCTTAACTATAAACTTAACTTGACTAAACCCACAACCTTAACCTTAACCTTACCTTGACCTTAATTATAACCTAATCCTAACCTTGACCAAAACCTTAACCTTAACCTTAATCTTACCCTTAACCTTAACTTGACTAAACCCATAACCTTTACCTTAACCTTAACCTGACTAAAGCCGTAACCTTAACCTTAACATTAACCTTAACCTTAACCTTAACGTTGACTTAAGGTTAAGGCTAACCAATCCCCTAACCTTAACCTTAACCTTAACCTTCACTTTACTCTTAACCTAACCTTAATCTTGACCTTGAACTTAACCTTTACCATAATCTTAAGCTTAACCTTAACCATAACCTTGACCTAAACATTAACCTTAACCCTAACCTTACCCTAACCATAACCTTAACCTAAATAACCCTTAACCTTAACCTTAACCTTGACCTTAATTTTAACCTAACCTTAACCTTGACTTTACTATTAACCTTAACCTTAACTTAACTTAACCTTAACCTTAACTTAACCTTAACCTAACTAACGCTTAACCTTCACCTTAACCTTGAATTTACTCTTAACCTAACCTTAACCTAACCTTAACTATAACCTAACCCTAACCTTGACCAAACCCTTAACCTTAACCTTAACCTTATGGGTTTAGTTAGGTTAAGGTTAAGCTTGAGGGTTTGGTTAAGGTTAGGGTTAGGTTAAGGTTAAGGTTAAGGTTAGGTTAAGGGTAAAGTCAAGGTTAAGGTTATGGTTAAGGTTAAGGGTAAGATAACGTTAAGGTTATGGTTAAGGTTAAGGTTAAGTGGGTAAGGTTAAGGTCAAGGTTAAGGTTATGGTTACGTCAAGTTTAACGTTAATGTTAGGTCAAGGTTAAGGTTAAAGATAATTTAAGGTTAAGGTTAAGGTTAAGGTTAAGGTTAAGATAAGGATAAAGGTAAAATCAAACATTAAGCTTAACCTTTCCCTAACCTTAACCCTAACCTTAACCTTAATCTAACCTTAACCATAACCATAACCTTAACTTTACCCTTAACCTAACCTTCAACTTACCCTAACCATAACCTTAACTTTACCCTTAGCCTAATCTTAACCTTAACCTAACCTTAACCTTGAATTCCCTTAACTTAACCTTAACCTTCACTATAACCTAATGCTAACCTTAACCAAACCCTTAACCTTAACCTTAACCTTACCCTTAACCTTAAACTTAACCTTAACCTTAGTAAACATGTAACCTTAACCTTAACCTTAACCTTAACTATAACGTAACCCTAACCTTAACCTTAACTTTACCCTTAACCTAACCTTAACCTTAACTATGCCCTTAACCTTATCTTAACCTTAACCTAACCTTAACCGTACCCTTAACCTTGACCTTAACCTTAACTTAACCTAACCATAACCTTAACCTTAACTATAACCCAACCCTAACCTTGACCAAACCCTTAACCTTAAACTTATCTTAACCTTATCCTAACCTTAACCTTAACCTTAACCTAACTATAACCTTACCCTTAACCTTAACATTGACCTTAACTATAACCTAACCCTAACCTTGACCAAACCCTTAACCTTAACCTTAACCTTAACCCGAAAGTTAAGGTTAAGGTTAAGGTTAAGACGTGTAACCTTAACCTTACCCTTAACCTTGACCTTCACCTTAAATTTAACCTAACGCTAACCTTGAAAAAACCCTTAACCTTAACCTTACCCCAATCTTAACCTTAAGCTAACCTTAACCTTGAATTTACCCTTAACCTTAACCTTCACCTTAACCTTGAATTTACCCTTAACATTAACCTTAACCTTAACCAAACCCTTAACATTAACCTTAACCTTAACCTTAACCTAACCTTAACCTTCACCTTAACTATAACCTAACCCTAACCTTGACAAACCCTTAACCTTAACTTAACCTTAACCTTGACTTTATCCTTAACCTAACCTTAAACTTAACTTTACCTTAACCTTGACTTTACCCTTAACCTAACCTTAACCTTAACCTTATCTTAACCTTAACCTAACTATAACCTTACCTTAACCTAACTTAACATAACCTTAAGGGTTTAGTCAGGTTAAGGTTAGCCAGATTAAGCTTAAGGTTAAGGAAAGGTTAAGCATAAGGTTAAGGTTAAGACCCGTAACGGTTAAGATTAAGGTTAAGGTTAAGGTTATATTTAAGGTCAAGGTCAAGGTTAAGGTTAAGGTTAGGTAAAGGTTAATGTTAAGGGTAGGTTATAGTGAAGGTTAAGGTTAATACCCATAACCTTAAACCTTAACCCTAACCTAACCTTAAACTTAACCTTATCTTAACCTTAACCTTAACCTTAACCTAACCTTATAGTTAGGTTTAGGTTAAGGTTAAGATAAGGTTAAGGTTAAGGTTAAGGTTAGGTTAAGGTTAAGATAACCTTAAGGTTAAGGTTAGGGTAAAGTTAAGGTTAAGGTTAAGGTAAAGTTAAGGTTAGGTTAAGGTTAAGGTCAAGGTTAAGGTTAAGGTTAGCTTAAGGTTAAGATGAGGTTAAGGTTAGGTTAAGGGTAAGTTCAAGGTTAAGTTTAAGGTTATGGTTATGGGGAGGTTAAGGTTAAGGTCAAGGTCAAGGTTAAGTTTAAGTTTAAGGTTAAGGGTGAGGTTAAGGTACAGGTTAAGGTTACGTTAAAGGTAAAGTCAAGGTTAAGGTTACATTAAGGGTTTGGTCAAGGTTAAAGTTAGGTTAAGGGTAGGGTTAGGCTATAGTTAAGGTCAAGTTTAAGGTTAAGGGTAAGGTTAAGGTTAAGGTTATGTTAAGATTAAGGTTATGTTAAGTCTAAAATAAGGTTAAGGTTAACGTTAAGGTTAGGTTAAGGGTAAAGCCAAGGTTAAGTTAAAGGTTAATCTTAATGTTAAGGGTAAGGTTAAGGTCAAGGTTAAGGTTACGTTAAGGGTTTGGTCAAGGTTAAGGTTTGGTTAAGGTTAGGGTTAAGTTATAGTTAACGTCAAGGTTAACTTTAAGGTTAAGGATAAGGTTAAGATAAGCTTAAGGGTAAGGTTAAGGTTAAGGTTAGGTTAAGGTTAAGGTTATGGTTAACCTTAAGGGTTTGGTCAAGGTTAGGGTTAGGTTAAGGTTAAGGGTAAGGTCAAGGTTAAGGTTATGGTTAAGGTTAAGGTTACAGTTAGGTTAGGTTAAGGTAAGGTTAAGGGTAAGGTTAACCTTAACATGCATAAATCCACAACCTTAACCTTAACATTACCTTGACCTTAACTATAACCTAATCTTAACCTTGACCAAAACCTTAACCTTAACCTTAACCTTACCCTTAACCTTAACCTGACTAAACCCATAACCTTTACCTTAACCTTAACCTGACTAAAGCTGTAACCTTAACCTTAACCTTAACGTTGACTTAAGGTTAAGGCTAACCAATCCCCTAACCTTAACCTTAACCTTAACCTTCACTTTACTCTTAACCTAACCTTAATCTTGACCTTGAACTTAACCTTTACCATAACCTTAAGCTTAACCTTAACCGTAACCTTGACCTAAACATTAACCTTAACCCTAACCTTACCCTAACCATAACCTTAACCTAACTAACCCTTAACCTTAACCTTAACCTTGACCTTACTTTTAACCTAACCTTAACCTTGACTTTACTATTAAGCTTGACCTTAACTTAACTTAACCTTAACCTTAACCTAAATAACCCTTAACCTTCACCTTAACCTTGAATTTACTCTTAACCTAACCTTAACTATAACCTAACCCTAACCTTGACCAAACCCTTAACCTTAACCTTAACCTTATGGGTTTAGTTAGGTTAAGGTTAAGCTTAAGGGTTTAGTTAAGGTTAAGGTTAAGGTTAGGTTAAGGGTAAAGTCAAGGTTAAGGTTATGGTTAAGGTTAAGGGTAAGATAACGTTAAGGTTATGGTTAAGGTTAAGGTTAAGCGGGTAAGGTTAAGGTCAAGGTTAAGGTTATGGTTACGTCAAGTTTAACGTTAATGTTAGGTCAAGGTTAAGGTTAAGGATAATTTGAGGTTAAGGTTAAGGTTAAGGTTAAGATAAGGATAAGGGTAAAATCAAACATTAAGGTTAACCTTTCCCTAACCTTAACCCTAACCTTAACCTTAACCTTAACCTAAACCTTAATCTAACCTTAACCATAACCATAACCTTAACTTTATCCTTAACCTAACCTTCAACTTACACTAACCATAACCTTACTTTACCCTTAGCCTAATCTTAACCTTAACCTAACCTTTAACTCAATTCCCTTTAACTTAACCTTAACCTTCACTATAACCTAATAATACTAACATTAACCAAACCCTTAACCTTAACCTTAACATTACCCCTAACCTTAACCTTACTAAACATGTAACCTTAACCTTAACCTTAACCTTAACTATAACATAACCTTAAGCTTAAACCTTAACATTACCCTTAACCTTAACCTTAACCTTAACTATACTCTTTAACCTTATCTTAACCTTAACCTAACCTTAACCGTATCTCTTAACCTTGACCTTGACTTTAACCTTAACTTAACCTAACCATAACCTTAACCTTAACTATAACCCAACCCTAACCTTGACCAAACCCTTAACCTTAAACTTATCTTAACCTTATCCTAACCTTAACCTTAACCTTAACCTAACTATAACCTTACCCTTAACCTTAACATTGACCTTAACTATAACCTAACCCTAACCTTGACCAAACCCTTAACCTTAACCTTAACCCGAAAGTTAAGGTTAAGGTTAAGGTTAAGACATGTAACCTTAACCTTATCCTTAACCTTGACCTTCACCTTAAATTTAACCTAACGCTAACCTTGAAAAAACCCTTAACCTTAACCTTACCCCAATCTTAACCTTAAGCTAACCTTAACCTTGACTTTACCCTTAACTTTAACCTCCACCTTAACCTTGACTTTACCCTTAACATTAACCTTAACCTTAACCAAACCCTTAACATTAACCTTAACCTTAACCTAACCTTAACCTTCACCTTAACTATAACCTAACCCTAACCTTGACCAAACCTTTAACCTTAACTTAACCTTAACCTTGACTTTACCCTTAACCTAACCTTAAACTTAACTTTACCTTAACCTTGACTTTACCCTTAACCTAACCTTAAACTTAACCTTATCTTAACCTTAACCTAACTATAAGCTTACCTTAACCTAACTTAACATAACCTTAAGAGTTTAGTGAGGTTAAGGTTAGCTAGATTAAGCTTAAGGTTAAGGAAAGGTTAAGCATAAGGTTAAGGTTAAGACCCGTAACGGTTAAGATTAAGGTTAAGGTTAAGGTTATATTTAAGGTCAAGGTTAAGGTTAAGGTTAGGTAAAGGTTAATGTCAAGGGTAGATTATAGTGAAGGTTAAGGTTAAGACCCATAACCTTAAACCTTAACACTAACCTAACCTTAAACTTAACCTTATCTTAACCTTAACCTAACCTTATAGTTAGGCTTAGGTTAAGGTTAAGGTTAAGGTTAGGTTAAGGTTAATATAACCTTAAGGTTAAGGTTAGGGTAAAGTTAAGGTTAAGGTTAAGCTAAAGTTAAGGTTAGGTTAAGGTTAAGGTCAAGGTTAAGGTAAAGTTAAGGTTAAGGTTAGCTTAAGGTTAAGATGAGGTTAAGGTTAGGTTAAGGGTAAGTTCAAGGTTAATTTTAAGGCTATGGTTATGGGGAGGTCAAGGTTAAGGTCAAGGTCAAGGTTAAGTTTAAGGTTAAGGTTAAGGGTAAGGTTAAGGTACGGGTTAAGGTTACGTTAAGGGTAAAGTCAAGGTTAAGGTTACATTAAGGGTTTGGTCAAGGTTAAGGTTAGGTTAAGGGTAGGGTTAGGTTATAGTTAAGGTCAAGTTTAAGGTTAAGGGTAAGGTTAAGGTTAAGGTTATGTTAAGGTTAAGGTTATGTTAAGTCTAAGATAAGGTTAAGGTTAACGGTAAGGTTAGGTTAAGGGTAAAGCCAAGGTTAAGTTAAAGGTTAACCTTAATGTTAAGGGTAAGGTTAAGGTCAAGGTTAAGGTTACGTTAAGGGTTTGGTCAAGGTTAAGGTTTGGTTAAGGTTAGGGTTAAGTTATAGTTAAGGTCAAGGTTAAATTTAAGGTTAAGGATAAGGTTAAGATAAGCTTAAGGGTAAGGTTAAGGTTAAGGTTAGGTTAAGGTTAAGGTTAGGGTTAACCTTAAGGGTTCGGTCAAGGTTAGGGTTAGGTTAAGGTTAAGGGTAAGGTCAAGGTTAAGGTTAAGGTTACAGTTAGGTTAGGTTAAGGTAAGGTTAAGTTTAAGGTTAAGGTTAACCTTAACTATAAACTTAACTTGACTAAACCCACAACATTAACCTTAACCTTACCTTGACCTTAACTATAACCTACTCCTAACCTTGACCAAAAGCTTAACCTTAACCTTAACCTTACCCTTAACCTTAACCTGACTAAACCCATAACCTTTACCTTAACCTTAACCTGACTAAAGCCATAACCTTAACCTTAACTTTAACGTTTACTTAAGGTTAAGGCTAACCAATCCCCTAACCTTAACCTTCACTTTACTCTTAACCTAACCTTAATCTTGACCTTGAACTTAACCTTTACCATAACCTTAACCTTAAATTTAACCGTAACCTTGACCTAAAAATTAACCTTAACCCTAACCTTACCCTAACCATAACCTTAACCTAACTAACCCTTAACCTTAACCTTAACCTTAACCTTACTTTTAACCTAACCTTAACCTTGACTTTACTATTAACCTTAACCTTAACTTAACTTAACCTTAACCTTAACTTAACCTTAACTTAACTAACCCTTAACCTTCACCTTAACCTTGAATTTACTCTTAACCTAACCTTAACCTAACCTTAACTATAACCTAACCCTAACCTTGACCAAACCCTTAACCTTAACCTTAACCTTATGGGTTTAGTTAGGTTAAGGTTAAGCTTAAGGGTTTGGTTAAGCTTAGGGTTAGGTTAAGGTTAAGGTTAAGGTTAGGTTAAGGGTAAAGTCAGGGTTAAGGTTATGGTTAAGGTTAAGGTTAAGCGGGTAAGGTTAAGGTCAAGGTTAAGGTTATGGTTACGTCAAGTTTAACGTTAATGTAAGGTCAAGGTTAAGGTTAATGATAATTTAAGGTTAAGGGAAAGATAAGGTTAAGGTTAAGGTTAAGGTTAAGATAAGGATAAGGGTAAAATCAAACATTAAGCTTAACCTTTCCCTAACCTTAACCCTAACCATAACCTTAACCTAAACCTTAATCTAAGCTTAACCATAACCATAACCTTAAATTTACCCTTAACCTAACCTTCAACTTACCCTAACCATAACCTTAACTTTACCCTTAGCCTAATATTAACCTTAACCTAACCTTAACCTTGAATTCCCTTAACTTAACCTTAACCTTCACTATAACATAATGCTAACCTTAACCAAACCATTAACCTTAACCTTAACCTTACCATTAACCTTAAACTTAACCTTAACCTTAGTAAACATGTAACCTTAACATTAACCTTAACCTTAACTATAACGTAACCCTAACCTTAACCTTAACTTTACCCTTAACCTAACCTTAACCTTAACTATACCATTAACCTTATCTTAACCTTAACCTAACCTTAACGTTACCCTTAACCTTGACCTTAACCTTAACTTAACCTAACCATAACCTTAACCTTAACTATAACCCAACCCTAACCTTGACCAAACCCTTAACCTTAAACTTATCTTAACGTTATCCTAACCTTAACCTTGACCTTAACCTAACTATAACCTTACCCTTAACCTTAACATTGACCTTAACTATAACCTAACCCTAACCTTGACCAAACCCTTAACCTTAACCTTAACCTTAACCCGAAAGTTAAGGTTAAGGTTAAGACGTGTAACCTTAACCTTACCGTTAAGCTTGACCTTCACCTTAAATTTAACCTAACGCTAACCTTGAAAAAACCCTTAACCTTAACCTTACCACAATCTTAACCTTAAGCTAACCTTAACCTTGACTTTACCCTTAACCTTAACCTTCACCTTAACCTTGACTTTACCCTTAACATTAACCTTAACCTTAACCAAACCCTTAACATTAACCTTAACCTTAACCTTACCCTAACCTTAACCTTCACCTTAACTATAACCTAACCCTAACCTTGACAAACCCTTAACCTTAACTTAACCTTAACCTTGACTTTACCCTTAACCTAACCTTAAACTTAACTTTACCTTAACCTTGACTTTACCCGTAACCTAACCTTAACCTTAACCTTATCTTAACCTTAACCTAACCTTAACCTAACTATAACCTTACCTTAACCTAAATTAACATAACCTTAAGGGTTTAGTCAGGTTAAGGTTAGCGAGATTAAGCTTAAGGTTAAGGAAAGGTTAAGCATAAGGTTAAGGTTAAGACCCGTAACGGTTAAGATTAAGGTTAAGGTTAAGGTTATATTTAAGTTCAAGGTCAAGGTTAAGGTTAAGGTTAGGTAAAGGTTAATGTTAAGGGTAGGTTATAGTGAAGGTTAAGGTTAATACCCATAACCTTAAACCTTAACCCTAACCTAACCTTAAACTTAACCTTATCTTAACCTTAACCTTAACCTTAACCTAACCTTATAGTTAGGTTTAGGTTAAGGTTAAGATAAGGTTAAGGTTAAGGTTAAGGTTAGGTTAAGGTTAAGATAACCTTAAGGTTAAGGTTAGGGTAAAGTTAAGGTTAAGGTTAAGGTAAAGTTAAGGTTAGGTTAAGGTTAAGGTCAAGGTTAAGGTTAAGGTTAGCTTAAGGTTAACATGAGGTTAAGGTTAGGTTAAGGGTAAGTTCAAGGTTAAGTTTAAGGTTATGGTTATGGGGAGGTTAAGGTTAAGGTCAAGGTCAAGGTTAAGTTTAAGGTTAAGGTTAAGGGTAAGGTTAAGGTACAGGTTAAGGTTACGTTAAGGGTAAAGTCAAGGTTAAGGTTACATTAAGGGTTTGGTCAAGGTTAAAGTTAGGTTATGGGTAGGTTAGGCTATAGTTAAGGTCAAGTTTAAGGTTAAGGGTAAGGTTAAGGTTAAGGTTATGTTAAGATTAAGGTTATGTTAAGTCTAAAATAAGGTTAAGGTTAACGTTAAGGTTAGGTTAAGGGTAAATCCAAGGTTAAGTTAAAGGTTAACCTTAATGTTAAGGGTAAGGTTAAGGTCAAGGTTACAGTTACGTTAAGGGTTTGGTCAAGGTTAAGGTTTGGTTAAGGTTAGGGTTAAGTTATAGTTAACGTCAAGGTTAACTTTAAGGTTAAGGATAAGGTTAAGATAAGCTTAAGGGTAAGGTTAAGGTTAAGGTTAGGTTAAGGTTAAGGTTAGGGTTAACCTTAATGGTTTGGTCAAGGTTAGGGCTAGGTTAAGGTTAAGGGTAAGGTCAAGGTTAAGGTTATGGTTAAGGTTAAGGTTACAGTTAGGTTAGGTTAAGGTAAGGTTAAGGGTAAGGTTAACCTTAACTTGACTAAACCCACAACCTTAACCTTAACCTTACCTTGACCTTAACTATAACCTAATCTTAACCTTGACCAAAACCTTAACCTTAACCTTAACCTTACCCTTAACCTTAACCTGACTAAACCCATAACCTTTACCTTAACCTTAACCTGACTAAAGCTGTAACCTTAACCTTAACCTTAACCTTAACCTTCACTTTACTCTTAACCTAACCTTAATCTTGACCTTGAACTTAACTTTTACCATAACCTTAAGCTTAACCTTAACCGTAACCTTGACCTAAAAATTAACCTTAACCCTAACCTTACCCTAACCATAACCTTAACCTAACTAACCCTTCACCTTAACCTTAACCTTGACCTTACTTTTAACCTAACCTTAACCTTGAATTTACTATTAACCTTAACCTTAACTTAACTTAACCTTAACCTTAACTTAACCTTAACCTAAATAACCCTTAACCTTCACCTTAACCTTGAATTTACTCTTAACCTAACCTTAACCATAACCTAACCCTAACCTTGACCAAACCCTTAACCTTAACCTTAACCTTATGGGTTTAGTTAGGTTAAGGTTAAGCTTAAGGGTTTACTTAAGGTTAGGGTTAGGTTAAGGTTAGGTTAAGGGTAAAGTCAAGGTTAAGGTTATGGTTAAGGTTAAGGGTAAGATAACGTTAAGGTTATGGTTAAGGTTAAGGTTAAGCGGGTAAGGTTAAGGTCAAGGTTAAGGTTATGGTTATGTCAAGTTTAACGTTAATGTTAGGTCAAGGTTAAGGTTAAGGATAATTTAAGGTTAAGGTTAAGGTTAAGGTTAAGATAAGGATAAGGGTAAAATCAAACATTAAGCTTAACCTTTCCCTAACCTTAACGCTAACCTTAACCTTAACCTAAACCTTAATCTAACCTTAACCATAACCATAACCTTAACTTTATCCTTAACCTAACCTTCAACTTACACTAACCATAACCTTACTTTACCCTTAGCCTAATCTTAACCTTAACCTAACCTTAACCTTGAATTCCCTTAACTTAACCTTAACCTTCACTATAACCTAATGCTAACATTAACCAAACCCTTAACCTTAACCTTAACCTTACCCTTAACCTTAACCTTACTAAACATGTAACCTTAACCTTAACATTAACCTTAACTATAACGTAACCCTAAGATTAACCTTAACTTTACCCTTAACCTAACCTTAACCTTAACTATACTCTTAACCTTATCTTAACCTTAACCTAACCTTAACCGTACCCTTAACCTTGACCTTAACCTTAACTTAACCTAACCATAACCTTAACCTTAACTATAACCCAACCCTAACCTTGACCAAACCCTTAACCTTAAACTTATCTTAACCTTATCCTAACCTTAACCTTAACCTTAACCTAACTATAACCTTACCCTTAACCTTAACATTGACCTTAACTATAACCTAACCCTAACCTTGACCAAACCCTTAACCTTAACCTTAACCCGAAAGTTAAGGTTAAGGTTAAGGTTAAGACATGTAACCTTAACCTTATCCTTAACCTTGACCTTCACCTTAAATTTAACCTAACGCTAACCTTGAAAAAACACTTAACCTTAACCTTACCCCAATCTTAACCTTAAGCTAACCTTGACCTTGACTTTACCCTTAACTTTAACCTTCACCTTAACCTTGACTTTACCCTTAACATTAACCTTAACCTTAACCAATTCTTAACATTAACCTTAACCTTAACCTAACCTTAACCTTCACCTTAACTATAACCTAACCCTAACCTTGACCAAACCTTTAACCTTAACTTAACCTTAACCTTGACTTTACCCTTAACCTAACCTTAAACTTAACTTTACCTTAACCTTGACTTTACCCTTAACCTAACCTTAACCTTAACCTTATCTTAACCTTAACCTAACCTTAACCTAACTATAAGCTTACCTTAACCTAACTTAACATAACCTTAAGAGTTTAGTGAGGTTAAGGTTAGCCAGATTAAGCTTAAGGTTAAGGAAAGGTTAAGCATAAGGTTAAGGTTAAGACCCGTAACGGTTAAGATTAAGGTTAAGGTTAAGGTTATATTTAAGGTCAAGGTTAAGGTTAAGGTTAGGTAAAGGTTAATGTTAATGGTAGGTTATAGTGAAGGTTAAGGTTAAGACCCATAACCTTAAACCTTAACACTAACCTAACCTTAAACTTAACCTTATCTTAACCTTAACCTTAACCTTAACCTAACCTTATAGTTAGGCTTAGGTTAAGGTTAAGGTTAAGGTTAGGTTAAGGTTAAGATAACCTTAAGGTTAAGGTTAGGGTAAAGTTAAGGTTAAGGTTAAGCTAAAGTTAAGGTTAGGTTAAGGTTAAGGTCAAGTTAAGGTTAAGGTTAGCTTAAGGTTAAGATGAGGTTAAGGTTAGGTTAAGGGTAAGTTCAAGGTTAATTTTAAGGCTATGGTTATAGGGAGGTTAAGGTTAAGGTCAAGGTCAAGGTTAAGTTTAAGGTTAAGGTTAAGGGTAAGGTTAAGGTATGGGTTAAGGTTACGTTAAGGGTAAAGTCAAGGTTAAGGTTACATTAAGGGTTTGGTCAAGGTTAAGGTTAGGTTAAGGGTAGTGTTAGGTTATAGTTAAGGTCAAGTTTAAGGTTAAGGGTAAGGTTAAGGTTAAGGTTATGTTAAGGTTAAGGTTAACGTTAAGGTTAGGTTAAGGGTAAAGCCAAGGTTAAGTTAAAGGTTAACCTTAATGTTAAGGGTAAGGTTAAGGTCAAGGTTAAGGTTACGTTAAGGGTTTGGTCAAGGTTAAGGTTTGGTGAAGGTTAGGGTTAAGTTATAGTTAAGTTCAAGGTTAACTTTAAGGTTAAGGATAAGCTTAAGATAAGCTTAAGGGTAAGGATAAGGTTAAGGTTAGGTTAAGGTTAAGGTTAGGGTTAACCTTAAGGGTTTGGTCAAGGTTAGGGTTAGGTTAAGGTTAAGGGTAAGGTCAAGGATAAGGTTATGGTTAAGGTTAAGGTTACAGTTAGGTTAGGTTAAGGTAAGGTTAAGGTTAAGGTTAAGGTTAACCTTAACTATAAACTTAACTTGAATAAACCCACAACCTTAATATTAACCTTACCTTGACCTTAATTATAACCTAATCCTAACCTTGACCAAAACCTTAACCTTAACCTTAACCTGACTAAACCCATAACCTTTACCTTAACCTTAACCTGACTAAAGCCGTAACCTTAACCTTAACCTTAACGTTTACTTAAGGTTAAGGCTAACCAATCCCCTAACCTTAACCTTCACTTTACTCTTAACCTAACCTTAATCTTGACCTTGAACTTAACCTTTACCATATCCTTAAGCTTAAACTTAACCGTAACCTTGACCTAAACATTAACCTTAACCCTAACCTTACCCTAACCATAACCTTAACCTAACTAACCGTTAACCTTACCCTAACCATAACCTTAACCTTAACCTTGGCCTTACTTTTAACCTAACCTTAATCTTGACTTTACTATTAACCTTAACCTTAACCTTAACTTAACCTTAACCTAACTAACCTTTAACCTTCACCTTAACCTTGAATTTACTCTTAACCTAACCTTAACCTAACCCTAACCTTGACCAAACCCTTAACCTTAACCTTAACCTTATGGGTTTAGTTAGGTTAAGGTTAAGATTAAGGGTATCGTTAAGGTTAGGGTTAGGTTAAGGTTAAGGTTGAGGTTAGGTTAAGGGTAAAGTCAAGGTTAAGGTTATGGTTAAGGTTAAGGGTAAGATAACGTTAAGGTTATGGTTAAGGTTAAGGTTAAGCGGGTAAGGTTAAGGTTATGGTTACGTCAAGTTTAACGTTAATGTTAGGTCAAGGTTAAGGTTAAGGTTAAGGATAATTTAAGGTTAAGGGAAAGATAAGGTTAAGGTTAAGGTTAAGGTTAAGATAAGGATAAGGGTAAAATCAAACATTAAGCTTAACCTTTCCCTAACCTTAACCCTAACCTTAACCTTAACCTAAACCTTAATCTAACCTTAACCATAACCACATAACCTTAACTTTGCAACCTATCAGCTAACACTGCCATAGCATAACTTTACCCTTAACCTAATATTAACCATCAAACTATCAACTAACACTAACCTTGAATTCCTTAACTTAACCTTAACCTTCACTATAACATAATGCTAACCTTAACCAAACCCTTAACCTTAACCTTAACCTTACCCTTAACCTTAAACTTAACCTTAACCTTAGTAAACATGTAACCTTAACCTTAACCTTAACCTTAACTATAACATAACCCTAACCTTAACCTTAACTTTACCCTTAACCTAACCTTAACCTTAACTATGCCTTAACCTTATCTTAACCTTAACCTAACATACTTGGGTACCCTTAACCTTGACCTTAACCTTAACTTAACCTAACCATAACCTTAACCTTAACTATAACCCAACCTAACCTTGACCAAACCCTTAACCTTAAACTTATCTTAACCTTATCCTAACTTGTAACCTTAGCAGCAACTTTTTGTGTAGCACTTACCCTTAACCTTAACATTGACCTTAACTATAACCTAACCCTAACCTTGACCAAACACTTAACCTTAACCTTAACCTTAACCCAAAAGTTAAGGTTAAGGTTAAGGTTAAGACGTGTAACCTTAACCTTACCCTTAACCTTGACCTTCACCTTAAATTTAAGCTAACGCTAACCTTGAAAAAACCCTTAACCTTAACCTTACCCCAATCTTAACCTTAAGCTAACCTTAACCTTGACTTTACCCTTAACCTTAACCTTCACCTTAACCTTGAATTTACCCTTAAAATTAACCTTAACCTTAACCAAACCCTTAACATTAACCTTAACCTTAACCTTAACCTAACCTTAACCTTCACCTTAACTATAACCTAACCCTAACCTTGACAAACCCTTAACCTTAACTTAACCTTAACCTTGACTTTACCCTTAACCTAACCTTAAACTTAACTTTACCTTAACCTTGACTTTACCCTTAACCTAACCTTAACCTTAACCTTATCTTAACCTTAACCTAACCTTAACCTAACTATAACCTTACCTTAACCTAACTTAACATAACCTTAAGGGTTTAGTCAGGTTAAGGTTAGCCAGATTAAGCTTAAGGTTAAGGAAAGGTTAAGCATAAGGTTAAGGTTAAGACCCGTAACGATTAAGATTAAGGTTAAGGTTAAGGTTATATTGGGTGAGGTCAAGGTTAGGTTAAGGTGAAGTAAGAGTTAATGTTAGCAAGTGGTTATAGTGGCAAGGTTATGCCCATAACAGCAAACCTTAACCCTAACCTAACCTTAAACTTAACCTTATCTTACTTTAACCTTAACCTTAACCTAACCTTATAGTTAGGTTTAGGTTAGGTTAAGATAAGGTTGGGTTAAAGTTATGGTAAATTAAGAATTAGATAACAGGTTAAGGTTAGGGTAAAGTTAAGGTTAAGGTTAGGTAAATTTAAGGTTAGGTTAAGGTTAAGGTCAGAGTTAAGGTTAAGGTAAGCTTAAGGTTAAAAGATGAGAGGTTAAGATGGATTAGGTAAGTTCAAGGTTAAGTTTAAGGTTATGGTTATGGGGAAGTTAAGGTTAAGGTCAAGGTCAAGGTTAAGTTTAAGGTTAAGGTTAGGGGTGAGGTTAAGGTACGAGTTAAGGTTACGTTAAAGGTAAAGTCAAGGTTAAGGTTACATTAAGTTTGGTCAGGTTAAGGATTAGGTTAGGGTAGGGTTAGGCTATAGTTAAGGTCAAGTTGGGTTAAGGAGTGAGATTAAGATTAGGTTATGTTAAGATTAAGGTTATGTTAAGTCTAAAATAAGGTTAAGGTTAACGTTAAGGTTAGGTTAAGGGTAAAGCCAAGGTTAAGTTAAAGGTTAACCTTAATGTTAAGGGTAAGGTTAAGGTTACGTTAAGGGTTTGGTCAAGGTTAAGGTTTGGTTAAGGTTAGGGTTAAGTTATAGTTAACGTCAAGGTTAACTTTAAGGTTAAGGATAAGGTTAAGATAAGCTTAAGGGTAAGGTTAAGGTTAAGGTTAGGTTAAGGTTAAGGTTAGGGTTAACCTTAAGGGTTTGGTCAAGGTTAGGGTTAGGTTAAGGTTAAGGGTAAGGTCAAGGTTAAGGTTATGGTTAAGGTTAAGGTTACATTTAGGTTAGGTTAAGGTAAGGTTAAGGGTAAGGTTAACCTTAACTTGACTAAATCCACAACCTTAACCTTAACATTACCTTGACCTTAACTATAACCTAATCTTAACCTTGACCAAAACCTTAACCTTAACCTTAACCTTACCCTTAACCTTAACCTGACTAAACCCATAACCTTTACCTTAACCTTAACCTGACTAAAGCTGTAACCTTAACCTTAACCTTAACGTTGACTTAAGGTTAAGGCTAACCAATCCCCTAACCTTAACCTTAACTTTAACCTTCACTTTACTCTTAAGCTAACCTTAATCTTGACCTTGAACTTAACCTTTACCATAACCTTAAGCTTAAACTTAACCGTAACCTTGACCTAAACATTAACCTTAACCCTAACCTTACGCTAACCATAACCTTAACCTAACTAACCCTTAACCTTAACCTTAACCTTGACCTTACTTTTAACCTAACCTTAACCTTGACTTTACTATTAACCTTAACCTTAACTTAACTTAACCTTAACCTTAACTTAACCTTAACCTAAATAATCCTTAACCTTCACCTTAACCTTGAATTTACTCTTAACCTAACCCTAACCTTGACCAAACCCTTAACCTTAACCTTAACCTGATGGGTTTAGTTAGGTTAAGGTTAAGCTTAAGGGTTTAGTTAAGGTTAAGGTTAAGGTTAGGTTAAGGGTAAAGTCAAGGTTAAGGTTATGGTTAAGGTTAAGGGTAAGATAACGTTAAGGTTATGGTTAAGGTTAAGGTTAAGCGGGTAAGGTTAAGGTCAAGGTTAAGGTTATGGTTACGTCAAGTTTAACGTTAATGTTAGGTCAAGGTTAAGGTTAAGGATAATTTAAGGTTAAGGTTAAGGTTAAGGTTAAGATAAGGATAAGGGTAAAATCAAACATTAAGGTTAACCTTTCCCTAACCTTAACCCTAACCTTAACCTTAACCTTAACCTAAACCTTAATCTAACCTTAACCATAACCATAACCTTAACTTTATCCTTAACCTAACCTTCAACTTACACTAACCATAACCTTAACTTTACCCTTAGCCTAATCTTAACCTTAACCTAACCTTAACCTTGAATTCCCTTAACTTAACCTTAACCTTCACTATAACCTAATGCTAACATTAACCAAACCCTTAACCTTAACCTTAACATTACCCTTAACCTTAACCTTACTAAACATGTAACCTTAACCTTAACCTTAACCTTAACTATAACGTAACCCTAAGCTTAACCTTAAAATTAACCTTAACCTAACCTTAACCTTAACTATAATCTTAACCTTATCTTAACCTTAACCTAACCTTAACCGTACCCTTAACCTTGACCTTGACCTTAACCTTAACTTAACCTAACCATAACCTTAACCTTAACTATAACCCAACCCTAACCTTGACCAAACCCTTAACCTTAAACTTATCTTAACCTTATCCTAACCTTAACCTTAACCTTAACCTAACTATAACCTTACCCTTAACCTTAACATTGACCTTAACTATAACCTAACCCTAACCTTGACCAAACCCTTAACCTTAACCTTAACCCGAAAGTTAAGGTTAAGGTTAAGGTTAAGACATGTAACCTTAACCTTATCCTTAACCTTGACCTTCACCTTAAATTTAACCTAACGCTAACCTTGAAAAAACCCTTAACCTTAACACCCCAATCTTAACCTTAAGCTAACCTTAACCTTGACTTTACCCTTAACTTTAACCTTCACCTTAACCTTGACTTTACCCTTAACACAACCTTAACCTTAACCAAACCCTTAACATTAACCTTAACCCTTATACTAACCTTAACCTTCACCTTAACTATAACCTAACCCTAACCTGTCAATAAGAGCCTTTAACCTTAGCAACCTTAACCTTGACCAAACCCTTAACCTTAACCTTAACCTAACCTTAACCTTGACTTTACCCTTATCCTAGCCTTAACCTTAACCTTAACCTAACTATAACTTTACCTTAACCTAACTTAACATTAACCTTGACCTTTACCTTAACCTTAATCTAACTTAACCTAACTTTAACCTAACTTAACATAACCTTAATGGTTTGGTCAGGTTAAGGTTAAGGAAAGGTTAAACGTAAGGTTAAGGTTAAGACCCATAATGGTTAAGATTAAGGTTAAGTTTAAGGTTATAGTTAAAGTCAAGGTTATGGTTAAGGTTAAGGTTAATATTAGGTAAAGGTTAATGTCAAGGGTAGGTTATAGTGAAGGTTAAGGTTAAGACCCATAACCTTAAACCTTAACACTAACCTAACCTTAAACTTAACCTTATCTTAACCTTAACCTAACCTTATAGTTAGGCTTAGGTTAAGGTTAAGGTTAAGGTTAGGTTAAGGTTAAGATAACCTTAAGGTTAAGGTTAGGGTAAAGTTAAGGTTAAGGTTAAGCTAAAGTTAAGGTTAGGTTAAGGTTAAGGTCAAGGTTAAGGTAAAGTTAAGGTTAAGGTTAGCTTAAGGTTAAGATGAGGTTAAGGTTAGGTTAAGGGTAAGTTCAAGGTAAATTTTAAGGCTATGGTTATGGGGAGGTCAAGGCTAAGGTCAAGGTCAAGGTTAAGTTTAAGGTTAAGGTTAAGGGTAAGGTTAAGGTACGGGTTAAGGTTACGTTAAGGGTAAAGTCAAGGTTAAGGTTACATTAAGGGTTTGGTCAAGGTTAAGGTTAGGTTAAGGGTAGGGTTAGGTTATAGTTAAGGTCAAGTTTAAGGTTAAGGGTAAGGTTAAGGTTAAGGTTATGTTAAGGTTAAGGTTATGTTAAGTCTAAGATAAGGTTAAGGTTAACGGTAAGGTTAGGTTAAGGGTAAAGCCAAGGTTAAGTTAAAGGTTAACCTTAATGTTAAGGGTAAGGTTAAGGTCAAGGTTAAGGTTACGTTAAGGGTTTGGTCAAGGTGAAGGTTTGGTTAACGTTAGGGTTAAGTTATAGTTAAGGTCAAGGTTAAATTTAAGGTTAAGGATAAGCTTAAGATAAGCTTAAGGGTAAGGATAAGGTTAAGGTTAGGGTTAACCTTAAGGGTTTGGTCAAGGTTAGGGTTAGGTTAAGGTTAAGGGTAAGGTCAAGGATAAGGTTATGGTTAAGGTTAAGGTTACAGTTAGGTTAGGTTAAGGTAAGGTTAAGGTTAAGGTTAAGGTTAACCTTAACTATAAACTTAACTTGAATAAACCCACAACCTTAACATTAACTTTACCTTGACCTTAATTATAACCTAATCCTAACCTTGACCAAAACCTTAACCTTAACCTTAACCTTACCCTTAACCTTAACCTGACTAAACCCATAACCTTTACCTTAATCTTAACCTGACTAAAGCCGTAACCTTAACCTTAACCTTAACCTTAACCTTAACGTTTACTTAAGGTTAAGGCTAACCAATCCCCTAACCTTAACCTTCACTTTACTCTTAACCTAACCTTAATCTTGACCTTGAAATTAACCTTTACCATAACCTTAAGCTTAACCTTAACCGTAACCTTGACCTAAACATTAACCTTAACCCTAACCTTACCCTAACCATAACCTTAACCTAACTAACCCTTAACCTTAACCTTAACCTTGGCCTTAATTTTAA
Organism: Pinus albicaulis; assembly: GCA_034641835.2. NCBI lineage: Eukaryota > Viridiplantae > Streptophyta > Pinopsida > Pinales > Pinaceae > Pinus > Pinus albicaulis. The sequence goes on along the minus strand of JAXQQM020081445.1, from coordinate 113,820 downwards.
CCTAACCTTAATCTTGACTTTACTATTAACCTTAACCTTAACTTAACTTAACCTTAACCTTAACTTAACCTTAACCTAACTAACCCTTAACCTTCACCTTAACCTTGAATTTACTCTTAATCTGACCTTAACCTAACCCTAACCTTTACCAAACCCTTAACCTTAACCTTAACCTTATTGGTTTAGTTAGGTTAAGGTTAAGATTAAGGGTTTGGTTAAGGTTAGGGTTAGGTTAAGGTTAAGGTTGAGGTTAGGTTAAGGGTAAAGTCAAGGTTAAGGTTATGGTTAAGGTTAAGGGTAAGATAACGTTAAGGTTATGGTTAAGGTTAAGGTTAAGTGGGTAAGGTTAAGGTTATGGTTACGTCAAGTTTAACGTTAATGTTAGGTTAAGGTTAAGGTTAAGGTTAAGGATAATTTAAGGTTAAGGGAAAGATAAGGTTAAGGTTAAGGTTAAGGTTAAGATAAGGATAAGGGTAAAATCAAACATTAAGCTTAACCTTTCCCTAACCTTAACCCTAACCTTAACCTTAACATAAACCTTAATCTAACCTTAACCATAACCATAACCTTAACTTTACCCTTAACCTAACCTTCAACTTACCCTAACCATAACCTTAATTTTACCCTTAGCCTAATCTTAACCTTAACCTAACCCTAACCTTGAATTCCCTTAACTTAACCTTAACCTTCACTATAACCTAATGCTAACCTTAACAAAACCTTTAACCTTAACCTTAACCTTACCCTTAACCTTAAACTTAACCTTAACCTTAGTAAACATGTAACCTTAACAATAACCTTAACCTTAACTATAACGTAACCCTAACCTTAACCTTAACTTTACCCTTAACCTAACCTTAACCTTAACTATACCCTTAACCTTAACCTAACCTTAACCGTACCCTTAACCTTAACTTAACCTAACCATAACCTTAACCTTAACTATAACCCAACCCTAACCTTGACTAAACCCTTAACCTTAAACTTATCTTAACCTTATCCTAACCTTAACCTTAACCTTAACCTAACTATAACCTTACCCTTAACCTTAACATTGACCTTAACTATAACCTAACCCTAACCTTGAACAAACCCTTAACCTTAACCTTAACCTTAACCTTAACCCAAAAGTTAAGGTTAAGGTTAAGGTTAAGACGTGTAACCTTAACCTTACCCTTAACCTTGACCTTCACCTTAAATTTAACCTAATGCTAACCTTGAAAAAACCCTTAACCTTAACCTTACCCCAATCTTAACCTTAAGCTAACCTTAACCTTGACTTTACCCTTAACCTTAACCTTCACCTTAACCTTGACTTTACCCTTAACATTAACCTTAACCTTAACCAAACCCTTAACCTAACCTTAACCTTCACCTTAACTATAACCTAACCCTAACCTTGACCAAACCCTTAACCTTAACTTAACCTTAACCTTGACTTTACCCTTAACCTAACCTTAAACTTAACTTTATCTTAACCTTAACCTAACCTTAACCTAACTATAAGCTTACCTTAACCTAACTTAACATAACCTTAAGGGTTTAGTCAGTTTAAGGTTAGCCAGATTAAGCTTAAGGTTAATGAAAGGTTAAGCATAAGGTTAAGGTTAAGACCCGTAACGGTTAAGATTAAGGTTAAGGTTAAGGTTATATTTAAGGTCAAGGTCAAGGTTAAGGTTAAGGTTAGGTAAAGGTTAATGTTAAGGGTAGGTTATAGTGAAGGTTAAGGTTAAGACCCATAACCTTAAACCTTAACCCTAACCTAACCTTAAACTTAACCTTATCTTAACCTTAACCTTAACCTAACCTTATAGTTAGGTTTAGGTTAAGGTTAAGATAAGGTTAAGGTTAAGGTTAAGATAACCTTAAGGTTAAGATAAACTTAAGGTTAAGGTTAGGGTAAAGTTAAGGTTAAGGTTAAGGTAAAGTTAAGGTTAGGTTAAGGTTAAGGTCAAGGTTAAGGTAAAGTTAAGGTTAAGGTTAGCTTAAGGTTAAGATGAGGTTAAGGTTAAGTTAAGGGTAAGTTCAAGGTTAAGTTTAAGGTTATGGTTATGAGGAGGTTAAGGTTAAGGTCAAGGTTAAGTTTAAGGTTAAGGTTAAGGGTAAGGTTAAGGTACGGGTTAAGGTTACGTTAAGGGTAAAGTCAAGGTTAAGGTTACATTAAGGGTTTGGTCAAGGTTAAGGTTAGGTTAAGGGTAGGGTTAGGTTATAGTTAAGGTCAAGTTTAAGGTTAAGGGTAAGGTTAAGGTTAAGGTTATGTTAAGTGTAAGATAAGGTTAAGGTTAACGTTAAGGTTAGGTTAAGGGTAAAGCCAAGGTTAAGTTAAAGGTTAACCTTAATGTTAAGGGTAAGGTTAAGGTCAAGGTTAAGGTTATGTTAAGGGTTTGGTCAAGGTTAAGGTTTGGTTAAGGTTAGGGTTAAGTTATAGTTAAGGTCAAGGTTAACTTTAAGGTTAAGGATAAGGTTAAGATAGGCTTAAGGGTAAGGTTAAGGTTAAGGTTAGGGTTAACCTTAAGGGTTTGGTCAAGGTTAGGGTTAGGTTAAGGTTATGGTTAAGGTTAAGTTTACAGTTAGGTTAGGTTAAGGTAAGGTTAAGGTTAAGGTTAAGGTTAACCTTAAATATAAACTTAACTTGACTAAACCCACAACCTTAACCTTATCCTTACCTTGACCTTAATCCTAAGGCTAAGGTTAATGTTATGGTTAACGTTAATGTTAGGTTCAAGTTAAGATTAAGGTTAGGTTAAAGTTATGAAAAGGTTAAGGTTAAGTTTAAGGTTAAGGTTAGGTTAAGGTTAAGGGTGAAGTTTAAGGGTAAGGTTAAGGTTAAGGTTAGGTTAAGGTCAAGGTTAAGGTTAAGTTAGGTTAAGGTTATGTTAAGGGTAAAGTCAAGGTTAGGGTTAAATTTAAGGTTAATGTTAAGGGTAAGATTAAGGTTAGGGTTAGGTTATAGTTAAGGTTAAGGTTAAGGGTAAGGATAGGGTAAAGGTTAAGGGTGTGGTCAAGGTTAGGGTTAGGTTATAGTGAAGGTTAAGGTTAAGTTAAGGGCAAAATCAAGGTTAGGTTTAGGTTAAGTTAAGATTAGGTTACCGGTAAATTTAAGGTTTAGGTTAGGTTAAGGTTAAGGTTATATTTAAGGTCAAGGTATATTATGGTTAAGGGTAAGGTTAAGGTTACGGGTTTAGTCACGTTAAGGTTCAGGTTAAGGTTAAAGTTAATATTAGGTTAAGGGTAAGGTTAAGGTTAGGTTAAGTTTAAGGTTAAAGTAAAGGGTAAGGTTAGGGTTAGGTTATAGCTAGGGTCAAAGTTAAGGTTAAGGGTAAGGAAACCCTTAACCTTAACCTTAACTGAACCTTTACCCTAACCTTACCCTTAACCTTAACTATAACCTAACCCTAACCTTGACCAACCCTTAACATTAACCTTAACCTGACTAAACTCGTAACCTTAACCTTAACCTTACGCTTAACCTTCACCATTAACCTTAACCTTAACCTTAACCTGACTAAACCTGTAACCTTAACTTTAACCTTAACCTAACCTTAACCTTAACTTTACCCTTAACCTTACTTTAACCATAACATTAACCTTAACCATAACCTTAACCTTAACGTTACCCTTACCTAACCTTAACCTTAATCTAACCTTAAACTTAACTTTAACCCTAACCTTAACATTAACCTTAACATTAATCTTTACCTTACCTTAACCTTAACCTTAACCATAACCTTAACATTAACCTTAACCTGAACCTGTACCCTAACCTTACCCTTAACCGTAACCTTGACCAAACCCTTAACCTTAACCTTGAAATTAATAATAAACCTAACCCTAACCCTTACCAAACCCTTAACATTAACCTTAACCTTAACCTTACCCTAACCTTAACCCTAACCTTAACCTTAACTTTACCCTTAACCTAACCTTAAATTTACCCTTACCCTTAACCTCAGTCTCATCCTTGACTTTACCCTTAACCTAACCTTAAGGTTAATGTTAATTTAGCTGAAGGTAAGGTTAAGGTTACGGTTAGGTCAAGGTTAAGGTTAAGGTTAACTATAACGTTAAGGATAAGTTAAGGTTAAGGGTAAGAAAAGGTTAAGGTTAAGGGTTTGGTTAAGGTTAGGGTTAGGTTATAGTTAAGGTTAAGGGTTTGGTCAAGGTTAGGGTTAGGTTATATTTAAGTTCAAGGTTAAGGCTATGTTAAGGTTAAGGTTAGGTTAGGTTAAGGGTACGGTTAAGGTTAAGTTCAAGGTCAAGGTTAACCTAGCCTTAACCTTTACCTAGCCTTAACCTTAACCATAACCTTAACATTAACCTAACCTTAACCTTGACCTTAACTATAAACTAACCCTAACCTTGACAAAACCCTTAACCTTAACCTAAATTAACCTTAACCTTGACCTTGACCTTAACCTTAACCTTACCTTTACCTTAACCTTAATGTTAACCTTCCTATAACCATAACCTTAACCTTGACTTTAACCTTAACCTAACCTTAACCTTAACCTTACCCTAACCCTAACCTTGACCAAACCCTTAACCATAACCTTAACCTTAATGTTAGCTTTAAGCTTAACCTAACCTTAACCTTAACCTTGACTTTATCCTTAACCTTAACCTTAACCTTAACCTAACCTTAACCTGACTAAACCTGTAAGTTGAACCTTAACTTAACCTTAACCTTGACTGTACCCTTAACCTAATCTTAACCTTAACCTTAACCTTTACTTCACCCGTAACGTAACCTTAACCTTAACCTCCCATGAACAAACCCTTAACCTTAACCTTACTAAACCCTTAAGGTTAGGGTAAAGTTAAAGTTAAGGTTAAGGTTAGGTTAACGTTAAGGTGAAGGTTAGGTTAATGTTATGGTTAAGGATACAGTTAGGTCAAGGTTAAGGGTTCAGTCAGTTTAATGTTAAGGTTAAGGGTTTTGTCAAGGTTAAGGGTAAAGTAAAGGTCAAGTTTAGGGTTAGGTTGTAATTAAGGTTAAGGTTAGGTTAAGGGTAAAGTAAAAGTTAAGTTTAAGGTGAAGGTTAAGGGTAAGGTTAAGGTTAAGGTTAAGGTTAGGTTAAGGTTAAGGTTAAGGGAAATGTCAAGGTTAAGGTTAGATTAAGGGTAAGGTTAAGGTTAAGGATAAGGTTAAGGTTAGGTTAAGGTTAAGGTTATGGTTAAGGTTAGGTTAAGGGTAAAGTTAAGGTTAGGGTTAAGGTTACGTGTTTAGTGAGGTTAAGATTAAGGTTAAGCGTTTTTTTAAGGTTAAGGTTAAGGTTAAGGGTAAACAAAAAGTTAAGGTGAAGGTTAGGTTAAGGTCAACGTTAAGGTTAAGTTAAGGTTAAGGTTAAGGTTTGGTCATGGTTAGGGTTAGGTTATAGTTAAATTTAAGGTTAAGGTTAGGTTAAGGGTAAAGTTAAGGTTAAGGTTAAGGTTAATTTAAGGTTATGGTAAAGGTTTAGGTTAAGGTTAAGGTTAAGATAAGGTTAAGGTTAAGTTTAAGGTTACGTTAAGGGTAAAGTCAAGGTTAAGGTTAGGTTAAGGTTAAGATAAGGTTAAGGTTAAGGTTAAGGTTAGGTTAAGGGTATAGTTAAGGTTAAGGTTAACGGTAAGGTTAGGGTTATGTTATAGTTAAGGTTAAGGTTAACGTAAAGGTTAAGGTTGGTTAAGGTTAAGGTTAGGTTAAGGTTAAGATAAGGTTAAGGTTAACATTAAGGACCTTACCCTTTACCTTATCTTAACCTTAACCTTAAAATTAACCTTGACCTTAACTATTACCTAACCCTAATCTTAACCAAACCCTTAACCTTAACCTTAACCTTCCCATTACCATAACCTTAACCTTAACCTTGACCTGTTTAGCCACCTATAAAAATTTGCCATATCAAATGGTGGCTAAATATTTTTTAGCCTTCAAGAAACAATTCATTTCCAAATTGTGAGTTCTTGAAGTCTTATGATGATGCAGGAGCATAAAATTCGAAAATACTTTGTATTTATTAAAACTTAGGGGTATTTAAGTTTTTTAAAAAGAGCTAGATTTTTATGAATGATTTGAGTGGGTTTTATGTATTTTTAATTAAATATTGTAAATAATTCTCAATATGAGAGAATTTGGTCAGTTGAGGATGTAAAGGGATGAGAGATTTTAATTTAGAATTTAGTTTCATTAATTTTGGGTGAGAGAGGATCCTTAGGGATTCAAGAGTGATTTTAGGATTTGTTGAGATATTTAGGGGTTTGTTGAGTGATTAAAGGGATGAGAACCAAAATTGGTTGAATTAAAATTGTATAAATTAATGTGCCTCAAAGGCAAAATAGATCAGGTAGAATAGAATAGAGAGGAGAGGTGAGGCTTGGGCAGCCAAAATTTATAAGCCTCGGGCAATTGGAAGGGCCATGAATGTTGAATATCTGGCCATGAACCAATAGTTTTTTGTATTTAACTTCATGTTTGTTTATGAAGGATTTATTCTGAATTGTGTACATGGTGAATCTGTGAGACTTTACGTGTGTAGAGAAAGTTGAATTTACTGTTGATTTGTGGTTTGAATCGAATGAAAAAAGGGTTACAATTGTGAGAAAGCATATAATTCTGAACTGTGAACATTTACATAGTGTGGGAGTATGGCGCACTGTTTGAAAATAGACAGCACATTTAAAATCAAGACTCCGAAGCTGTGTTTTAGTTCATACTGTAGATTTAATGCAGGTGTGCTGAATTAAAAAAATGTATGGGGTATACAAACACTGAATGGATGAACTCGACATGAATCAAATTGCAAGGTCGAGTCTTGAATTAAAATCGACCTGTTGAGGTGAGGTACTAGGATTGAACTGGTAATAGTGAGTCGAATTAGTGATGGTATGAGGTATGTTTTAAATAAAATCTGAATGTACTGTTTGAATGGTGTGTCGATTATATTGCAGATCGTAATGTATGGGGTATGCACAACGTTGAAGAGTTGTATTTTAAATGTGAGATGGAGCGCTTTCAACCGTTATGCAATACTTGATCGATATTTCATATTGATATCTACTATTAAATGTTGATTGGTGTGAGAAAACGCACAAAGTTTGTTGAACAACGTTGAAAAAGGTAAAAACGTCAATCTAAATAGTGAAGCTTGTCTTCAAATCTTCACAGAAGTTAGTATGAGAATTAAAGGGTCAATGGAAGAGTAAGATCGATTCTCGTTTCACATTGTGATTCTCATTTCTCATTTCTCATTTCACAATCTTTCTACCAAATTAAAGATTGTTAAAATGCTCCATGAACATGGAATTAAAGAGCATACATTACTTGGATTGCAGTGGTATGAATTTCCATATTGAGGTTTTAAAACATGAGTGCATTCTTTTGATTGAATCCAGCCATATGTGAATGTTGATGTTTAAATGGAAATGATGAATGAGAGTTCTTGGGTTTGATTTATGTGAGCATTCAAATGTTAATTGGATTGAAAGTTTTAAAAATATGAATTTGCCATGAATGAGGAAAAGGGAAACTCCCATATACAGAGGTTGATTTTTATTAGTTTTATAACCATAATAAGGAATTCAAAAAGAAGCTTCCGTGTGTGTGAATGATAGTATGTGAAATTGCCCCAGATTGAAGTTTTTATTGGGTAGTTTTTGGAGATGCATTTTGTATATACATGAGAATGGGAGAGGTTCTGGGTTTGCAGGTTCAACCTGCATCATTTTGGTATCAGAGCTGGAATAGCTCTGTGTGAAGATTCAAGTTTTTAAGTTGAGTTAATTGCATGTGATGAATGAATGATTTTAAAGCTAATGAAGATTGCAGCACAGGGATGCAGTGCAGTTGAGGAAGGAAGCAAGATCAACAGGATCTTGAAGGTGAGTTTGCAGTTGATATTTAACTCTGGTTTGAAGACTGTTTGCAGAATTTGGTTGTAGGCATATTGAGAAGTCTCAGCAGATCACAGCTGGAGAGCGGTGATGAAAGAGTCCGACATGGATTCTAAGTGAGTGGCAGAACCTGAAGATTCAACAGAGGTTGAATAAAGTTGCAGATGAGAGAAGCTTAAAGGAGAAGTGGAGAAATGCTCGAAAGGTTCCAACAGAGGACTGGTGATTGCCAAAAGACCAGATTCGGAGAAATCGATTGGTGAGGTAAGTGGCAGCAGAAGAGAGTTTATTTTTGCAGAGGCTTGGTGCAACTCATGGGTAAGGAACTCATGGTGAAGGAGATGACTACTGAAAGTCATAAAGGAGAGAGGATAGGTTTAGAGAGAGGCCACAGTAGAAGGAGGGAGAAAGGTGCCAAGGCAAATGGCATATTGAAGCAGTGGACTGATGAAGAGTACGAGAAAGAGAAAGTTGAGATCGTGATTCATCTCGAGTTGTTGATGGAATTGTTACAGGAAAATGTGAGAAACCAGAGACATGGTTGGACAATGAGGAAGAGAGTGAAGTGGCATAGGCTACACCAGAAAAGAGATCAACAGATAAAAATGCAGTTAATAGAAGAGCTGAAGAAGCTCGAGCAGATGATGGATGTACAGTTGGGATGTATGCAACTCAGAGCAGATGAGTTGAAAGTGGAGGTTTCCATTGATAAAACAGAAAAGGAAGATTTCTTGAGTTACTGGGTAGATCCAGATCAACTGGATAATGTAAAACTGTGTATTTTTGTAGCTGACAATTGTGATGTGATTACAGGTTTTACTGAGGAGGAGGTGAAATCTTTTGAAGCTGTCACAAGTAGGGAAAAGAGTCTTTCAGGAGATAAGTATTCGGAAGAAGGAAGCAGTGATGCGTTTTTACTTGAAGCTGTTATAGTACAAGAGGAAGTCCTTGTGAATGAAGAAGAGGATCAGCTTGAAGAGCTGGTATATGAACCAACAATTGAGACTATTGAACTTCATGATTTTAAAACTAACAAGTATGTGTGAATGCAGGCATTGAAGAAGACAGTTCATGTGATGAAAATGTGGTGAGTGAAGTCAAAGGTTGCCAAGTCGCATATGATGACTATTATCTGTCAGAAGATGATCAAATTGAATTACAGCAACAAAAGGAATTCATAAATTCCTGGTTTTGTGAAATAAATTGTTTCAATGAAGTTGTATTTGATGATGATCAATTTGTTATAAATGATGATAATGAAAAATTGTTTTTATTAAATAGCCAATTAAAAAGTGATGGAAAGATAACTAATTTTATTGCAGAAGTTGAGGATCAGAATTATGTTTTGATGACAGATGAAGAGATGGTGACAACATAAATCTTTTCTTGTGAAGGTAGTGAAGATTGCACAGAAAGTTTCTTAAAGGAGATGACAGGTTTATGGCATGAGTTAAGTTTCGTAGAGCAGAGAATAGAAGCACAGAGGACAAGTGTTTAGAATATAAAGACAGAGATGAATGGAAATAAAGAGGTTCGTTTTTATGAACCAGAACATAGAGACATTCTCGAAGAGGATGATGCTGAGGAGAGACTAACTGATAGTCTCAAGAATAATTGGGATCAACATACTGAAGTGTTGATAGTGGGAAGTAAGGCACTGAGGCCTTATGATTTTTATTTTAACAAGTGTTTTGTGAATGCAGGTATTGTTGCAGGTACTAGAGAACATTTGACTCAGTTGAACAGTCAAATGAAGGAGAAAGACGAGACTTCTGTGGAAACATATAATCCATGGAATGAAGATGTTATGTTGCTGGAGATGATACTGAATAGTCAAGATTCAGTGCAGAAAGAATATCAATTGCAAAATTGGGAAATGCAGATGCAGAGAGATGAAGATAGCAGAAAAAAGCACACAATGTACCAGTCCAGTAAGTCGCTGATAGGAGGAGGCAGAGGAGAAGTTTTCCGTTGCAGAAAACAAGAGGGCATGGATGATTGGGTGGCAGTAAGAAAAGAAGAAAACATAGAAGTAAGAAATGAGAAAGTAAGAATGGAAACAAGCATAGGAGTAAGAACTAAGCAAGCCGTCTTAGCTCAGCAGGCAGCAAGAAATCAACAATCTAAAGATTTATTGGACCGAGAAATTGAATTAATCAGAAGAATTATGTTGAAAGTGTCTTAGAGGAAGACATCAGCAAGGAAGAGAAGCAGCAGCAAAATGAAGACAGAGACAGATTGTGAAAGTGTAGCTAGTGGAGCAAGGCAGCATAAGATATGGAGACCTGGAGAAAAGTAGTATACGATAGCAGAAGTTGATGATTGCTTGCAGAACAAGGTGTGAGATACAGGTGGAAAAAGACTTAAACACATGATCTGGAGATCATGATCATTTTCAACCTTGGGAGTTTGATGCAGGAGCATCGGATTCGAAAATACTTTGTATTTATTAAATCTTAGGGGTGTTTAAGTTTTTTAAAAAGAGCTAGATTTTTATGAATGATTTGAGTGGGTTTTATGTATTTTTAATTAAATATTGTAAATAATTCTCAATATGAGAGAATTTGGTCAGTTGAGGATGTAAAGGGATGAGAGATTTTAATTTAGAATTTAGTTTCATTAATTTTGGGTGAGAGAGGATCCTTAGGGATTCAAGAGTGATTTTAGGATTTGTTGAGATATTTAGGGGTTTGTTGAGTGATTAAAGGGATGAGAACCAAAATTGGTTCAATTAAAATTGTATAAATTAATCTGCCTCAAAGGAAAAATAGATCAGGTGGAATATAATAGAGACGAGAGGTGAGGCTTGGACAGCCAAAGTTTATAAGCCTTGGGCAACTGGAAGGGCCATGAATGTTGAATATCTGGCCATGAACCAAGACTTTTTGTATTTAACTTCATGTTTGTTTATGAAGGATTTATTCTAAATTATGTACATGGTGAATTTGTGAGACTTTACGTGTGTAGAGAAAGTTGAATTTACTGTTGATTTGTGGTTTGAATTGAATGAACAAAGGGTTACAATTATGAGAAAGCATATAATTCTGAACTGTGAACATTTACATAATGTGGGAGTATGGTGCACTGTTTGAAAATAGACAGCGCATTTAAAATCAAAACTTGGAAGCTGTGTTTTAGTTCATACTGTAGATTTAATGCAGGTGTGCTGAATAAAAAAATGTATGGGGTATATGAACACTGAATGAAGGACGAACTCGACATGAATCAAATTGCAGGGTCGAGTCTTGAATTAAAATTGAACTGTTGAGGTGAGGTACCAGGATTGAACTGGTAATAGTGAGTCGACTTAGTGATGGTATGAGGTATGTTTTAAATAAAATCTGAATGTACTATTTGAATGGAGCATCGATTATATTGCAGATCGTAATGTATGGGGTATGCACAACGTTGAAGAGCTGTATTTTAAATGTGAGATGGAGCGCTTTCAACTGTTATGCAATACTTGATCGATATTAAATATTGATATCTACTGTTAAATGTTGATTGGTGTGAGCAAACGCACAGATTTTGTTGAACAATGTTGAAAAAGGTCAAAACGTCAATCTAAATAGTGAAGGCTATCTTCAAATCTGCACAGAAGTTAGTATGAGAATTAAAGGGTCGATGGAAGAGTAAGATCGATTCTCATTTCACATTATGAATCAGTGTTATAAATTTAGTTGAAGAGCAAGTTCTGGCTTGAAATTGTAATTTCATTGGCACAACGTTGTAATAAGAGAGTCGATTTAATGTGGAATTGTAATTTATACAGCGTTGAAGAAAGAAGGGGACGTGAAGCCGTAGAAGCTTCATAAGGGACAAACGATAGAGGAATTAATACAGAGCCAGTGCACATTTGAAATGAAAATGAGCATTTGCAGTTGCCAAGAGTTTAAATGAAAGAACTGAGCGAGGAGTTAGAATCGAAGCAGATATTGATTAGGAATCAATGCGATGAACCAGTGAATAAGTTAGTGGAATGCCGACAAGAGATGGAAAGCAGGTAAAGCGTCCGTGGATGATAATTGTGAAGATAAATTATCCAGCGTTCAAGTTAAGTCATGAAGGGTGTCCAGGGAAGTTGATATGCATTGGTAAGTCATACAAATATGAATTATAAGAGAGCTGGGTGTATCTACTTCGGAAAAGGTAAGTTAATGTGCGGCCGCTTGTTGTTGACATTTTATTTCTAATCAAATTGAAATTTTCCATAGCTGGAATTGAATACGTGGAAGTGTAGTTTGATAGTCAATATTGGAAGTTTTAAAGGGCGCGTGTATGTTGGAGTTGGAACCTTGAACTTTCTACCAAATTAAAGATTGTTAAAATGCTCCATGAACATGGAATTAAAGAGCATACATTACTTGGATTGCAGTGGTATGAATTTCCATATTGAGGTTTTAAAACATGAGTGCATTCTTTTGATTGAATCCAGCCATATGTGAATGTTGATGTTTAACTGGAAATGATGAATGAGAGTTATTGGGTTTGATTTATGTGAGCATTCGAATGTTGATTCGATTGAAAGTTTTAAAAATATGAATTTTCCATGAATGAGGAAAAGGGAAACTCCCATATACAGAGGTTGATTTTTATTGTTTTTATAACCATAATAAGGAATTCAAAAATAAGCTTCCGTGTGTGCGAATGATAGTATGTGAAATTTCCCCAGATTGAAGTTTTTATTGGGCAGTTTTTGGAGATGCATTTTGTATATTCATGAAAATGGGAGAGGTTCTGGGTTTGCAGGTTCAACCTGGATCATATGATATCCTTTATCCTTGGTATTAATCTTAATTGCTGTTTCACTATTAGACCTCAAGAACCTTGCTGGTTACCAAAGAAAAACTGTTCATGAGGCTCCATTTTTCATCATTACACTTCTCCATTTTCACCCATAGTTCCTTCACAAAATCCCTCTATAAAACCTCATTCTAACCTCTAAATCATTCTAACCCTCTTCAAACCTTATATTTTCCCTTTATCTAGTTTTAAAACCCTTGCTTCCCTTTACCGAAACCCCTATTTCGGCCTTAAAAATCCTTATTTTGGCCTAAAATCAGTCTTCTACACTCTATAGGTCTTAAGCCCAAATGGCTTATATCCTTAGCCCCTTTCCTCACATGTCCTCATCCCACGACCAGGAGCTAACCCCCATCGCGCAATCGTAATCGAGGTTTCGTGTTTCTTTGTTACCTTTTACTTCAAAACTCCGATGCGATGAGCTTTCCGCTAAACTTCTCGATGCGGTAAGCCCTTTATTTTTAACCCCCGGTCTCCTTACCTTTTTCATGGGACCACACCCCTTCGTCGCATCCCAAAAAACATAAGTCCTCTTTCCAAAGCATTGGTCCTCCAATGGCCCGATCCGCCGATTTTATCTCAGCCATTGAATCTACCAGAACCAACGGCTGAGATTGTGTCACGCTCCGCCCATAACCCTTTGCCATCGCCCCTTTGATTGAGTCCCAACCATTCATTCTCCAAAATCCAACGGTCGAGACTTAACCCAATAGCCCTTTAATCCCATCCACTACGCGAAAAAATAGATTTCGGCCCCACCATACATCCTCTGCACATATTTTGATCTATTGCGCTCTACCCTCACCGTTCGATCTATTGCCAATCATCCAATGTACCAAAATCCATATCACTTATTTTTGGCCCCTTTCCACAGTGCGCCACTTCTGCATGATAAAAGTGGTTTTAAGAATCCACATGTTGACTGATGATTCATATCGTGTTCCTCCGGCTAATACCGCCTACCCCCCCAAATGTCACGCGAAAACCGTTGTCGGTTTTCCAAAACCACCTTCCAAAATTTCACGCCATAATTCAAATCTTTATCTGGTTAGCTGTTTCTACCAGGATTTCATCCTCCACCGCTGCATTTCCACATCCTCAAGTTTTTCCATCGCCTCCATTGAACCTCTAAAACGCAGTTAAACAATCTTCGCAGGGTTTCTTAATAAGTTTTCGTGTTTTTCAGGGTTCTAATGGTGGTTAATCCGTGTATTTCCACAGTCATAGAAAGGTGACTAGTTCAGTCCAGAATCAAGATTATGTGACTTATATCAACGAGTAAAAGAATGAGCAGGGTTTCTATATTCATGTTATTAGGGAGATCACGACCCTCGATCTCAGATGAAACCCTCCTATGATGGACAACCACCTATGCAAGCGAAAACAAAACAACAAAGTGTATCAGAGAGAAGACCCGAAGATGAATATCAAGGCTTAATCAAGCCAAAACACAGGTCAAAAATTAAATTAAAAGTGTTTTAAGGTAAAACAGAGAAATTAAATCAGTAGAAGAGGCCTCCACTGCCACATCAGAGGCCATTTATCCTCTTCAACTACCAAAGTGCTATCTTCAGCCCCAATAAATCAAAAGAAGGCATAGTTATTGCCTTAGTTAGTGATATTTTTGTTAAAGACAGCCAGAGTTATTTCCAGCCTGTACGAAAGAGTTTAAAGTCAACAAAATCTGCCAAGTAGCTAAAAACTTAATGAAAACCAATTAATACAGAGAAAAGATCAGAAAAATTCTCTATTGAGCCCTTCAAAAGCAAAGAAGCATTAACTTGTATTAATTGAACTAAAGACCCTTCCTTTCATTCCACCTCCTCTTTCTTCTATAAATAATTCTGAAAAAGATGAGTTGTTTTTGGTTGTTGAAGTAATACTTGTTGTTCGAAACTTTCTACATGTAAATAGTTCTCGGAGGCTGTTGAAGCTCTGTTTGTAATAGAAGAAGTTAGGCTGAGAAGAGAAGTTGTTGTTGTATTGAAACATTAGACTTGAAGATTGTAACTGGATTGAAATCAATATACAAGCTGATTCATGGGATCCTGGTCTATACCATTGGTGATGTACCTCTCATTGTACCTGTTTTCCTTCTTATGTTTTCCATAAAATTGTCCATTTTACTCTGATAAAGAACAACAAATATAGAGCTAGGATTTACTCTTAGAAGTACCCTACTCTCACTGATGAGCTTTATATTTATTTTTTCCTCCAATTGTGTATTTAAGAATGATTTAGTACAGTCTAAACTAGTTAAGGAATGTTGGTGAGTCCATGTCTTACTGTCTAAAGCTCTAAACATTTTTCTTGAATGATATTTTCATTACATGATAAGTAGAGTTAAACTAGGAAAGTCTATGGTTCACCCTATCTTCTAGTTCTTTCTCCAAAGGTTGTTTGAAAGTTTCCCTTAAGATTATTCTGAAAGCAGGATAGGTTCAAAGTCCTTACTTGATCTTAAGCTACACTTTGTTTTCTTATCTATTTTCATCCTTTTTGAAAGTAGTCAAGGGGATTACTGGATTTTTTGTTTGATAAGTTGGCTTTAGTACAAGTTTTTCCAAAGAAGTCTATGGTTAGCCCTGTCCTTTGGTTTACTTCAAAACAGTTACTTAAATGCTTTTTCTTGTGCATCAGAGTTAATTAATTCTTGATTGAGTTATTAGATTTACTTTGTTCTCAACAATTTAATGTTCCATTCCATCATTTAATCTAAAGAGATCCTTTGTTATAGATGACTTGCCACATGGACCACTCTTGATAACTGTTGTGCAATTAAAACTTTTTGTGACTCCATAGCCTAATGTATTAAGTGTTGTTTCATGCCTATCCTATCAGCTGAACCTTGTTTGATTAATCACACCTTCACCCCTCTAAAACTCTTTCATTTTCAGGACTTTCCACTCAATTAAAGATCACACCCAACCAAACAAACAAAAACCATTGTACTTAATAACTAGCCTCATATCATATTCTGAGCCTTGAAAGATAAACCAATCATTGAAACTTATAGAGAGATCCCTCTCTGGATCCAGGAGGGCTAGATCCTAGGATCCCAAGTGGTTTGATGTTGTCTTGTCATTTAGTTTTGACCTTTGGCTAAATCATAGGAACCCCAATAGACCTCACCCTTAACCTTAACCTTAACCTGACTAAACCCGTAACCTTAACCTTAACCTTAAGCTGACTGAATCCGTAACCCTTAACCTTATCCTAACCTTACCTTCACCTAAACTTAACTTTAACCTTAACTTTACCCTTAACTTAACCTTAACCTTAACATTAAATATAGCCTAACCTTACCTTAACCTTACCTTAACCTAACTTAACCTTGACCTAACTGTAACCTTACCTTACCTTAACCTAACCTAATCGTAACCTTAACCTTAACCATAACCTTGACCTTAACCTTGACCTTAACCTTAACTTTACCATTAACCTTCACCCTTAACCTTAACCTATCCCTAACCTCAACCTAACATTAACCTTGACCTTAACCTAACCTTAAGATTAAGCTTAAGCTTAACCTTATCTTACCCTTAACCTTGACCTTGACGTTAACCTTAACCTTACCTTCACCTTAACCTTAACCTTAATCTTCCCATAACCATAACCTTAACCTTGACTTTACCCTTAACATAACCTTAATGTTAGCCTTAACCTAACCCTAACTTTGACCAAACCCTTAACCTTAACTATAACCTAAGCTTAACCTCAACCTTCCAATGACCATAACCTTAACCTTGACCTTGACTTTACCCTTAACCTAACCTTAACCTTGACATTCCCCTAACCTTAACCCTAACCTTACCCTAACCACAACCTTAACTTTACCCTTAACCTATTCTTAACCTTAACCTAACTTAACCTTACCCTTAACCTTCACCTTAACCTTAACTTTAACTATAACCTAACCCTAACCTTGAAAAAACCTTAACCTTAACCTAACCTTAACCTTAACCTTAACCTTAGCCTTATCTTAACCTTAACTATAACCTTACCCTAACCTTAACCCTAACCTTACACTTGACCTTAACCTAACCTTAACCTAACAGTAACCTTAATTTTACGCTTAACCTTGACTTTAAACTTAACCTTTCCCTAACCTTAACCCTAACCTTAACCTTAAACTTCCCCTAACCTTAACCCTTACCATAACTTTAACCTTAACCGAGTTTAGTCACGTTAAGGTTAAGGTTAAGGTTACGGTTATGGGGAGGTTAAGGTTCGGTTAAGGTTAAGATTAGGGTAAGGTTAAGGTTAAGGGTTTAGTCAAGGTTAGGGTTAGGTTATAGTTAAGGTAAAGGTTAAGTTTAAGGTTAAGGGTAAGGTTAAGGTTAAGGTTAGGTTCGGTTAAGGTAAGGTTAAGGTTACAGTTACGGTTAATCTTAAGCTTAAGGTTGAGGTTAAGGTTAAGGTTAATGTTAAGGGTTTGGTCAAGGTTAGCGTTAGGTTATAATTTAGTTCAAGGTTAAGGTTAAGGGTAAGGTTACAGTTATGTTAAGGTTAAGGTTAAGGATAAAGTTAGGTTAAGGTAAGTTTAAGGTTATGGGTATAGTCAGGTTAAGGTTAAGGTTAAGTTTAAGGTTAAGGTTAAGGTTATGGTTAAGGGGGTAAGGTTAAGGTTAAGGTTAAGGTTATGGTTATGGTTAAGGTTAGGGTAATGTTAAGGTTAAAGTTAAGGTTAAAGTTAGGTTAAGGTTAGGGTTAGGTTATAGTTAAGGTCAAGGTTAAGGTTAGGGTTAATGTTAAGTTAAGTTTAAGGGTAAGATTAAGCCCTTAACATTCCCATACGCATAACCTTAACCTTGACCTTAACCTTACCTTAACCTAGCCTAACCTTAACCTTAACCTTACCTTAACCTAAATTTAACCTTAGCCTTCCCCTAAGCTTAACCCTAACCTTACCCTTAACCTTTAGCTTAACCTTAAGGTTATGGGTTTAGTCAGGTTAAGGTTAAGGTTAAGGGGATAAGGTTAAGGTTAAGGTTAAGGTTAGGTTAATGGTAAACTTAAGGTTAAGGTGAAGGTTAAGGGTGAGGTTAAGGTTAAGGTTACTAGTTTAGTCAGGTTAAGGTTAAGGTTAAGGGTTCGGTCAAGGTTAGGGTTAGGTTATAGTTAAGGATAAGGTTATAGTAAAGGTTAAGTTTAAGACCCGTAACCTTAACCTTAACCTTAAGCTTGACCTTAACCTTAACTTTAACTATAAAATAACCTTAACCTTTACCTTAACTATAACCTTAACCTTAACTATGACCTAACCTTCCCCTTAACCTTAACTTTACCCTTAACCTAACCTGATCAGGAGATCAAGTCTATTGTAGAAAAATGCTAAAAAATGAAGTTGCTCAGAATTGCTCTGAAATAGATCGACTAGAAAGAGCTCGGCGATACGATCCCAACGCCGCAAACGGCACTAAAATATGTTACTTTATGGAGGAGATATTGCATTTTGAAAACGCCCAATAACTTTCAATTTTGAAAGAAAAGTTTTTTAATTTTATGTGTTGGGAAAATATTTAATTTTTATTAAGGTTTAATTGATAAATTAAAATTATATATTTATTAATATTTTATATGATTTTAATTAATCATATATTATATTATTTTATATATGTTTTAATTAAATTTCAAAAACCTTATTAAAATTATATTATTAAACCCACACATATATATTAAACCCATAAGTCAATTTTATGAAATGGTTTTAAACCCATATATATTGGCAACGAAATTTTATGAAATGGTTTTAAACCCATAACATAAAGTTTTTTTTAAATAGCACGTGTTTCAAATGAACGTGGGTTTAAAACGTGTGTTGGAGGTTATACGTTAATGGTTACGTATGGTTCATGTCAATGTTTAAATCAAATAATACATGGCAAGTCAAATGTTCACGTGGCACATTTGTTATGGTGGAAGCCAAGTTATTAACGGTCAACGAAAACGGCGGGGTTTTGGTCACGTGGGCCCAATGCTTGGGCGGAGGTATTTAATAAAACCGTTTTATTATATGGATATAACATTATAAAATGCCATGTATTACGTAGGTTTGTTCAACCAACTCCGACGGGTGCGGACACATGGGCTTATCTCTTAGCCCCTCCATTTCAGCGGTGATTATGGAAGACTCCCTAAATATAGCGCCGGCTCCATATTTTTCGAGCTATCTGGCAGTTAGCCAGATTTAACTGGAGTTTTTTTAGGCCAACCGGCAGTGGGAGTAAAAGAGCCATAACTTTGGCTAGGAAAGTCCTTTTTGGATGAATTTTTTTTTGATTTTGGGTGTTGGAAGCATTCTGGAGCTGTTGGAAGTATTTGCAGAGCCATCAGGGTGATCTAACAGAGAATTTACCAGCGTTTTTGGTCGTGGAGCCACCAAGGCCTAAGGGAAGATGAGCTATTTTGGACTATCTTCATCCAATGGAGGTGTTTGTTTAGTAATTTTATACTGATTTGAGCCTTCTGAATCTATTTTTGCAGTGTATTTTTCCATTTGAGGCTTCTATATAGTTGTATTCACATTTTGAGCATTTAATCAAAGAGGAAAAAACCTAATTAGAGACTTTTGGACCCAACGGAGGTAGCCCAAGAGAGGGGTGAACCGCTTAAACAATTATTTTCTGTCATATTGTATAATTTTGCTGCATATTTTCCGATTCTTCTCTTTTAAACAGTAAATTTTTATAAGCTATATTTTCCCAAGCAGGTTTAAAAAATGAACAAAACTTATCAGTTCATCTTCAAACCACTACACTTCATTTGCAGAATATGTATACTTGTCTATTCACACATTAAAGTTGGACCAATGAATACTTTTCAGTTAAAACAAATACTTTCATTGATCGGATCTTTGTGATTACTTTTTATTTCTTTAGGCAGAGTCTGTAGAAGGGCCATATAGCCTCCAAATTCGTCCTTTCTTTGAAAGGTGAAAGATCCGGTGAATGCCCCTACAGTCAATCTTTGTATGAGAAATACTTTGTTCTCACAATTTCAGATCATAACCTTAACCTTAACCTTAACCTTAGCCCCTTAAATTTAACCTTAACCTTAACATTAACTTGACTAAACCTTTAACCTTAACCTTATCCTTACCTAACCTTAACCTAACCTTAACCTTAACTTTACCCTTAACCTGACCTTAACCTTAACTATAACCTAACCCTAACCTTAACCTTAACCTTAACCTTATCTTAACCTTAACCTTCACTATAACCTAACCTTAACATTGACCTTATCTATAACCTACCCCTAACCTTGACCAAACCCTTAACCTTAGCCTTAACCTGACTAAACCTCTAACACCTAACCCTAACCTTGACCAAACCCTTAACCTTAACCTTAACTTTACCCTTAACCTAATCTTAACCTTAACCTTGACTTTACCTTTAACCTAACCTTAACCCTACCTTAACCTTTACCTAACCTTAAGCTTAACCTTAATTATAACCTAACCTTAACCATAACCTTAAGCTTAACCTTGACCTTAACTATAACCTAACCTTAACCATAACCTTAACCTTTAATTTACCCTTAATCTTAACCTTAACCTTAACAAGACCTAACTTAACTTTAACTTGCACTATATCCTAACCTTAACAATGACCCTAACTATAACCTAACCCTAACCTTGACCAAACCCTTAACCTTAACCATAACCTTAACTGTACCCCCTTAACCTAACCTTAACCTTAACCTTAACCTAACCTTAACCTTAACTTTATCTTAACCTTAACTTTACCCTTAACCTAACCTTAAACTTAACCTTATCTTACCCTTAACCTAACCTTAGGGTTTGGTCAAGGTTAGGGTTACGCTATAGTTAAAGTTAATGTTAAGGTCAAGGTTAAGGTTAATGTTAGGTTAAGGTTAAGGTTAAGGTTAAGGTTAAGTTCAGGGTAAAGTTAAGGTCGAGGTTAAGGTTAGGTTAAGGGTAAGATAAGGTTAAGGTTAGGGTAAGGTTAAGGTTAAGGTTAATGTTAAGAGTTTGTTCAAGGTTAGGGTTAGGACACGTAACCCTAACCTTAACCTTAACCTTGACTTTACCCTTAAGGTTAAGACCCGTAACCGTAATCTTAACCTTATTCTTGACATTACCCTTAACCTAACGTTAACATTAACCTAACTATATCCTTACCCTTAACCTTAGCTTTGACCTTAACTATAACCTAACCCTAACCTTGACCAAACGCTTAACATTAACCTTAACCTTAACCTTTACATAACCTTAACCTTGACCTTAACCTTAACCTTAACCTTACCCTTAACCTTAACATTAACCTTAACTTAACCTTAACCTTAACCTTACCCTAAGCTTACCCTAACCTTAACCTTAACTTTACCCTTAACCTAACCTTAACATTATCTTAACCTTAACTATAACCTAACCCTAACCTTGACCAAATCTTAACGTTAACCTTAAATTTACACTTAATCTAATGTTAACCTTAACCTTAACCTTGACTTTACCCTTAACTCAACCTTAACCTTCACTATAAGCTAACCCTAACCTTGACCAAACCCTTAACCTTAACCTTAATCTTACTCTTAACCTTGACCTTAACCTTAACTTTATTTATAACCTAGCCTTGACCAAACCCTTAACATTAACCTTAACTTAACCTTAACCTTAACCTTAACCTTAACCAAACCTTAACCTTGGCCTTAACTATAACCTAACCCTAACCTTCACCAAACCCTTAACCTTAACCTTAACCTGACTAAACCCTTAAGGTTAGGGTAATGTTAAAGTTAAGGTTAAGTTCAAGGTCAAGGTTAAGGTTGAGTTAGGTTAAGGTAAGGTTATAGTCAGGTTAAGGTTACGGTTAAGGTTAATGTTAGGTTAAGGTTAAGGTTAAGGGGGAAAGCCTTAACCTTCACCTAACTAAACCTGTAACCTTAACCTTAACCTTAACCTAACCTTAACCTTAACTAAACCCTTAACCTTAACCTTCCCCTAACCTTAACCTTAACCTTACCCTAAACCTTAACCTAACCCTAACCTTGACCTGAACCTTAACCTAACCTTAACCTTAACCTTGGCCTAAACCTTACCTTAACCTTAACCTAAACTTAACCTTAACTTTACCCTTAACCTAACCCTAACCTTAAGGTCAAGGTTAAGGTTACGTTAAGGGTAAAGTTAATGTTATGGTTAGGGTAAGGTTAGGGTAAGGTTAAGGTTAAGGTTAAGGTTAAGGTTATGGTTAAGGTTAAGGTCAAGGTCAAGGTTAAGTTAGGTTAAGGTAAGGTTAAGGTTAAGGTTAGGTCAAGGTTAAGGGTTTAGTTAGGTTAAGGTTAAGGTTAAGGGTATGGTCAAGGTTAGGGTTAGGTTAAGGTTAAGGGTGAAGGTCAAGGGTAAGGTCAAGGTTATGGTCAAGGTTAAGGTTATGGTTAGGTTAAGAGTAAAGTTAAGTTTATCGTTAAAGTTAGGGTTAGGTTAAGGTTAGGTTGTAGCTAAGGTCAAGGTTAGGTTAAGGTTAAGGTTAGGTAAAGGTTAAGGGTAAGGTTAAGGAGGTTACGGTCAAGGTTAAAGTTAACCTTAACCTAACCTTAACCTTAACCCTAACCCTAACCTTAACCTTAACCTTAACTCTAACCTTAACCTTAACTTTACCCTTAGGTTATAGGTTTAGTCAGGTTAAGGTTAAGGTTAAGGGTTTGGTCAAGGTTAAGGTGAAAGTTAACGGTAAGGTAAAGGTTATAGTTAAGGTTAAGGTTAGGGTCAAGGTTAGGGTTCGGTTATAGTTAGGTTAAGGTTAATGTCAAGGTTAGGGATTTGGTCAAGGTTAGGGTTAGGTTATAGTTAAGGTCAAGTTTAAGATTAGGTTAAGGTTCAGGTTAAGGTTAAGGTTAAGGGATTGGTCAAGGTTAGGGTTAGGTTATAGTTAAGCTTAAGGTTAAGGTTAAGGTTACAGGTTTAGTCAGGTTAAGGTTAAGGTTAAGGGTTTGGTCAAGGTTAGGTTTAAGGGTTTGGTCAACGTTAGGGTTAGGTTATAGTTAAGGTTAAGGTTAAGGTTAAGGTTAGGGTAAAGTTAATGTTAAGGTTAAGGTTAATGTTAAGTTTAAGGGTTTGGTCAAGGTTAGGGTTAGGTTATAGTTAAGTTCAAGGTCAAGGTTAGGTTATAGTTAAGGTTAAGGTTAAGATTAAGGTTAAGGTTAAGGTTAGGGTAAAGTTAAAGTTAAGGTGGCAGTTAGGTTAAGTTTAAGGTTAAGGGTTTGGTCAAGGTTAGGGTTAGGTTAAGGGGGTAAGGTTAAAGTTAAGGTTAAGGTTAAGGTTAGGGGTTTGGTCAAGGTTAGGGTTAGGTTATAGTTAAGGTCAAGTTTAAGATTAGGTTAAGATTCAGGTTAAGGTTAAGGTTAAGGGATTGGTCAAGGTTAGGGTTAGGTTATAGTTAAGCTTAAGGTTAAGGTTAAGGTTACAGGTTTAGTCAGGTTAAGGTTAAGGTTAAGGGTTTGGTCAAGGTTAGGTTTAAGGGTTTGGTCAACGTTAGGGTTAGGTTATAGTTAAGGTTAAGGTTAAGGTTAAGGTTAGGGTAAAGTTAATGTTAAGGTTAAGGTTAGGTTAAGGTTAATGTTAATTTTAAGGGTTTGCTCAAGGTTAGGGTTAGGTTATGGTTAAGTTCAAGGTCAAGGTTAGGTTATAGTTAAGGTTAAGGTTAAGATTAAGGTTAAGGTTAAGGTTAGGGTAAAGTTAAAGTTAAGGTTGCGGTTAGGTTAAGTTTAAGGTTAAGGGTTTGGTCAAGGTTAGGGTTAGGTTAAGGGGGTAAGGTTAAAGTTAAGGTTAAGGTTAAGGTTAGGGGTTTGGTCAAGGTTAGGGTTAGGTTATAGTTAAGGTTAAGGTTAGGGTTAGGTTATAGTTAAGGTCAAGGTGAAGGTTAGGTTAAGGTTAAGATTAAGTTAAGGGTAAATATAAGGTTATGGTTAGGGTAAGGTTAAGGTTAATGGTAAAGATAAGGTTATGGTTAAGGTTAAAGGTCAAGGTTAAGGTTTAGTTAGGTTAAGGTAAGGTTAAGGTTATAGTTAGGTTAAGGTTAAAGTTAGCTTAAGGGTAAAGTTAAGGTTAAGGTTAGGGTTAAGGTTAGTGTTAAGTTTAGGGGAAGGTTAAGGTCAAGGTTAAGGTTACGGTTAAGTTTATGTTAAGGTGAAGGTTAAGGGTAAGGTTAAGGTTAAGGTCAAGGTCAAGGTCAAGGGAAGGTTAAGGTTAAGGTTATGGTTATGGTTATGGGAAGGTTAAGGTTAAGGTTAAGGGTAAGGGTTTGGTCAAGGTTAGGGTTAGGTTATAGTTAAGGTCAGGTTAAGATTAAGGTTAGGTTAAGGTTAAGGTTAAGGTTAAGGTCAAGGGTAAAGATAAGATTATCGTTAAGGTTAAGGTTAGGGTTAGGTTAACATAACCTAACCTGGACCAAACCCTTAACCTTGACCTTAACCTTAACTTTATTTATAACCTAACCCTAGCCTTGACCAAACCCTTAACATTAAACTTAACTTAACCTTAACCTAACCTTAACCTTGGCCATAACTATAACCTAACCCTAAACTTGACCAAACCCTTAATGCTAAAGTTAAGGCTAAGTTCAAGTTCAAGGTTAAGGTTAATTTAGGTTAAGGTAAGGTTATAGTTAGGTTAACGTTACGGTTAAGGTTAAGGTCAGGTTAAGATTAAGGTTAATGGGGAAAGCCTTAACCTTCACCTGACTAAACCTGTAACCTTAACCTTAACCTAACCTTAACCTTCCCATAACCTTACCCTTAACCTTCACCCTTAACCTTAACCTAACCCTAACCTTGACTTGAAACTTAACCTTAACCTTGCCCTAAACCTTACATTAACCTTAACCTAAACTTAACCTTAACTTTACCCTTAACCTAACCCTAACCTTAAGGTCAAGGTTAAGGTTACGTTAAGGGTAAAGTTAAGGTTATGGTTAGGGTAAGGTTAAGGCTAATGTTATGGTTACAGTTAAGGTTATGGTCAAGCTTAAGTTAGGTTAACGTAAGGTTAAGGTTACAGTTAGGTCAAGGTTAAGGGTTTAGTCAGGTTAAGGTTAATGTTAAGGGTATGGTCAAGTTTAGGGTTAAGTTAAGGTTAAGGGTGAAGGTTAAGGGTAAGGTTAAGGTTAAGGTTATGGTTAGGTTAAGGGTAAATTTAATTTTATGGTTAAAGTTAGGGTTAGGTTAAGGTTAAGGTTAGGTTGTAGTTAAGGTCGAGGTTAGTTTAAGGTTAAGGTTAGGTAAAGGTTAAGGACAAGGTTAAGGATAAGGTTATTGTCATAGTCAAAGTTAACCTTAACCTTAACTTTACCCTTAGGTTACAGGTTTAGTTAGGTTAAGGTTAAGGTTAAGGGTTTGGTCAACGTTAATGTTAAGGTTAAAGTGAAGGTTAAGGGTAAGGTCAAGGTTATAGTTAAGGTTAAGTTTAGGGTCAAGGTTAGGGTTAGGTTATAGTTAGGTTAAGGTTAAATTCAAGGTTAAGGATTTGGTCAAGGTTAGGGTTAGGTTATATTTAAGGTCATGTTTAAGGTTAGGTTAAGGTTCAGGTTAAGGTTGAGGTTAAGGGATTGGCCAAGGTTAGGGTTAGGTTATAGTTAAAGTTAAGGTTAATGTTAAGGTTACGGGTTTAGTCAGGTTAAGGTTAAGATTATGGGTATGGTCAAGATTAAGGTTAAGGGTTTGGTCAAGGTTAGGGTTAGGTTATAGTTAAGGTTAATGTTAAGATTAGGTTAAGGTTAAGGTTAAGGTTAAGGTTAAGGGTTTGGTCAAGGTTAGGGTTAGGTTAAGGGGGTAAGGTTAATTTTAAGGTTAATGTTAAGGTTAAAGTTAAGGGTTTGGTCATGGTTAGGGTTAGGTTATAGTTAAGGTCAAAGTCAAGGTTAGTTTATAGTTAAGGTTAAGGTTAAGGTTAGGGTAAAGTTAAATTTAAGGTGATGGTTAGGTTAAGGTTAAGGTTAAGGGTTTGGTAAAGGTTAGGGTTAGGTTAAGGGTGTAAGGTTAACGTTAAGGTTAAGGTTAAGGTTAAGGGTTTGGTCAAGGTCAGGGTTAGGTTATAGTTAAGGTTAAGGTTAGGTTATAGTTAAGGTCAAGGTTAAGGTTGGGTTAAGTTTAAGATTAGGTTAAGGGTAAATATAAGGTTATGGTTAGGGTAAGGTTAAGGTTAAGAGTAAATATAAGGTTATGGTTTAGGTTAAAGCTCAAGGTTAAGGTTAAGTTAGGTTAAAGTAAGGTTAAGGTTACGGTTAGGTTAATTTAAGGTTAAAGTTAAGGTTAAGGTTAGGTTAAGGGTAAAGTTAAGGTTAAGGTTAGAGTTAAGTTTAGTGTTAAGGTTAGGGGAAGGTTAAGGTTAAGGTTAAGGTTATGGTTAAGGTTAGGTTAATGTGAAGGTTAAGGGTAAGGTTAAGGTTAAGGTCAAGGTCAAGGTTAAGGTTAAGTTAGGTTAAGTTTAAGGTTAATGTTGTGGTTATGGGAAGGTTAATGTTAAGGTTTAGGTTAAGGGTAAGGGTTTGGTCAAGGTTAGGGTTAGGTTATAGTTAAGGTCAGGTTAAGGTTAAGGTTAAGGTTAAGGTTAGGTTAAGGTTAAGGTAAAGGGTAAAGATAAGGTTGTGGTTAAGGTTAAGGTTAGGGTTAGGTTATAGTTAAGGTTAAGGTTAAGGTTAGGTTAAGGGTAAAGTTAAGGTTAAGGTTAAGTTTTGGTCAGGTTAAGGTGAAGGTTAAGGTGAAGGTTAATTGCAAGTTTAAGGTTAAGGTTAAGGTTAAGGATAGGTTAACGTTAACGTTAGGTTAAGGTTAAGGTTAAGGTTAAGCATTTGGGAAGGTTAAGGGTTTGGTCAAGGTTAGGATTAGGTTATAGTTAAGGTCAAGGTTAAGGTTATGGTTAAGTTAAGGTTAAGGGTAGAATTAAGGTTAACCTTGACCTTGACCTTAACCTTAACATTAACCTTAACCATAACCTAACCTTAACCTTAACTTTAACCTTGACCTTAACCTTAACCTAACTTTAAACTAACCTTAACCTTAACCCTAACCTTAACCTTGACAATAACATAATTTTTAACCTTAACCTTAACCTTTACCTAACCTTAAACTTAACCTATACCCTTAACCTTAACCTTAACCTTAACAACAACCTTAACCTTAACCTTAACCATAACCTTAACCTTGAATTTACCCTTAACGTAACCTTAACCTTTACCTTAACCTTAACCTTAACCTTAACCTGACTAAACTCGTAACCATAACCTTACCCTTAACTATAACCTAACTCTGACGAAACCCTAAACCTTAACCTTAAATTTAACCTTAACCTTCCCATAACCTTAACCCTAACCTTAACCTTAACTTTACCCTTAACCTAACCTTAACCTTAACTTTACCCTTAACCTAATCTTAACCTTAACCTAACCTTAACCTTACCCTTCACCTTGACCTTAACCTTAACTTAACCTAAAATTAACCTTAACCTTAACTATAACCTAGCACTAACCTTGACCAAACCCTTAACCTTAACCTTATCTTAACCTTAACCTAACATCAACCTTAACCTTAACCTAAATATAACCTTACCCTTAACCTTGACCTTGACCTTAAATATAACTTAACCCTAACCTTGACCAAACCCTTAACATTAACCTTAGCCTAACTATTACACAACAATTTGTCACTATCCCTGAAATCCCTCGCCCCGCATATTGGAGGGTCTTTCCCATGACCTGTGAGTAGTGTCATCCTCTGCAAGTACCTTCCCTACATCCTTCTATACAAGAAAATAATTTCTCCTACAGAATAATTTCTCAAAAAGCCCATAAAAAACCATGTTTTGGCATTGGCGCGGGTAGCCAGTTCACCCCTCATGCCAATGTGGAGAAAGTACACTAGAGGCCATGCCAGCTGGCGCTCTGTCCCTTTTTTGTACCTACGCCAGCCTTTTTGGGAATGTTTTTTAACAAACTAGAGGCAAAAGTTTCCTTCAACCACCTCTGGGATGAGTCACAGGAAGTGGTTAACTGGTTGAACCACAGATCTCCCTCTTTAGGTAGTGGTTTCCTCCTCTTATGGGACACTCCTAGAGGATAGGTCTCCTTTCCATGATTATAGGGATCCTAACCTCTCCCTCTCCCCCTATATAAATGAGCTTTCCCCCATCATGAAAGCAAGCTGAACAAAGAGGATTATGCAGCTAAAATGCTGAACTTGGAGAAATAAGCCATAGTCGAATAACTGAGAAGGTAGATCAAGAAGGAAGTCCATCGAGAGGTCCCTCGTCCCATCCAAATTCCCCAACGAGATTTGAGACATGATTTTCCCGAGCGCCGTTGGAGGAGACCGCAATGTCAGAGTGTGGTTGTATCTCTTCTTTCTACCTATTAATATAAGTGACTGTTGTCTAGTTCCCGTCTTGTGTTTTTTCTATATCAAATGCAATATGCTAGTATTCTCTGACTGATTAGTAGATTTTGAATGGAATTAGTATATGGTATGTGGTTGTCATTTTCTGATCTCTGTGCAGGTGTCCAAGCATGATAGGCGGAAGGGTTGTGACTTGTCTTCGATCAGGAACAAGCGACTCTCATCACCACTATAGGCATCGACGATAACTTTGGACCACAGGTAGGCCATCTTATCACATCCTTTTTCATTCAAGTATCTAGGAACCTACACTATAGCATGATTCCTTGTTTCTAGACCCACCCTAAGGCTAGTGGGATTGCCACTGTCCGCAGAGGGGATTTATTTGAGTAACAAGTTGGTGACTCCACTAGGGATCAGTGCAAGTTTTTCTTTCATTTATTAGATATTCTTCTTGGTCTTTGCTTGCTTAGCTTGCCTTTTCTGGTTGTTTTGCTAAGTCTTAGACCGTTGTTCATCCCTAGAGGATCAGATCTGACCGCTGTTTTTCCAAATTTTGCATATTTCCAAGGTTGGCTTGATTGGCATGGTTTCCAGCCTAACAATCGCGCCCACTGGCATGTTTTTCCAATTTATCACCCGCGCCATCCCCTGTCTGGCGCAGATTACAGCTAGACAGTTGCGCCAATTCCTGTAGGTGTTAGGGTTTTCCTTGTTTTGGATTTTTTGGTTTATCCTGGTGTCTCTGGGTGTTTTCTTAGCTTGATTTGAATGCTTTGGGTTTGTTTGTGACTGTGATCTACCTTCTTCCTTTGGTTGTTTGTCCATTTATTTCAGCTTCATGAATTTAGGGCTTTCTAGTGCTTTGACATGCTGAGCCTCCTGTAGGAGTTTGGGTCTCTTGATTGCATTCAGCTCCCTAGATCCATTTTGAGTGGTTGCTTTCAGTGAAATGAGTCTTGAGTGAGTCTTGTCTCTTTCATTTAGTTTTGCTTCCTGTTACTCCAAGCATAGCTCACATTGCTTGTATGGGTCTGTTTCGACATCTTTCTTCAATTTGAGAGATTTTGACATTGGTTTGAGTCTTTGTCTTGTTTTCTTTTGAGCTGATTCAATTGTTTCACTTCGAATATTGCATTAGCATTCTCAAACTAGTGTGAAGATTCATTTTTCATGTTATTTAGTGCATTGTTTGCTCTATTACATTGAAAAAATCAAAAATATATTTTTTGCTTGCATCTTTGTTTACATTGTGGAATTGAAAAATCTTTCGCATAACTAGCATTCGACATTCTAGGAAATATTTCTCGTTCTCTTTAGTTTGCATTAGGTTCTGTAGTGAATTCTTCTGTGTGTTCTCATTCTTTGCTATTGCTTGAAAACTCCTAACCTTCTCGTAGATAGCTCTTCATTGAACGAAATGGTATTTTATGGCATGTAGCTTGCATTCAGGGATTTGTGAGATCCAACATTCGGTAGGACCTTGGAATTGAAACATAAATACAAGATCAACTTAAAATTTATTCAATTAACCTAAGGCAACATTGAAACCTAACGAAAAATTTAGTGGTCTAAGTTAGATATGTGTTTCGGCGTCTTAAAACCTAGCAGCTATCATGTGCCATCTGGCTTCAGACAACGCTAGTACGAACTTGCGCTCCCCTTACCATCGAGTATATAAAGAGAGACCCCTATAGGTTTCAATCCTTTTATCTGTAGGAAACCGATTCTACCGCCTTGTAACCGTGATACACCGAACACAACATTCGGGGAGACTACCTACACGTACGTTAAGTCCTTGGTTGATTCTTCCTTCATTTTATAACCAAGGTGTATATGGAAATTCATGGGAACCTGGTACACCCTTTTACCTAGACTGCCTGAGTAGTCATTTTCGATCTTTACTGACTCCATAAAATTTAAAAAATCATTGAGCACTTGTCCTTTTGCGCTCGCTTAAAACTGAAAGAGAATAGATTCATCTTGGACTGTTTCTTGACTCTTAAAACATGAAACAACAAAAATTTGGTTTCAATGTGGTAAAATAAACTGCCTACAATTACACACCCATTAAAGATTGATTACTTGGCCTGTCTTTTTTTTCCTTGGTTTTAATCCAAGATTCTTCATTTTCAATCTTTTTCCATTTTCTGGTGTGCTATAGTCACAGTGGAGGAACCATCAGTTTCGTCTACTGGAAGTCCTCTTTCAGACGATTCATCAGAAACTTCTCAAATCTCTCGGTCTGCTGAGCTTCAACGGCCTGTCATCTTTTCAGAGTGCCCCTTTGGAGAACCGGTTGAGTTCCATTGGCCTCTTTCAAACACTTGGTTTGGATTTTGGGTTGGCGAACATTTTTCCCCTCTTACATTGAGATCACCTTTTTTGGCTGCTATCATACCTCTTAGCCCCCCGTACTCTTTTGCAAGATCTTACACTGGATTCAGACATGGAGTTGTTTGGTCCTAATAGTAGTGAGGGTATTCCAGTTTCTAATGAAAAATACCAAATTTTCCCGGAAGACATCCAACAAGAACCTGTTCGATATTCACCATCAGTGTCGCTTCTAGTCGGATATAGGTCTTTGGGTCAGATTATGGCCGGTATTGCCTCCATGGAAACATCTACTTCGTCAAGGGGTCTAGTTCTTCCATCCTGAGGTATGTTGCCAACGACACCTGTCTCGTCGTCAACGCCTTTTGTTACGTCTGTTCCCACTCAGCCTACTGTCTATGTGGCTGCTTCAACACCGGTTGTCACTGCTCAATCGTCAGGAATTTCAACTTCGGTAGAAACCTCGATTTCCATGGTGATCCTTGATGACCTTTCTTTTGAGGAGTATCGTCTAGATGTTCAAAAGCAGAGCCCCCAGACTTATCAATTCCCTCAGGATCCTTATAGGTATTATTTTTCTCATTATGGAGCGGATCGTACCCCAATTTATTCACTTCCATTTCAGTATCATGAGCAAGGAAACCCTATCTACTTTCCTGCTCCTGAGGCTTATCAGTTTCTTTCTGGTTTTATACCTACCTTGCCTGTGCAACCCTCTAACCAACAAGGACAACCCTTTCAGGGAAAACCTTAGGTTTAGCAGGGGTATGCTCATGACCCACAAGGACAACCCTTTTAGGGAAAACCTTCGGTGCAGCAAGGGTATGCGTACGACCCACAAGGGCAACCATTACAGGGGCAACCTTTGGTCCAGCAAGGATTGTTTTACGGCCCACAAGGGTAGCCTTACAATCCTCAAGTTCAACCCTTACAAGCTCAGCCTGTGATCCAGCCAGGGAAACCTCAAGGACCAGTTGGGCAACCAGTATATCAACCAGGACTTTCATATGGTCCTGGGGAGCAGATTCATCCATCTCAACCTTTGGTGCAACCTCAACAGCAATATCTCTTGATTGGTCCAAATGTTCCACAGCTAGAACCATCTTATGGTCCTGCTCCAGGTCAACCTGGTTATTAGGCACAACCTGGCCCACCGCAGCCATCAGGCCAACCCGCTCCATCAGGACAACCTAGTGGCCCTCATCAGCTAGGTCAACCTGCTTAGCCGAGCCAACCTGCATAGCCTATTTACCCTGCTTATCCACCTCTATACTCTATGTCGTAGCCAAATCAACCACTGCACCCGACGTATCTAGCTCAGCAGGGCTCCACTTATCAGCAGCTTGTTCGACCCCAAGGTGGTTATTTTCCTCAATGTCAATATCGACTGGTTTACAACCCATATCAAGGTCATGCTTATCACCCTCAACCGCCAAGCTATACTTATACTCTGTAGTAGAATCCTTATGTTGCTCAATTGGGACCCTCATATACTCAGAATCAGTATCCCGTTTTTCAACCCTCGTATCCTGGTCCTTAGCTACCATATCAACAAAATTATCTGGCTTATACCCCTTATGGTATGAATCCTCTAGGACAGAACCAATGGGGGTAGAGTTACACTCAACCAGGATGGAGTATGGGTACGGGTCCTTGTCGAGGACCTGCTATGCCTTTTAACCCTCAATTACCTTTTCTCACTACATGGGAGTTACCAGATGTGTCAAAATTAACTAATGATCCCATTCTTCATAATCCCTTTTGGCCTCCGATTCCAACAAAGGTTCCTGGTGATTGTCTTAAGTTTGAGGGCAAGTCTGGGGAAGACCCCGAAGCTCACGTCATGACATACCATTTATGGTGTTCTTCTAATTCTTGGGTGGATGACTCTGTTCGGCTCCGTCTCTTTCAGCGCACTCTTACCAGAGCTGCTGCTAAGTGGTATATTGAACTGCCTCGTGGCATATTTTAAGATTTCAATACTCTTGCTATGGCATTCCTTACTCATTTCTAGTTGTCAGTTCATTATGAATCCGAGATGCATCCCCTCACATCCTTGAAACAGTACTGAGCTACCCATATCTCGGACGACATTCATGAATGGAG
This sequence comes from Pinus albicaulis, assembly GCA_034641835.2. Taxonomy (NCBI): domain Eukaryota; kingdom Viridiplantae; phylum Streptophyta; class Pinopsida; order Pinales; family Pinaceae; genus Pinus; species Pinus albicaulis. The sequence goes on along the minus strand of JAXQQM020081445.1, from coordinate 81,360 downwards.
ACGATGTTGTCATCTGATCAAGTTTGAAATTCTTGATCAGCTTCTTACTCATTGGTTCACTACCTCTTTTTTCAATCAGATTACGAAAGACATCGCCATGGGGGCATGTGTAACCGAGGAACATGCCATCGCTCATGACCAGTACCTTGATTTAGTCTACTCTCAATCAGGCATTTTATATGACATCTTGACTGAGGCTCCACGTCCTAGGACCTCTAAAGCGTCGGCTACCCCATCATTTGATGGTGTTATTGGCTCCGTGTCTCAGACTTCATGCAAGTCTTCCAATGGGAAGCATAAATCAAATTCTTCCAATAGTTTTTCTCCTCAGGCTACCCTATATTCTGGTAAAAAATCGGAGGTCAACATCGTTCAGGCCAATCCTGCGAACAAGAATTCCAAGGGGAAAAAGAAGGGCAAAGGCAAGGCCAAATCCGATGCCCCAAAACCGAAATCATCTAAACCTCGTGCCGATGATGGTTCACAATGAAGGCCAAAGTATCCCTATCTGATTTGTGATGAGGACCACTACACTAAGGATTGTCCTAGACGATTCGAGGTTATTCAACTACTAAAAGGTGCTAAGGGAACTCTAGCAGTCCTTAAAGAACCTTTCCCATCTCAGCAGACCCAGATGGTTGAGCAACCTCCGCCATCTGCGTCATTTGGCTCTCAAGTTTTCATGATGAACGGTTTTGCACCTGTTTCCATCACTACTCGGTCGAAGGATTATACCAGATCACGTCAAGTAGCCGGGAAAGAGGTTTTTGATGGTCCTCCTCCCCCACCTACTTCTGGTCCTTTTTAAATTGAAAGGCCTAGTGCTGAACTCATTATACGACCACCTTCTAAAGGTGTTCTCTAGAAATCTTCTTATAATCCTAACACCTGTGGTGCTCAGAATTACAGTATTTTTGAGGATTAGCATAGGCGCCTTCCATGATGTCCATGTTAGAAGTGCTCCAGAGTTGTCTGTCTCAACGGAAATCAATATTATCTGCGATCGGTGGGATTGACCTAATTCTAGCCTTCTCTCTTTCAACTTAGAGAATTTCGTCCCCCAACTTCCGCACCAGATTGCGCTTGTTATAAAAGTTAGTATCAATGGTCTTAACATCCATAGGGCCTTAGTGGACGAAGGTACATCTACCTGCATCATGTCATCTGCTTGCTAGAAGGCTATTCGCTCTCCAGCCCTGATTTTTTCACCCAATGCCCTTGAGGCATTCGATGGAAGGGATTCAAAACCCTTGTGTGTTCTCGCTAGCTTTCCAATCACGTTTCAAGGAAAGACGGTCAATGTTGAAGTAGAATTCGTTAATGCCAAACTCAATTACAATATTCTACTCGGTCGTAGTTGGACTCATGCTATGCTATGCGTTCCGTCCACCCTCTTTCAACTTCTGAAGTTTCCACATGAGGGAAAAATCATTACTATTGATCAGTTGTCATTATTTACCTCGTCTTCCAAGAACAACGTACCATACGTGGATCAGATTCCCAATCCCCCTGACAGTATAGGGCCGGGTATTTTCAAAGATCTCACTCTCATGGGTATTTTTCCCCTTCTGCCACCGAATACCGTTCAAGTCAATATGGTCTCTCAGTCAGATGACCCATGGATTGTCCCTTTACCTAAACAGGTTGATTCGTTTGGAGATTCAATGCTTCTTACTCCAATCGAGATCAATTATTGTGAGCATATGGTTGCATCTTATTCTTCCCCTCCTAAAGCTGCTCCTTTGAGCATGTCTCTCGATGTGTATTCTCAATCCCCCTGGCTTGGAGATGCTGATTCGCCCGATCCTTTGAAATAAGTGTTTCCATCCGAAGAGGCTATCATGGAAACGATGTCTCTCGAAGATCTACCATGGAGCGATGGGCATCATCGTTCCTCGTTTATGCCTTTCCTCGAGCAATGTCTAACTGTCTTGAGCGCTTCACATCTCAAGTTCCTTCTCTGCCACTTCAAACACCTATTTTGACTCATGAAGTCTTTGTGGAAGGTAACTTGGGTAACATTACTCAAACGATGCCTATTGACATTTCCATCAAACCGGGGATTGTCGAGAACATCCATGTGGGAGTTACTTTCTCTTCTGAGGAAGTCCAAGTGTACACTAGTCTCTTTCGCGAATTTCGTGATGTTTTCGCCTAGTCTTACGAAGAGATGCTTGGAATCGACCCCAGTATTGTGGTGCATGAGATTCCCACCTACCCAGGTGCGAAGCCTATTCGCCAACATCTTCATCCCGTGCATCCTCGAAAAGATGCCGCTATCAAAGCTGAAGTTGAAAAAATTCTTAAAGCGGGTTTCATTTATCTGATCCCCCTGACTGAATGGGTTTCTAATATTTTTCCTATGGATAAGAAGCAGGGCGCCATTCATGTTCGTGTTGATTATCACGATATCAATCGGGCATGTCCTAAGGATAACTATCCCACCCGATTTATTAATCAGATCACTGACGATTGTGTGGGGAGTGAAATCTTCTCCCTTATGGACGATTTTTCTAGCTATAACCAGATTAACATTCTCCCGTCGGATCAACAGAAGACCTCATTACACCAGCTCGAGAGTCTCCAAGGGAAAGCCAATTTCCTTCATCATTTCATCCTGAACTACGCCGAAGTAGCCAAAGGATTTACACAAATTTTAAAGCAGGATATCCCTTTCTGTTGGGATGAGATTTATCAGCAATATTTTGATATACTTAATACGTTACTTGTCAATGCTCCTATATTACGTCCTCCGAATTACCATCTTGATTTCACCCTCTACCTAGCTATCGCCTTCAGTATGATTGCCATGGTATTGGTTCAAGATGATGACGACGGTAACGAGCATGTCGTTTAATACTTGTCTTGGAACCTTCTTGACCCTGAAACACGCTATGCACATGTCGAGAAGTTAGGGTTGGTTGCGGTCTAGGCCATCCAACGTTTTCGTCATTACATTCTTTTACACACGGTGACTGTGATTTATGATTGTAACCCCATGACTTATATTGTATCTCGGAAGTTGCTGGGGGGGAAATAATCGAAGTGATTTGTTATCCTCCAAGAGTTTGATTTGGATTTCACTATCGCCAAATCGAAGAAATCACTTGTTTTCACTGATTTGATTTTTTCTCTCCCTGCCGACTCTGCTCCTTCTTCTTCCGAGGATCATATTCCGGAAAAAACTCTCTTCCTAATCAACACCCTCGATCCGTGGTATGGTGATATCATTGTGTAACTAAAAATGTCTACTTTTAGGTCTGAGCTAACGAATTATGCCCGACGCCTCATTCGGCATCAATTGCAACCTTATCGTATAGTTGGAGATACCCTTTATCGTGTCGAAGTCGATTCTATACTCCACCGATTTCTGACCCTCGAAGAAGCGGAGAAGGTTTTGAATGAATGCCACAGTGGTGCCTATGGTGGTCACATGTCTAGTTATTCCACTGCATAGAAGATCCTTTGTGATGGCTATTTCTGGCCGTCCATTTTTAAATATTTTATTGTTGCAGTACGTAAATGCCATGCGTGCCAGATTTATCAACGTAAGATGCATGCACCGCCTGTTCCTTTACACCCTGTCATTAACGTTGGCCCTTTTTCCAAATGGGACATCAATTTTATGACATGTAACCATCGTTCAGCCAGGGGGCATGCCTATATTATCGTCGTCATCAATTATTTTACGAAATGGGCCGAAGCAATGCCTACACTGGATGCAAATGGTAAGACAGCGACACAGTTCATATTCAAGCACATTATTTCTCGGTTTGGTGTCCCTCAAGCCATCATCACCAACCATGGTTCTCATTTTCGGGATTATATGATGGCAGAGCTGACGTCTAAGTAGGGTTTGTGTCAGGACAGCTGAACGCCTTACTATCCTCAAGCTAATGGCAATTTGAAGCTGTAAACAAGGTCCTTGTTACAATGCTTCAACGAACAATTGGGATCCATAAATCAAATTGGCATCTCATGTTGTTTTCAGCTCTATGGGCTTACCGAACGTCGATCAATAATGCAACCGGATTTACCCCATTTCAGTTGGTATATGGTTTGGAAGCTACGCTTTTGATTGAATGTGAAATCCCTTCACTTAAATTAGTTGTGGAATTACTGCCTGATAATTCGCTTGAAGAAGAACATCTCCTCTACTTAGAGAGATTGGACGAAACTCGTTGCTTAGCTTCCTTGGTCATCGAAGCACAGAAGAAGCGAGTCAAAGCCCATTTTGACCAAATGGTTTCTCCTCGTTCTTTCATCGAAGGCAATCTCGTTCTTCTATACGACCAAGCTCATGACAAGATGGGGGTAGGAAAATTCCAACCCATGTTGCATGGGCCCTACATCGTCAAACGTGTGTTACAAAATGGGGCTTATGAGCTTATTGACTATGAAGGTTGTCCTTTATCGCAGCCTAGAAATGGGTTGTACCTAAAAAAATATTATGCTTGAGTCATTCATGCGTGATATGTGTACATAGGTGATTTTTTTCATTTTGTGTGCATGCTTTGGTTTGATGTGCTTTGCGAGATTTTTCTGCTTATTGGGTCTTCTTTTCTATATAGATGTCTATTTCCCTTTATGTCGGTTTCACGGATGGTGCTTCCCATAGTACCAGGAACTTGTCTTCAACAGCTTGGGTAGTTTATGATCATGTTGGTGAGTTGATTAACTTAGAAGGTATTTTTCTGGGCCCAGCTACAAACAATGTTGCTGAATATAGTGCATTTTTGGACATATTAACCGAGGCAATCAACCTTGGCATACGTGCATTGCTTGTGAAGTTGGATTCACAAATTTTTTTTCTTCAACTGAACAGTCATTATTCGGTCCGAAACCCATGCATTTTGAGATTGTATTTGCGTATTCGTTTACTTGAAAGACATTTTGATTTCATTACATATCAACATATACCAGGATGAATGAATACATTAACAGATGCAATATCTAACATTGTGTTAGATAGACATTTGCGCAATTTATAAACACATCATCATATGTACATAGACCCATGTAGAAAATAGATATATATATATATATCGTTTGTTTGCAACATTTGCATCATAAAGCCCACAAAAAATAATATATATTTGTTTCAGTTACATCGTGAGACAACATGTCTCTCAAAATGTGCAGAAATAAAGCCTAAGTGCCTAATGTGTGTAGTGTTCATGATAACACGTCACTGCCCATACCAACCACCTCAGAAAGTGGTGGATATGACTCAGCACCCCTACAGTATGCCTTTGATGGGCCCGAGGCACATCATCCAAGCGAGCATAGTCTGGGATCCCACGGGCGATCCCCTCTAGATTTTGCACTATCTCCTCCTCACCACCCTCACCATGAGGATCGAAATCGCGAGGAATCCACCTCGCTACTAGCGACATGCCTACAAGAAGCTCTAGGCCAACATCTTCACACATATAAGAATAACTGTTAGAACATGCATATATATCAAAAAAAGTTATAAAATCATGAAAATAAAAAATGAGTCTTACCAAGTTCTTTGTCCCAATCTTCTCCCTCCGAGATTGGGAGGTCTGGGTCTCTGGTGAAGTCTGTGCTGGCGTAAGGCCAATCCTCCATGAAAATAAATTTTTGTTGGAGTCAATCAAAAAAATCTGGCCTCGAGGACATCTATGGGCCACCCCCTGCTCTAGGCATCAGCGCCACCCATTGGGCCATCCGTGACTCGTTGGGTGGTGTCTCCAGGACTATAACCTCCTGACGTTGAAATATGGGTAATCGTTCCAAGAAGAACGATACCAGAATCGACCCATACCCAAACTGCTTGAGTTTGGTCTTCTTACACTTGGTTATTTACCATTTGATGTTGACAGTCATGACCTCGGCCCAGTTGAACAGAGTTGGGTTCATACACTTGGAAGCAAGAAGAAGTTGTGTCTTCGTCACCTCATGCGGTGCCTGCGATCTCGCAGCCTATGTGGTATTGTGCAGCACTATCCTCAGTGAAAAATTAGGGACGGTCTGGATATCCACTTTGCCTCTCCCTGATCCTTTTCGTGCCCTGTGGCACACCCTATCAATTATCATTGCCATGCTTTCTTTGGAATGCCAGGTACCGGTTAAGATAGGGACTGCACCCCTACATGACAACCCAGTGATGAAATACACATCAAAAACTTCAATTTCAAGTTCTTGAACCCAAAGTATGAACTTTTCCTGATCTTCGTCCCAAATGCTTATTAGATACTAAAGAAATTTGGGTTGAGCCCAGAGACATGGTGTCATGAAGACCTTCTTGAGCCCACAATTCCTAAGGGCATTCATGCATTGTTCATTTTCCATTGCTTGTTCATCCTGTCCACTATTTTCTCTCTCCTTCCACTCGATTACCATATTTTTGCACTTTGTACTTGCATGAATCGATCATAGGAACATTAGAAGCTCCATTGGGTGTTAAAATTTGCAATCTATTGGTTGCATTTTCTTAAATTTAAAGTGGATTTTGGTTTGCGCGGTTGGCATGGCTATTTGGCTAACAGTCGCACCACTTGGTGTGACCCCTGTGTAAAAAAGGGTCGATTGGTGTGTGTCCATGCCCGAAACACGTGCCAACCGCGATGCCCTAGAATTTGAAAATTTTCCCCTAAGGGATCCCAAATGAAAACTAAATGTAGTAAAATATAGCTTAAAAGATGGCAAATGGAGCTGGCTCTTACCTGAAACAAACGAAATCCTGATTGGTCTACTAGATTATTCATAATCGTCGCCTGAAGATCGCAAGGGAAGTGGGTCACTATTGCTCTGTAGAGAGGTAAAAGTGAAAAGTAAATATTTTTTACCACTTATGGTCTTTTATAGCTTTTCAAAGTCCTAAAATAGGTTTTAAAACATATTTGTCGATATATTTTCATATTATTTTCGAGGAATACATTTTACACGTGTATTTTTGTGCAGCGACATGTTTTTCATGTGGTTATGACGAAGAAACGAGTTGTATTTTATACTTTTTCGGACTTGGTAAAAACACGAAAAAGTCACTACTGGAGTCACCTTTCAGCTCTTTTCTGACTCTCTAAAACAGAAAAGATCACCGAGTCACTTATCATTTTTAACTCGTTAATTTGGATTTGAAATGATATCTACCCAGTATACGTTTACCCCTTTTTCGAGCTGGGATAGATTATTTACGAAAAAGGAATGCCTTAGCCGATCGTGACTAAGAGGTTCTCTTAGACACAGTTTTCTACCTTTTCAGATCTGTGAGACTATTTACAAAAAGGGACTGCTGGAGTTTTCTTTTGCTCCTTCTTTTCAAACTCTCTAAATATGAAAAGATGTCGAGCTCTCCCTTTGTCAGACTCGTTAAAACTTCATGACATCAGACTCCGTCGTCATGACATTACTTGAGTTCCTCCTTCCTAGTGGTCGTAAAATGTACTAGGTTGTATTTTTCCGAAGGAAAAACTTACATAGCAAGAACATCCTATCCCCTTCAAGCTTGTTTTAAAAAATAATTGGGGTACTTGCCAAAAATGGTGCGGGAAAATGGAACCAGATTGTAGTCATGTTGGCAGTATGTTGCTCTTGAACATGGCACTTGTCTGCATTCGTGTCGATTTGGGGACATCTCATCTCATTATTTTTTGCCTCCATGGGTTTCGATAATCTCTTTTGACCGCTCATCTGCTCTTTTCCATGTCACCATGACCTCAGAACCCTTGATGTCAAATACTGCCAAATCCAGTGTCGTGCCACCAACATGTTCAAGAGAAGTTTGCCTTTGAAGTTTTCAACCTCCCTCTGATTCTCTATTGGTCTTGATTAAAAAACATCATATTCCTCTGTCTCATGTCAATGATGTGGGAAACATTATCGCCCAGCTTTTATCAAGGTCACTTCCTGTTGACTCCAACTCATTATCCAAGAAGTTGATCTAGAGACTCCCTTCAGGTAACCTGGGGCCTACATGCCTTAATGGCAGGTTCTTCACATTCGACGCAAGGTCCACATCATTGGTCTTCGATCGACTGACTCTATGGGTGTTCGACGTCAAATCACTATTCACATTCCATGGATTGTACCTTTTGTACCTTCAGAGCCATTTTCATTATTGGTGGTTTCTCTCGTGTCTGTTAACAACTTTCATCATTGGATGGTAATTAGACGATGTTCTTGCATGTTCGAATTCAGCTCACATATTCGCATGCTCAAATTTGTACTATGATCAGGTCGAGATGGAGCGCAAGCCCCTGGGTTTTGTCTAAAGAAATCTAGGCTGCGGGTTCTTTGTGGATTATTATGACTTGTTACATGACTCTTTTTATTGGATGGATACGACCATGCCTGAGTCCATTTGTTGATCCTTACTGCTGCATGGCTATGTCCATACCTCGGATCTCATTGTTTATGTACTCTATTATGGATGTCTGCACCCATACCACATGTTGTATATCAAATGTATCAGATGTATTTGTACTTGCAGATTTTCCAACAACAGTGTTTGGGACGAATGCGTTATCATAAAGCATATCACCCCTCCCTGTCTCTCAGACCTCATGCTTTAGGGGGCATATGTTACATAGAAATTTTCCCCTATCCCTGCAATCCCTCACCCAGCATATTGGAAGGTATTTCCCATGACCTGTGAGTAGTTTCATCCTCTACAAGCACCTTCCCTCAATCATTCTATACACGAACATCATTTCTCCTGCAGAAGAATTTCTCAAAAATCCCATGAAAACCCATGTTTTGGCATTGGCGCAGGTAGCTAGTTCACCCCTCACGCCAATGTGGAGAAAGTACACTAGAGGCCACACCAGCTAGTGCTCTGTCCCTTTTTTGTACCTGTGCTAGCCTTTTTGGGAATGTTTTTTAGCAAACTAGAGGTGGAATTTTCCTTCAACCACCTCTGGGATGAGTCACAGGAAGTGGTTAACTGGTTGAACCATAGATCTCCCTCTTTAGGTAGTGGTTTCCTCCTCTTATGGGACACTCCTAGAATAGAGGTCTCCCTTCCATGATTATAGGGATCATAACTTCTCCCTTTCCCCCTACATAAATGAGCTTTCCCCCATCATGAAAGCAAGCTGAACAAAGAGGATTATGCAGCTGAAATGTTGAACTTGGAGAACTAAGCCATAGTTGAATAACTGATAAGGTAGATCAAGAAGGAAGTCCATCGAGAGGTCCCTTGTCCCGTCCGAATTCCCCTACGATCTTTGAGACATGCTTCGCCCGAGCCCCACTGGAGGAGACCATAATGTCAGAGCATGGTTGTATCTCTTCTTTCTACCTATTAATATAAGTGACTATTGTCTGGTTCTCGTCTTGTGTTTTGTCTGTATCAAATGCAATATGCTAGTATTCTCTGACTGATTAGTAGATTTTGAATGGATTTATTATATGGTATGTGGTTGTCATTTTCTGATCTCTGTGCAAGTGTCCAAGCATGATAGGAGGAATGGTTGTGACTTGTCTTCGATCAGGAATGAGCGACTCTCATCACCACTATAGGCATCGACGATAACTTTGGACCACAGGTAGGCCATCTTATGGCATCCTTTTTCATTCAAGTATCTAGGAACCTACACTCTAGCATGATTCCTTGTTTCTATACCCACCCTAGGGCTAGTGGGATCGCCTCTGTCCGTAGAGAGGATTTACCTGAGTAACACTAACCCTAACCTTGACAAAACCCATAACATTAACCTTAAAATACCTTAACCTTAACCTTAATCTAATCTTAACCTTAACCTAACTGTAACCTTAACCTTACCCAAAACCTAACCCTAACCTTGAACAAACCTTAACCTTAACATTAACTTAATCTTAACCTTAACCTTACCTTGCCATAACCTTAACCTTCACCTTAACTATAACCTAAACTTAACCTTGACAAAACCCTTACCCGTAACCTTAACGTTAACCTAACCGTAACCTTAACCTTATTATTATCCTAACCTTAACCTTAACCCTAACCTTAAAGTTAAAGTTATGGGTAAGGCTAGCGTTAGGTTATAGTTAAGGTCAAGGTTAAGGTTACGGGTTTAGTCAGGTTAAGGTTAAGGTTAGGTTAAGGGTAAAGTCAAGGTTAAAGTTATGGTTATGGGAAGGTTAAGGTTAAGGTTATAGTTAAGGTTAAGGTTAAGATTAAGGTTAAGATAAGGTTAAGGTTAAGGTTAAGGTTGAGGTTAGGTTAAGGGTAAAGTTAATGTTAAGATTAGAGTTAAGGTTAGGTTAAGGTTAAGGTTAAGGGTAAGGTTATATTTAGGTTAAGGTTAAGGTTAATGTTACGTTAAGGTTAAGATAAGGTTAAGGATAAGGATAAGGTTAATATTAGGTTAAGGTCAAGGTTAAGGTTAGGTTAAGGTTAATATAAGGTTAAGGTTAATATAAGGTTAAGGTTAAGGTTAAGGTTAAGGTTAGGTCAAGTGTAAGGTTAAGGCTAGGTTAAGGGTAAATTCAAGGTTAAGGTTAGGTTAAGGTTACAGGTTTAGTCAGGTTAAGGTTAAGGTTAAGGGTTTGGTTAATGTTAGGTTAAGGTTAAAGTTAAGATTAAGGTTGAAGTCAAGGTTAGGGTTAGGTTAAGGTTAAGTTAAGGGTAAATTTAAGGTTATGGTTAGGGTAATGTTAGGGTTAGGTTATAGTTAAGGTTAAGGTTAGGTTAAGGGTTAAGGGTAAGGTTAGGGTTAAGGTTAGGGTAAGGTTAATATTATGTTAAGGTTAAAGTTAAGCTTAAGGTTAGGTTTAAGGTTAAGGTTAAGGTTAGGGTTACCTTATAGTTAAGGTCAAGGTTAAGGGTAAGGGTAAGGTTATAGTTTGGTTAACGTTAAGGTTAAGGTTAGGTTAAGGTTAAGATAAGGTTAAGGGTAAGGTTATTGTTAAGGTTACGGGTTTAGTTAGGTTAAGGTTAAGGTTAAGGGTTTGGTTAAGGTTAGGTTAAGGTTAAGCGTTTGGTTAAGGTTAAGGTTAGGTTAAGGTTAAGGTTAAGGTTAAGTTAAGGGTAAGGCTAAGGTTAAGGTAAAGGTTAAGGTTTGGTAAATGTTAGGGTTAGGTTTTAGTTAAGGGTAAGGTTAGTAAAGTTTAACCATAACCTTAACCTTAACCTTACCCTTAACCTTACATTAACCATAACCTTAACCTAACCTTAACTGACTAAACCTGTAACCTTAACCTTACCTTAACCTAACTTTAACCTTAACCTTAACATAACCTAACTAAAACCTTAACCTTACCCTAACCTTAACCTTAACCTTAACCTTAACCTTCCCATAACCATAACCTTAACCTTAAATTTACCTTTAACCTTAACCTTACCCTAGGGTTAAGTTTAGGGTTAAGGATAAGGTTAAGGTTAAGGTTAAGGGTTTGGTTAAGTTTAAGGGTAAGGTTAAGGTTAAGGGTAAAGTCAAGTTTAAGGTTAATGTTAAAGTTAGGCTAAGGGTAAGGTTATGTTAAGGTTATTTTAAGATTAATCTTAAGGGTTTTGGAAGGTTAAGGTTAAGGTTGAGGGTTTGGTGAAGGTTAGGGTTAGGTTATAGTTAAGATCAAGGTTAAGGTTATGGTTAACGTAAGGTTAGGATAAGGTTAAGGGCATGGGTTTAGTAAGGAAAAAGTTAAGGTTAAGGTAAAGGTAAAGGTTAAGGTTAAGGTTAAGGCTAAGGGTAAGGTTAACCTTAACCTTAACCTGACTAAACCCATAACCTTAACCTTAACCTTAACCTAACTAAACCCATAACCTTAACCCTAACCTAGCCTTAACCTTGACCTTAACTATAACCTAACCCTAAACTTGACCGAACCCTTAACCTTAACCCTAACCATAACCTTAACCATAACCTTAACCTTAACCTAACCTTCACCTTAACCCTTAACCTTACCCTTAACCTAATCTTAACCTTACCCTAAGCCAAACCCTAACCTTACCCTTAACCTTAACCTTAACCTTAACATAACCTTAACCTTAACTATACCCTTAACCTTTAATTTAACCTTAACATTTCCCTAAACTTAAACCTAACCTTAACCTTAACCTTAATCTTAACCTTGCCCTAACCTTAACCCTAACCTTAACCTTAACCTTAACTATAACCTAACCCTAACCTTGACCAAACCTTAACCTTAAGGTTAAGGGTTAAGGTCAAAGTTAAGGTTAAGGTTAAGGTTAGGTTATAATGAATGTTAAGGGTAAAGTTAAGGTTAAGGTCAAGGAAAAGGTTTGGTAAGGTTAAGGTAAGGTTGGGGCGATGGACATCATCGCTCCTCTTTTATGCCCAGCTTGGGGGCAATGACTGACTGTCTGGAGCGTTATGGTTCTCAGGTTCCCACCCCTCCTCTTCAAACGCCTATTTTGACGCATGAGGTTTTTTCAGAGGGTAACTTGAGTAACATCACTCAAACCATCCCGATCAACATCTCTGTCAAACCAGGGATCGTTGAGAGTATTCACATGGGAGTGACTTGTTCTTCCAATGAGATTCAAGTCTATACTGATATTTTTAAAGAATTCAGAGATGTGTTAGCCTGGTCCTGCGAGGAAATGCCGGGGATTGATCCCAGTATCGTAGTGCATGAGATTCCAACCTATCCTGGTGTGAAGCTCTTGCGCCAATGCTTACGCCCCATGCATCCTCGGAAAGCCGCTGCAATTAAGGCAAAAGTTGAAAAACTTCTGAATGCGGGTTTTATTTATCCTATCCCCCTCACAGAATGGGTGTCCAACATTGTTCCTGTCGATAAAAAATAGGGTACGATTAGAGTCTGTGTTGATTATCGTGACATCAATCGCACCTGTCCAAAGGATAATTATCCCACTCCGTTCATAGACCAGATCATCAACGAATGTGCCAGAAGTGAGATCTATTCCTTGATGGACAGTTTCTGAAGATATAATCAGATCAATATTTCACCTGAGGATCACCACAAGACCACATTCATCTGTCCGTGGGGTACTTTCGAGTATAAAAAACTCCCGTTTGGCTTAAAGAACGTTGGAGCCACTTTTCAGCGTGTGATGTCCTACGCTTTTCATGAAATTCGCCGTATCGTTCAGCCTTATCTGGACGACTTGCCAGCTCATTCAGCTAAGCGAGAGGACCATCCCGAACATCTCCGCCAAATCTTCCTTCACTGTAGGTGCTACAATAGTAGGCTCAATCCTCATAAGTGCGTCTTCGGCGTGGATTCTGGCCATCTTTTGGGATTCAGAGTCTCGAAAGACGGGATTCGCCTTGACCCTTTAAAGGTTGAGGCCATCATCAACCTCCCATCACCCTCTTCATTATATCAGCTGCAGAGTCTGCAGGGAAAAGCGAACTTTCTTCGACACTTTATCCCGAATTATGCTGAGGTGGCCAAAGGATTCACTCGTCTATTAAAGTAGAACGTTCCCTTCCATTGGGACGAAATCGCTCAGCAATCCTTTGAGAAGCTGAAGACGTTGCTTGTCAATGCTCCGTTGCTTCGTCCTTCGGACTACCACCGCGACTTCACTTTATATCTCTCCGCCGCATTTAGCACCATAGCCATGGTCTTGGTGCAAGATGATGATGATGGTAATGAACATGTTGTTTATTATCTATCACGGAACCTTCTCGATCCAGAAACGCGTTATGCTCATGTCGAGAAGTTGGAATTAGCAGCAGTACACGCTGTGCAGCGCTTTTGCCATTACATCCTTTTGCGTACGATAACAGTGGTTTCAGATTGCAACCCTATGACGTATATTCTCTCTCGACAATTGCTAGGGGGCAAGTACTTAAAGTGGATTGTTATCCTGCAGGAGTTTGACTTAGAGTTCACTACTGCTAAGTCAACTAAATCACTGGTTTTTTTAGATCTTATATGCTCTCTCCCTACAGACTCCTCTCCTTCACACTCTGAAGACCATATACTGGATGAAACGCTTTTCCTCATCAATACTCGCGACCCTTGGTACGGTGATATAATTGTGTATCTTCAGACCTCAAAATTTCGGTTTGAGTTGGATAAAGCTGCCCGCCGTCGAATTCAGCATCAGTCCCAGCCCTACCATATAGTAGGAGATACCTTATACCGCATTGGAGTAGATTCGGTGCTCCGACGGTGCCTAACCTTGGAAGAGGCTGAAAAGGTACTAAATGACTGCCATAGTGGCGCCTGTGGTGGACATATGTCCGGATATGCTACTGCCCAGAAAATTCTATGAGAAGGTTATTTCTGGCCTTCTATATTCAAAGACTGTATCACTGCAGTCCGTAAATGTCATGCGTGCCAGATATTTCAGCACAAGATGCGCACGCCGCCTCTCCCATTGCATCCTGTTATTACCGTCGGCCCTTTTGCAAAATGGGGCATGGATTTTATGATGTGTAACCCTCACTCGACCGGGGGGCATGCGTATATAATTGTCGCCATTGACTACTTCACCAAGTGGGCCGAGGCGATGCCTACACTAGCTGCTGACGGTAAAACGGCTGCTTAATTTATATTCAACCACGTTATTGCACGGTTTGGGGTTCCTCAGGCCATCATCACTGATCATGGTACTCATTTCCAAGATTATATGATGGCTGAGCTGACTTCAAATTTTGTCTTGCGTCACGACAGCTCAATACCATATTACCCTCAGGCGAATGGTCAGGTTAAAGCAGTGAACAAGGTTCTAGTCACTGTGCTTCAATGAATAGTTGGTATTCACAAATCTAATTGGCATCTCCAACTGTTCTCAGCTCTCTGGGCATATCAAAAATCTGCAAAGAGTGCAACTGGATTCACACCATTTCAATTGGTGTATGGTCTGGAAGAAACTCTCCCGGTTGAATGCGAGATTCATTCTTTGAAATTAGCTGTGGAACTTCTACCTGATACTTCTGCTGAGGAAGAACATCTTCTGTATCTGGAACGGTTAGATGAAACCCGTCATCTGGCTGCTTTGGTTATTGAAGCACAAAAGAAGAGGGTCAAAACTCATTTTGATCAATCTGTTTCCCCCCGTTCCTTTATCAAAGGAGACCTCGTCCTCCTGTACGATCAAGAACATAACAAGCTTGGAGCTGGTAAGTTCTAGCCTATGTGGCATGGGCCCTATATAGTAAAACACGTTTTGAAAAATGAGGCTTATGAGCTTATAGATTATGAAGGAGTTCCGCTGGCGCAGCCCAAAATGGGCTGTACCTCAAAAAGTATTATGCCTGAAGTGATTTCTTGGTGTGGTGTGTGTACATAGGTGTGTGTTTTTGCATTTGTGTGCATGTATGGTGTGGTGTTCCTTGTAAACATATTTCTTCTGATCGGGTCTTCCTGGTTGTGCAGATGTCCATTCATCCATTTTTTGGTTTCACGGATGGTGCCTCCCGCAGTACCAGGAATCTGTCTTCAGCAACCTGGGTAATCTATGATCCTGCTGGTGAGTTGGTCAACCTACAAGGTGTGTGTCTAGGATGTACTACGAACAACATCGCAGAATATAGTGATGTGTTAGAATTATTAACCGAGGCAGTAAACCTTGGTATCTGTGAATTGCTTATGTATCTAGATTCACAACTTGTAGTGTTACAGCTGAATGGACACTATTCGGTAAGAAACCCATCCATTTTACGTCTGTATCTGCGTATTCGATTACTGGAAAGGAATTTTGACTACATTACATATCAACATATACCCAGGCATTTGAATACATTAACAGATGCAGTAGCAAATTTGGTATTAGACAGACATTTGCGCAATTTGTAAATCATCATCACATGTAAAGAAAGATCCATCCAGAAATAGATATGCATATATATATATATAGATATCGAAGTGTTTACATAGAGTGTGTCACATAAAGTCAAAATATACATAATCGTCTTAAATACATCCAGAGATGATATGTCTCTCAAAAAATATGTGTGGTAAAAGCCCTAAGAGTCTAATCTGCATGGTGCTCATGATAACATGTAACTGCACGCACTAAGCGTCTCAGAAGTCGGTGGATCTGACTAGGTACTCCCACCGTATGACGCTGGTACGCCATCGGTACATCCGCCAGCCGAGCATAGTTCAGGATCCCTCGGGCAATACCCTCGAGATTCTAGATCAAATCCTCCCCTCCTGTGCCTTCTGCCTGAGGATCAGGGGCGAGAAGAGTCCTCCGCATGATT
Organism: Pinus albicaulis; assembly: GCA_034641835.2. Classification (NCBI taxonomy): domain Eukaryota; kingdom Viridiplantae; phylum Streptophyta; class Pinopsida; order Pinales; family Pinaceae; genus Pinus; species Pinus albicaulis. The sequence continues at coordinate 65,263 of JAXQQM020081445.1, read as the reverse complement.
GGAGACATACCAGCTAGTCTCTCGCGGCCCACATCTACATATACATAAAAAATGTGTTAGGACGAATGTGTATTAACAAAAAAAATCATAAAACATAAAAATCAAAAGAGATGAGGTCATACCCAACTCCTCGTCCCAGTCATCTTCTTCTGGCAGTGGGAGATTTGGGTCTCCGGTGAAATCGGTTCCTGCATATGGCCAGTCTTCCACTACAATTAACTGGCACCGCAACCAACCAAAAAACTCCGGCCTCCACGACATCTGTTGGCCTCCTCCAGCTCTGGGAATTAGTGCTACCCAGTGAGCCATTCTTGGCTCTCATGGAATCGGCTCAGCTACAATGGCCCCTTGGCCTTGGAAGATTGGTAATCGTTCCGGAATAAACGATACCAGGATGGAACTGTAGCCGAACTATTTCAGTTTAGCTTGCTTGCATTTCATGAGCTGTCTCTTCATGTTGATTTTTACTGTTGTAGCCCAGTCAAACAAAAGTGGAGTCATGCACTCTGAGGCCAGCAGGAGTTGGGCCTTTGTGGCCTCGTGCGGTGCCTGCGACCCTTCAGCCCGTGTGATGGTATGTAGGACAACTCTCAATGCCAGATCGGGGATGGTGTGGATATCCACCTTTTTGCTCCCTGATCCCATTTGTGCTTTTGGGCACACTCGTGCCATCACTTCTTCCATCTTCTCTCCGGATGGTCTGCTCCCAATCAAGATGGGTACCGGACCTCTACGAGACAATCCAGTTATGAAATACACATCAGAGACCTCCAGTTCCAACACCTAGTCTCGTAACTTGAACACTTGTTCCTGTTCATCCCAAATATTGATCAGATACTGGAGGAGCTCGGGCTGAGCTCGTAAACAGGGTGTTAGGAAGAACTTCTTCAGCCCATAGTTTCTAAGGGCATTCATGCAAGCCTCATTTTCTATGGCCTGTTCATCCTCTTCTCCATGCTCTCTTTCTTTCCACTCAATCACCATTTTTCTTGATTTCCTGCATCCACATGGTCACAAACCCTTAATTAGATCTCTATTAGGCTTCAAAATTCATTTAATTTGGTTAAAATCTCGAATTTTTAGGCGGAAATTTAGGTTCGGCCGCTGGCGCAGCTGTTTTGTGAACAGTCGCGCCAGGTGGCGCAAGGCCTTTACATATAAAAGCCCATTGGCGCGGGTCCGTGCCTGATACCCGCGCCAATGAGCGCAACCCTAAAAATTTAAAGAGTGGCCACAGAGGGCTGATACATGAGGCAAAACTATTAAAAGGTGGATTGAAATGAAGTACAGGGAAGCACCTCTTACCTGTAACAGATGAGAATCTGAATGGTAAACCAGATCTGTCGCAATCACCGTCAGAAGTTTTGCACACCAAATGGACCACTGCTGCTTTTCACCAAGGTAAATAGTAAATGTAATTTTTTTTTTACCATTTGGCATATTTATAACTTTTTCGACACAGGATAGGTTTTAAAAGTTATTTTTCCCAAATATTTTAATATGTTATGTCGGAAATGGGTTTTACGCTTGCTTGGTATGCGCAACAACAGGTTTTACGCGACTTGCACGGTGAAATGAGTTGTGTTTTATACTTTTTCGGACTCAGTAAATACACGAAAAAGTCACTTTGGAGTCATCTTTCAGCTCTTTTCTGACTCTCTAAACATGAAAAGATCACCGAGGCCCTTGTCCTTTTGATCTCGTTAAAATGGACACGAATCGACATCTACCCAGTATACGTTTACCCCTTTTTCGGGCTGGGATAGATTGATTATGAAAAAGGAATACCCTAGCCTATCGCGACTAGGAGGTTTTCTCGGATATTGTTTTCTACCTTTTCGGATCTGAGGAACTATTTACGAAAAGGGACCTGTGGAGTTTTCTTTTCCGCTGTCTTTTCAAACTCTCTAAACATGAAAAGACACCGAGTTCTTCCTTTGTCAGACTCGTTAAACCCTGATGACATTGGATTTCGTCGAAATGACGTTCTCCGAGTTTCTCCTTCCTAGGACTCGTTAAATGCACTAGGATGGATTCGCCCGAAGGGCGGACTTATATCACAAGCATATGTTATCCCCTTCAAGCTTGTTATTAAAAATAATTGGGGTACTGGCCAGAAATGGTGGGGGAAAAATGGAACCATCGTCGTTGTCGTCGGCAGTATGTCGCTCTTGAACATGGCACTTGTCTGCATTCGTGTCGGGTTGGGGACATCTCATCTCGTTTCTTCACTTTTCCTCCGTGGGTTTGGATAATCCTTTTTGACCTCTCCTCTGCTAATTGCCTCGTCACCATGACCTCTGATCCGTTGATGTCAAATACTGCCAAAACCACTATTTGTACCGTTACATGTTCAAGATAAGTTGACCTCTGCAAATATCAACCTTCCTCTGATTCTCATATAATCCTAATTCAAAAAAAAAACATCATGTTCCTCTGTCTCATGTCGATGATGTGGGAAACATTATGGCCCACCTTCGATCAAGGTCACTTCCTGTCGACTTCAGCTCATTATCCAGGAAGCTGATCTAGAGACTCCTTTATGGTACCTTGGATCCTGCATATCTCAATGGCAGGTTCGTCGCATTCGATGAGAGGTTTTCATCATTGGCCTCCGATCGAGTGTTCTACGGGTGTTCGATGCCAGCTCATTGATTCACACGCCGTAGATTGTACCTATAGTACCTTGAGGGTCATTGTCATTATTGGTGGTTCCTCTCGCGTCTGTTAACAGCTCTCATCATTGGCTGGTAATTAGACGATGTTCTTGCATGTTCGACTTCAACTCACATATTCGCATGCTTGAACTTGTACTTTGTTTGGGTCGAGATGGAGCGCAAGACCCTGGATTGTGTCTGTTGTAATCCAGGCTGCGATATTGTGGATTATTATGATTATTTACATGACTTATTCAGTGGATGGCTGCGACCATACCTGAGTCTATTTATCGATCCTCACTGGATGGCTGCGACCATACCTTGGATCTGGATTATTGTATACTCTGTTTTGGATGGCTGCGTCCATACCACATATACATCATGTACTTGAGATATCAGTTGTATTTCTCCACGCAAGTTTTCCGACGGCGGAGCTTCAGTTGGACACGTTCTCGTAAAACATTTCACCCCTCTCTCTCTCTCGGGCCTCATGCTTTAGGGGGCATCTGTTACACAGTAATTTGTCACCGTCCCTAACATTCCCCGTCCCACACATTGGAGGGCCCATTATGTGACCTGTGAGAAATGTCATGCCTTGAAACCATCATCATTGCATTCCTCTAAACATGAGCTTCAATTTCCCTAAAAACATCTCCTTGCAAAAAGCCATAAAAACATCCCTTTTTGCATTGGCGCGGGTAGCTAGTTCATCACTCGCGCCAATGAGGAAAATCCTACAAAGAGGCCGTGCCAACTGGCGCTCTGTCCCACAGTCGCAGTCGCGCCAGCTAATTTAAGGAGTGTTTTTTAAATAAGAAAGGTGGAATTTTTGTTTCAACAAACTCAGAAATTGTTATCTATCTTGAGTTGGGAGGTTTGGCTCCGGGAGTTCCATGGAAGGGAAGTGGTTTGCCACCTCTCATGGAAGCTTCCTTGATGATAGGGCCAATCCCACAATTATAGGGATCCCAACTCCCCTTCCTCCTTCTATAAAATCTTGCCCATTGCCATTGCAAGCTAGTCTTGAAGTGCCTAAGCTTTGAATCTCCAAATTTCCAAGAGCCTTCATGCTACAAGAGCCCTCATTTTTTCCCTTAAGGCCGACTCAAGCAAGGAGACTCTCATCGAGAGACTCTTAGAGAGGCTTGTCCTATCCCTGGCAGGCTTTGCGAGACGTGAATGACTGGAGACCCTTCCAAAGGAGACCTCGGCGTCAGAACATTGGTTGTACTCTCTTTCGATTGCTTATTAATGAATGACTACTGGTTATGGTTCCACTCTATTTTTCAATTATGATAATGATGATTTATATCCTTTCTGACTGATATATAGTTGCGTGTTCTAGATTTTATGCTTGTATTTGTGTTGTTTCTTGCATGTGCAGGTGTCCATTCACGGAGATCGTGGGGATCGTGATCTGTCGAGGCTAAGGAATGGGAACACTGTCTCTTCTACGAATCATAGCACTGGACTCCAGGTAGGCCTCTATCATTGGCTTATTTATCCGCAATTAGGAACTTGCGCTGTAGCATTTGATGATTTTTGCTAGACCCCTGCTGGGCTAGTAGGGATCGCCTCTGTCCGCAGAGGGGATTTACCTCCTCAACAAAAGGTACGGGTTTAGTAAGGTTAAATTCAAGGTGAAGGTTACGTTAAGGGTAAAGTCAAGGTTAAGGTAAAGGTCAAGGTTAAGGTTAGGTTAAGGTTAAGTAAAGGTTATGGTTAGGGTAAGGTTAGGGTTAGGTTATATTTATGGTTACGAGTTTAGTCAGGTTAAGGTTAAGGTTAAGGGTAAAGTCAAGGTTAAGGTTAGGGTTAAGGTTAAGGTTAAGGTTAAGGTTAGGGTTAGGGGAAGGTTAAGGTTAAGGTTAGGTGAAGGTTAAGGGTAAGGTTAAGGTTAAGGGTAAATTCAAGGTTAAGGTTAGGTTAAGGTTAAGGTTAGGGTTAAGGTTCAGGTTAAGGTTAAGTTTAAGGTTAAGGTTAAGGTTAAGGTTATGGGAAGGTTAGGGTTAAGGTTAAGAGGTTAAGGGTTAGGTTAAGGCTAGGTTATAGTTAAGGTTAAGGTTAAGGATAAGGGTAAAGTGAAGGTCAAGGTTAGGGCTAGGTTATAGTTAAGGTTAAGGTAAGGTTAAGGGTAAATTCAAGGTAAAAGTTAAGGTTAAGGTTACGGCTTTAGTAAGGTTAATTTTAAGGTTAAATTTAGGTTAATATTAAGGGTGAAGGTTAAGGTTATGGGTCTTAACCTTAAACTTAACCTAACCTGAACCTTGACTTTACCCTTAACCCTAACCTTGACCAAATCCTTAACATTAACCTTGACCAAACCCTTAACCCTTAACCTTAACCTTGACCTTGAACTTAACCTTACCTTTAACCTTTTCTTAACCTTAAACTAACCTTAACCTTAACCTTAACCTAACCCTAACCTTGACCTTAACCTTAACCTTAACCAAACCCTTTGTTAGCCATCAGTGAATTTTTTTCAGTAACACTTAAACCTTCTGCTTCATGTGACTAACACCCTTGACCTTATGCTAGCAATCATCGCATCGCAAATTTATATCACATCGGTGTTGTTATATTTACATTACCTCGCTCCCCCATTCCCCTACCGATGTGATAAGCCCTCCTTGCCTTGGCCCCTGGTCACATACCCCTACACGTGACCATGCCCCTGCGCCTGTTTCTTAAGCCCCCATCGCATCAGCCATCGTCATTTCCATGAAAAACCTGCCTTTTCTTTATATTTTTCCTGGTCCGATAACGATATCCCAATGGGATATACACTGTAGATCCATAGGATCCGACGGCCCACATTTGACCCATCGATCGCCCAAATCCTTCCATCCATTCACCCTTACAACGAATCCCGCCATTCATTTATCAAAATCTGACAGTCCTCACTCATCCCGTCACCCAACTTCCCTCCATACCCACATTACATTACCCAGTAATCTCTTCAAATCACTCCCTAACACCTGTCTCCCACTACGGCGCCTATTGTGCAACTTTATATCGCGCCTCGGTCTGCACCGTCAGATCTATTCCTCCTCATCCGACGGTTGACATCGCATATCATGCCATTTTGTTGTCCGGAGTTTAACATTCCAAAATCATGCAATACTGGTGGTATTGAAAAGGCCACACAGCACGATACAATTGGATCGCGTTCCCTCTGGGAAAAACCACATATCACCCGAGGGTCGCGTGAAAACCACCAGTGGTATTTCAAAACCGCTTTTCCCAAGTTCGCACCAAATACAGTTTTGAACTCGATTTTTGCCTGTTTTCCACAATAAAACTCCTCTGCCTGCATAATCACCCCCTCCGCACTTCTCCTCCCACTCTCTATCAACCTCTACAAGAAGTTTTCCAACCCCGCAGGGTTTATTAACATGTTTATTGGGTTTTACAGGTTTCGACGACGTTTCTACGGGCCAGAGGAATTCTCCTGATTCATAAATAAAGTATGGCTAGAAGATGAGGGCCCTCTTGGTCCAAAAAAAGGCAAAAATTCACGAAAAGGGGAAGTTACAGGGTTTTTTTTCACAGTTTTACCAGTGCTCTATGAGCGCTGGCTATATTAAGAAGCCCTCCAGCTTCGATGAAGCCTCCTGTACACACTGTTGTGCTCAACTTAGTGTTCCTAAATTGAGGTCATAAATTATCAACCAGGGTCAGTAAACTTCTGAAGTGTGATGCACTATATGTGCCTAGGTATCTATTTCTCACTACGTTGTGTTTAGTATTTTTATGATGTTTTTGGTTTTATGGTTTTATGTCAAGAAGGAAAAGAACTAAGTGTTGGTAAAGAGAAGTGGATGGTTACACTAAAACAAAGAAAAAACTACTCTAAATTGTGTATGACACTAAAGAACATAAAATGCAAAGCTTGATAATGATTCCTAGTAAGGAAACAAATCACAACATGAACTCAATAACTCATAGCATGAACTCATCCAATTCATTCATTAGGAATATGTTGGAATAGTTTGAGAAAAGAATAAGTTTAATACAAATGAGGTTCTCCTAAGGACACAATCATCTTACAATATTACAAAGAATCTCATCCATGGCTAGAGGTTTATTGGAACACAATTGAAAAGAGATTATTTGTAGCACAATAATATTTCTACTCTAAATTAACTTGTAATCTACTCCATTCTGCAGCTCAGCTTCTCCCTAGTAAACCTCATCCAAAAGTTAGATATTTTCTAAAATAGTTTTTAGAAAGAAAGGTTTAATTGTGAATTTGCAAAGGATTGCAGAATAATCAAGGCCTTAAAATGATATTACGAACTCTTGTCTAGATGATGATGTATTAATAGAAATTTAGAACAAAAGAAGTTTTGTAAACAATGAAGGCCGTGGAATCTGATGTTAACAATTAATACTACTTAAAGAACAATGGATAACACTAAGAATGAAATTGATCAAACTTGAAACACAGTAACCACAAATAAACTACAGTGCCATTAACCTAATTTGAAATATAGTGAACAAAGTTGAACTAGAATGCCACTAATCTAACTTGAAATGTAGTGAATTAAAACTGAACTAGAGTGCCGTTATCAAACTTGAAATATAGTGATAGAATTAAACTAAAATGACATCTACCTGGAGAGTGCTACCACTAGACTAAGGATGCAACTAATTACTGGAATGTTTTAGCTTTATCTCATTCAGAATTAGTGGTATTTTGGAATAGTTTGTAGAACAGGACTGGCTGCAACATGTTGTGTAAATGAACATGAAAGCATAAAATTCAACAGAACAAAACAAAGCTCTAAAACACCACAGCTATGTCCCATCCGAAATTAGTGATATTTTGGAAGTGTTTATAAGATCATGAATAGCTGTACAACTGATGTAATTGAGCATAAGAACGTAAAACTAACTCCTAAAATACTACAATCACACCTCATTCGACATTAGTGATATTTTGGAAGAGTACGTAAGAACGAGACTAAGCTGTAGCATCTAATGCAAATGAATAAAAACTCAAAGTTCAGAAAGTCAATTAAACCAGGAATGAAACGAGGCTAAATTACTTATCTAAATTATATGAACAAAGCTCCTCAGGTAGCAGGGGCCCTCTACCACCGGAGTAGCACGCAAATCTACTCAATATTGACTCAGCTCGTGCAATAAAATGATGTTTCTTTCATTAAAGGAGAAATTCTTCAAAACAGAGCATTTACAGCCCTCAAAGATCTAGCAACAAAACAAAATCTAACCAACAGTTTCTCGGTCTCCCGAGTCATACTTATAATGAAGTTACATAACTACTCTTTGAGAAAAACAGGAATAAGTGTCTTTCCCACTTCTAATCAAATTAAAACTCTTATTAAAAGTCTTGTGCTTAAATGCAGACATCTATAGAGTCTGTGTTTTGATAGGAAACTGCTTCTCTTTTACGTGCATAACCGCTTTGATACTTTAACTCAGACTTCGTGGGGAGCAAGAGATGATGGGGAGGTGTTGTGGATTTCACCCATATGCCTTTTTCTTTGTAGTGACACCTAGAACCTACATAAACATGAGGATGGCTTCAGAACAGACGACTGGCTACGGAATGCCTGTATTCTATAGCCGAGTCTTAGTCAAAATTACTACACCAACAAAATCATAAAAACATAGCAAGTTAGTCATTATATAAATTCTTAAAGCAATTTTAATTAATCCTATTGATCAGTTAAGCCTGTAATTTATGAGGGACAAGAAAATGAAGTGGAATGTGGTGAAAGAGAAGAACATCTTTGGGACTCAACATACCCCCACTGCAAGGTTTTTGCATGTCCTCATGCAACTACTCCATGTACTCTGAGACCTCTGCTAGGAAATCCAACCCTCTTCTTCTGCTTTGCCTGACATTCAATGGTCTTCTGGGCTTCCTTATGACTAACTTGAATCTTAAATTTGTAAGTGCCCTGATTAGTTTTTTGTTTTTCTTCTTCAATTTTTCACTGGCCTTGTACGATTTCTCCATTTGTAAAGACAGAGTTGAATTCATATCACTTTTTAGTTTCACCTGCTCCCTCAAGATGTCATTCTCATTCTTGATGTGACTATTGAGTACTTCTAACTCATACTTATCTCTTCTTAGCACATCAATTTCAGGTTTTGGTGGGCTAGGAGTTCTGTCTCTAATTTCTGAAGCTCTCCTCTCTAATGACTCAATATAATTGTAAAGTTGTTGCTGTGCTGGGTCAATTTATGGAGTTTCTTCATCCTCAATGTTTATGATCCCTATTTGTCTAACCTCTATTTTCTTTAGTATACCTCTAAGTCTATGGCTCCATCTTGGTTGAGATGGCCCTTCACCTCTTTCTTTGGCATATATTTTTATTATCCTCTCCTTCTTAAGTTGCTTCTTTATTTGAGCCAACTTTTTAGAAATAATCTCTTCACTGTCCTCTTGAATTGATTTACCAGTTTCAACTTCAATAGCTTTGGAAGTTTCCCTTTTCCTACTTCTTCTTGTAGGTTTGCTTTCAGGTGGAGATTCTTTGGGTTCCTCAAAATGGTTCCTCACTAGAAATTCTTCCCAATTATCTCCCATTTTCCTCAAATGATGCTCAATTAAGATTTTGACTAAACCATGGTGATACAAAGTTGTTTCTAGAAATTGAACCCTTTTTTGAACATTTGAGGCCATTCTTTTCAGACTATGAAGTAGGAAAAAGGGAAAATTAATTTCCTCATCTAAGAAATGCATCATTAACTGAATATGGTAGACATAGAGAGTACCAAATCTACCTTCACAGGTGATAAATTTTTGCAAAATGAGTAACATGTTCCTCCACTTATTCTTTAATGCCGAGCTAGGAATACCCTTTTTAAAAATGGAAACATCCATACCTGGGGTCTTAAGCATTTGCCTCCATGCTTCGTTATGGAATTCCCTATTTTTGAACCACCTTTCTCCTTGTCTAGGTAGTTCCGTTGCCTCTGAAATGAAAGCCTCTGTAACAGTGAATTTAATGTCTCCTATTTTGACCTCGGCTCCATTGAAGGACCTTGCAAATTTTTTAGTCACCTCTTTGTGAAAACCACTAAATTTCTCCAAAAATTGCAACCAACCTGCTTATTGTAACATTTCTCTGATTTGTGGATATCCCTCCAAGTACTTGGTTCCAACTGGTTCAGTCCTCACTATTAGACCCATAGCTTTTCTTCCAACCTTCAGTTTACTTCTCCTCTTCTCACGGTGAAAATGGCTGTTAAAGAGATATTTCTGCCCCAAAGATGTTTCCTCCGTTTTACAGAACGGAATGGCTAGGTATTGGCTGCGGAAATGAATGATATGGAGTGGTTTTGAAATGAGTATAATGCGGTGAGGTGGTTCATATGAGTTGAAAGCTAACATGGAAGACCACGGAGATATTTCATTAAGTAATTCAAAATCATCATTAAATACTTTGGCCTAGTGACGTGACTGATCAAATCATTTCAGTACTTTAGCCGTTAATTTTTTTAAATGATGATCGAATATGGCAAGATGGAAGGGTTTTTTTTTTGTTCAAAGTTTTTATGATATGGTTGATAGGCATGATCAACACGACTAATTAAAATAACCTTTTTGAATCATATATGACTTAACTCTGCTAAAATTTTCATGATTTGTCACCATAATAATTTCATACCTTTGCCTTTCCTTTGATTTTCTTTGTGGTTTTGATATGCCTTGTCCTCAATCATTGATCTTCAGTTCCTCATAAATTTTTGATTTTGCTTGTTGTTTTGAATATGCAGGATCAATTTTCTGCTAAATCAAATGTTTACTGGATAGTGCCTTCAGGGTCTCTGGCTGTAGAATGTCTGTCTGGATGCAGAATGTCTGACTGGCTGCAAAATGTCTGATTGGCTACAGAATGTATGATTGATTGCAGAATGTACCTGTAGAAGTCTTAAAACATGGAATGGAATGGTTTGAAGCATGAATGGAATGATGCAATATTGTATGAAATGAATTAAAAATGGATAATGAAATATGGTGTAATGGAGTATGGGTGAAGTGAATAATGGGATGAAATGAATCACAATTATGAAGTGGAGTGAAAAAGTGGCCTGCAACTTCTGATCTGTATTATTCAATTGTAGAAAGAAATCAATCTTAAAACTCTGATATGGAAATGAGGTGGACCATGGAATGAAATGAAATGAAGTATGGATGAATGAAATGAAATGGAGTATGAATGAATGGAGTGAAATGGATCATAAGTGGGATGTGAATCACTTATGATTTTATGATAGCTGCTTGCAGAGAAAAAAAACAAACTTGAAAAGCTAAAGTGTTAGAAAGATTCTGATTTTCACTCTATCTTTTCTGTATAAACATGCTAATCAGAGATTAGTTTTCATGTTTATACTTTATTTTATTTTATACTTTATTTTATTTTATTTATTTTATTTTATTTTTTTTTTCAATTATCTGACTTCAGAAAATTCAATTAAGTTGATGAAGAATAAAAATTCTTCTTCATTAACTTCACATCACTGTTTTCCTGGAATTTCTTGACAAATTCTTCTCTTGAGAGTGGCTTATGATACAACTTCAATCTATGACCATTCACAAGAAAAGTGACCTTCTCTTCATCTATTGTCCTGATTTTTATTGCTCCATTATCAAAAATTATTATAATTTCGTATGGCCCAAGCCAATGTGTTTGGAATTTACCTTGAAAATCCTTGAACTTTGAATCAAACAAGAGCCCAGTCACCTTCTTTGAACTTCTTTTCCTTGATGTACTTGTCATGCCATCTAGTCCTTTGATTTTGGACTATACTTATTTTATGAACTGCATCTTGTCTGATCTCATCCAATTCATTAATCTTCTCCAATATATGCTTGTGTGCCTCTGTTAGATCAAGTCCTAGCTGAACTGCCATTTTGAAAGTTTGAATCTGGAACTCTATGGGAAACAAAACTTGCTTTCCATAAACAAGTTCATAAGGAGTATGGCTTGTTGTGCTTCTCCATGTAGTTCTATATGCCCACAAGGCTTCAGGAAGCCTATCTTCCCAATCTCTTCTATGCAAATGAACAGTCTTCGTTAGGATCCCTTCAATGACCTTATTAGTAGATTCCACTTGACCATTTTCTTGTGGATGATAGAGAGTAGATTTTTTGTGTCTGATTTTGTACCTCTCCATCATTTGTTCCACTAACTTTGATGTAAATTGAGCTCCTTGATCTGTAACAATTTCCCTTGGGACACCAAAACGAGTAAAAATATCCTCAAAAAGAAAATTAACTACAGATGCTTCAGTAGCAGAAAGTAATGGTTTGGCCTCTATCCATTTAGTAACATAATCAGTGCAAAGTAATATATATTTCTTTTGTCTTGATGGAGGAATAATAGGTCCTACAAAATCCAAAGCCCATTTTTCAAAAGGTTCAATATGTACCTGAGGCTGCAATGGCATCTCACCTGAAGGAGAAGGTTTCCCTACCCTTTGGCAACTGTCACACCTTTTGACATACTCTTTATCATCTTTAAACAGGGATGGCCAATAATATCCCAAATGAAGGATCTTATATGATATCCTTTTATCAGCAAAGTGTCCGCCACAAGGTTCATCATGACATGCCTTGTGAATCTCAGGCATCTCATCTTCCTGAACACATATCCTAATGATAAAATCTGGACCTATCCTGTATAACTCATTAGCAACCCATGAATATTTTTCACTGTCATAAATTATCTTTCTTTTGTCTCTTGCATTCATTATTGAAGGAAATTTCCCTGAAACTAAATAATTAGCAATGTCAGCAAACCAAGGAATTCGAGTAGAAATTTCAAAAAGATATTCATCAAGAAATTTATCTTCAACTGGGGTATTGTCTTGGATGTTTTGGAGTCTAGATAGGAAATCAACTACTGTATTTTGTTTTCCAGGCCTATCTAGAATGGTAATGTTGAATTCTTGTAAAAGAAATAACCATCTTATGACTCTGCCATTAGTAATTGATTTTTTCATTAAATATCTAATGGCAGAGTGATCTGTGTGAACAAAAGTTTCATAGCCTGTTATATAGTGTATGAATTTGTTTATGGTATGAAAAACAACTAAAAACTCTTTTTCAGTTACAGTATAGTTTAACTCTGAAGGAGTCAAATTTTTACTGGTATAGTAAATGGCATAAGGAATCAGGTCTTTTTGTCCCAATACTACTCCTAGAGCTGTATATGAGGCATCTGTTGAAATATTAAAAGTTAGCTTCCAGTTAGGTCCCCTTAAATTAGGCGCTTCAGAGATTTTTGTTTTCAGGGTCTCAAAGGCTAACTGGCAATCGAGATTCCACTTGAATTCACAGTCTTTGGTAAGTAATTTGAAAAGTGGAGATGCTATCTTGGTGAAGTTTTCTATAAACCTTCGATAATATCCTGTAAATCCTAGAAAAATCCTAACATCTTTTTGACAACTTGGAATAGATAAGTTAGAGATGAATTCAACTTTTGACTCATCAACTCTAATCCCATCCCCTGAAATATGATGTCCCAAAACAATTCCTTCAATAAACATCATAAAACACTTTTCATGACTTAGTGAAAGATTTGCTTCTTTACATCTTTTTAAGACTTTTCCCAAGTTTTTTGAAACTTCTTCAAATGTGTTTCCATAAACTATGAAATCATCCATATATACCTCTACACAATCATGTATTAGATCTGGAAAAAATCCTAGTACTGCCCTTTGAAATGTTGCGGGTGCATTGCATAGTCCAAATGGAAATACTCGGTAAGCATAGGTACCCCAAGGACAAGTAAAAGTGGTTTTATCTTGATCTTCCAGTGCTACTTGGATTTGATTATAACCACTAACCCATCTAGGAATGAGAAGTACTTTTTTCCAGCTAATGTATCTAACACCTGATCTATGAAAGGTAAGGGAAAATGATCTTTAAGAATAGCTTTGTTTAACTCCCGGTAGTCAATACATACCATCCATTTACCATTTTTCTTTGGTACAATTACCAAAGGAGAAACCCACTGACTGTCTGAAAGGGGATAGATGAAGTTAACATTTAATAATTTCTGCAATTCTTCCTTAACAATCTCCCTAAGATTTGGATTCATCCTTCTCTGAGGTTGTTTGATTGGTTTACAATTTTCCTCTATGTAGATGTGATGAGTGCAAGTATTGGGGCTTATCCCTTTCATATTAGTGTACTCCCATGCATATGCAGAAGAATGTCTCTGTAATATCTGAACTAGCTCTTCTTGTTGAGATTTCTCTAGGTTCTTGTTTATGTTTAAAGTTTTGCCTAGAAATATCTCAATTATAGAGCTGCCAAATTTATCCATGGAATAGAGAGACATCTGCCTTGATGACAAAAACTCAATGTTGGATTCTTCTTGAAATTGTTCATGCTTATATTCCAAAGAGGATTCAAAGTTTTCTAAGGTATTCAGAATCTGGCTATTTTCACTAATTTCTGAAATTGTGAAGAGAGATTGTAAGTCTTCTTCATCCTCTATCCATTGAGTATCATCTAATTCTGTAATTGTTCTTGCTAGAGGATACAAGGTAAATTTCTTAGTTGAACTACCATCAGAGATGTACATATCACCAGATCTACAGCTAATGAAAGCATCAGCTGTAGCTAACCAAGGTCTTCCTAATATAATAGGATGTCCTCCTAGATTATTCTTAGGAGTTAGGATCATAAAATCCAAAGGATACTCCCAAGAGTCCAGGGACACTGGAATGTCTTCTATTACCCCATCAGGTTTAATCACAGATCTGTCTGCTAATTGTAATAATGTGGGTGTAAAAAGAATATTAGGAAGTTTTAGTTTATCCATGATTTGTCTACTCATAATATTTATTGCTGCTCCTAAATTAATGAGTGTGTTTTGGATTTCAATTCCATTGATGTGAATTTTGACAACTGGATTTCCCGGGTCTATATACTTTGGAATAGCAATCTTACCCATCATGATATCTGCTATTTTTCCTGCCAGTTGAATTTTCGTTATCTCTCTTATTCTTTTTCTTGTTTTCTTCATGCTCAAATCCTTTATTGTCTTTGCTAAGATTGGAATTTCCTTGATGGCTTGCAATAATGGGATCTTAATACAAACATTTTTCAGCTCATCTAGGAAATCATAATTAGGCACAATAATTTGTTTTTCTACACCCCTATCAGTTTGTAATCTTTCTAGGAAGGGAGGTGTAGAAGTGGATGTTGATGGATGCTCTAATATAGGAGTTGAAATTATTGGTTCTTTTTGTTTTGTTTTTTCAATGTTTGGGTCTTGGAAAGTTGTGTTCTCTTCAAGACTTTTATTTACCTGTAGAGAATCTTCCTCAGAATTGTCTTGCTCTTGTATGATTACAGAAGGTTTCCTCTTTTCAAGTATCCTTCCAGACCTAAGTTGAACATCACTAAGGTCTAAAGGAGTGATAAAATAAGTTGGAAACTGTTGGCCTTCTATCATGTATGTGTTCTGAGGATTTTTATTGTTGGGGTTTGGTATGGGTTGGGCAAGCAACAGATTTGTTTTCTAAGGAAATGGTAATGGAAGTGGTTGATTTTGATGTTGTGGATTTTGAGGATTTTGTTGAGGAGGGAAATGTGGATATGGTGGATAGGATGGTGGATATTGATAATACTGAGAGTATCTTCCATAGGGATTTTGTGCTCCTTGCGCCCAAGTTTGTGATTGATTTTGAAATTTGGGCCAAGGTTGCTGCCAAGAATTCTAATTTGCTGGAGGTTGATTGTACATCTGATCATGGAATCCTTGTGTTTGAGGTCCTTGCCAAGGCCTTCTAGAGACAAAATTGAGAGATTCTGTGGAACTTGAAGGAGTATCTTCTTAAAAGACAGTTTTAAGACCAGGAAGTGAAGGACAACTCTTGGTCTCATGTTCTTCTGAACAAATTACACAAGTCTCCACAACTTTGGCATCCAAAGGGCACTCTCTCAAGGCATGTTTCTTTCTAAATTTGGGACAAAAGATTACTAAGGCATCAGATTTAGATTTTTTCTTATTTTGTAACTTAAGGGTGTCTATTTGTTCACTAAGACTCCCCAAGATATCAGATTTGAACTCATCAAGAATATGTCCTATTTCTGCCCTACTTACTGTCCCAAAACCAGACTTACTTGCCCTTGCAAGGGCAGGGTCTCTTGGTCGTTTTACAGTTTTAGATTTCTCTCTTGAAAGGTTGATACATAATTCAGCTATTTCAGGTAATGTAAGCTGAGATATATCCCCTTTTCCCATCATGTTAAGGATATCTAACCATTCATCCATAATTTTCTTCAACAAGAGAGCTTTCAAAGTGTCTTGGTCTAGGTTTTCCATTTTTTCTCTTTTGATGTTGTAGTTAAATCTCTCCAACAAATATTCTAGATTTTCATCTTCTTTTTGTAGCATTTTAAACACTTCCTCCTTATGTTTGGCTGGCATACAGTAGTCCAAATAACTTTCTATAAATACTTGTTTCATGTCTTCCCATGTCCTAATAGAACTGTTGGTCAAACTCATAAACCACTTCAATTCTTCTCCTTTCAATGTTGAAGGAAATAATTTAAGTTTTTGAGCATCTTGTAAGTAGTCATAGGTTCTACATAGGACTTAAAATTCAAATAGGAAGGTTTCAGGATCTTCAGTTTTCAGTCCATAGAAGTTTGGAAGGACAAAGGGTGAAATGTTTTTTATAATTGTATTGGTTTCTTCATCTACTATAGGAAACCCAAAAGAGCTTCCCATTTCTCTTCTACCTCTTCCTCTACCTCCTTCTCCTTCTGCACCTCTACCTCCTTCTCCTCTACCTCTACCTCTACCCCCTCCAAATAGTGTGTGTTCTCCATTAAAAACTCCTCCTCCCCCTTCTTCTTCCATAGTTGATTCTTCTGTAGAAGTTGAAAATTTTATGTCCCTAGCAGGGGTTCCTGAATCTCCTTCTAAGACAGGTTCAATGGGTAAAGTGGAAGGTCTTTCTAATGGAATGTTTGATCTTAAGTTCTCTGGAAGTCTAGGATCAGTAAAGGATGGAATGTGGGTTTGAGTTGGAGGTGTGCTGGCTCTAGGTCTTGGTGAAACAAGTGGTGTTCTAGGAATCAAGCTTCTGCTTCTTATGAATCTACCCCTTGAGTCTCTTTCTCTATGCATATCATTGTTTTTGGGTGGTAAGAAACAAGGCTACCTAGTTACACTTCCCTGGCAACGGCGCCAAAATGTTGTGCTCAACTTAGTGTTCCTAAATTGAGGTCATAAATTGTCAACCAGGGTCAGTAAACTGCTGAAGTGTGGTGCACTATATGTGCCTAGGTATCTATTTCTCACTACGTTGTGTTCAGTGTTTTTATGATGTTTTTGGTTTTATGGTTTTATGTCAAGAAGGAAAAGAACTAATTTTTTGTAAAGAGAAGTGGATGGTTACACTAAAATAAAGAAAAACCTACTCTAAACTATGTATGACACTAAAGAAAAGAAAATGCAAAGCTTGATAATGACTCTTAATAAAGAAAAAAATCACAAAATGAACTCAATAACTCATAGCATGAACTCATCCAATTCATTCATTAGGAATATGTTGGAATAGTTTGAGAAAAGAATAAGTTTAATACAAATGAGGTTCTCCTAAGGACACAATCATCTTACAATATTACAAAGAATCTCATCCATGGCTAGAGGTTTATTGGAACAAAATTGAAAAGAGATTATTTGTAGCACAATAAGATTTCTACTCTAAATTAACTTGTAATATACTCTAATCTACAACTCAGCTTATCACTAGTAAACCTCATCCAAAAGTTAGAGATTTTCTAAAATAGTTTTTGGAAAGAAAGGTTTAATTGTGAATTTGCAAAGGATTGCAGAATAATCAAGGCCTTAAACTGATATTACTAAATCCTGTCCAGATGATGATGTATTAATAGAAATTTAGAAAAAAAGAAGTTTTGTAAATAATGAAGGCTGTGGAATCGGATGTTAACAATTAATACTACTTAAAGAACAATGGATAACACTGAGAATGCAATTGATCAAACTTGAAACACAGTAATCACAACTAAACTACAGTGCCATTAACCTAATTTGAAATATAGTGAACAAATTTGAACTAGAATGCCACTAATCTAACTTGAAATGTAGTGAATTAAAACTAAACTAGAGTACCATTATCAAACTTGAAATATAGTGACAGAATTAAACTAAAATGACATATACCTCTGGAGTGCTACCACTAGACTAAGGATGCAACTAATTACTGGAATGTTTCAACTTTATCTCATTCAGAATTAGTGGTATTTTGGAATAGTTTGTAGAACAGGACTGGCTGCAACATGTTATGTAAATGAACATGAAAGCATAAAATTCAACAGAACACAACAAAGCTCTAAAACACCACAGCTATGTCCCATCCGAAATTAGTGATATTTTGGAAGAGTTTATAAGATCATGACTAGTTGTACAACTGATGTAATTGAACATAAGAACGTAAAACTAACTCCTAAAATACTACATTCACACCTCATTCGACATTAGTGATATTTTGGAACAGTACGTAAGAACGAGACTAAGCTGTAGCATCTAATGCAAATGAATACAAACTCAAAGTTCAGAAAGTCAATTAAACTAGGAATGAAACGAGGCTAAATTACTTATCTAAATTATATGAACTAAGCTCCTCAGGTAGTAGGGGCCCTCTACCACCAGAGTAGCATGCAAATCTACTCAATATTGACTCAGCTCATGCAATAAAATGATGTTTCTTTCATTAAAGGAGAAATTCTTCAAAACAGAGTATTTACGGCCTTCAAAGATCTAGCAACAAAACAAAATCTAACCAACAGTTTCTCGGTCTCCCGAGTCATACTTATAATGAAGTTACATAAATACTCTTTGAGAAAAATGGGGATAAGTGTATTTCCCACTTGTAATCAAATTAAAACTCTTATTAACAGTCTTGTGCTTAACTGCGGACATCTGTAGAGTCTGTGTTTTGATAGGAAACTGCTTCTCTTCTACGTGCATAACCGCTTTGATACTTTAACTCAGACTTCGTGGGGAGCAAGAGATGATGGGGAGGTGTTGTGGATTTCACCCATATGCCTTTTTCTTTGTAGTGACACCTGGAACCTACATAAACATGAGGATGGCTACACAACAGACGACTGGCTACAGAATGCCTGTATTCTGTAGGTGAGTCTTAGTCAAAATTACTACACCAACAAAATCATTAAAACATAGCAAGTTAGTCATTATATAAATTATTAAAGAAATTTTAATTAATCCTATTGATCAGTTAAACCTATAATTGATGAGGGACAAAGAAAATGAAGTGGAATGTGGTGAAAGAGAAGAACATCTTTGGGGCTCAACACACACCAAAGGGAAGAAACTTAAAGGTTAACGATAAAGGGGAAAGCCCATCGAATAGTCCAAGTTAAAAGGATTGATGCATAAGGTTGAAGATTAAAAATATAATCTTACAGTTTAAAGGCAAGGAACACAAATAAAGAGATCAAAACCAAAGATTAAAGATTCAAAGGGTTTAAATCCTGATAGTAAAGGGATAAAGCACAGTTTGAAGGATTAAAAGAGTTAAATCCTGTTGTTTTAAGGTTAAAACATAGCGTAAAGGTGGATACAGTCAGCACGAAAGATTCAAAAGCACAAAGGATGATTAATCAAGGTATAAAGCATAATCACGGTTATATTAATGTTTTAAAACCACAACAACAAATAGATTAGCAAAAAAGCCTCTGAATGCCACATCGTTGAGGCTATTACTCCCCAAAATTCCACCTGCTAGTTGATTTCACCTAAAAGAGTGAATATTAATTACACAGTCAGAGATATTTCTAAAAGACAGCTCAGAATTAATTACCAGCCTACCAAAAACTCCCAAAGTCAACAAAAGTGACTGAAGTTGATGAAATTTAATGTAATAATCAATTAGCAGAGTTAAAGACATGTCAAAACTTCTCCATTTGGCCCTTCAAAGGCTGAGAAGCTCTTACTTTGCATTAATTGAACAGATAGATCTCTCTTTCACTCCACCTCCTCATTCTTTTATATATACTTCTCTAGAAGACAATATAATGGTTGGTCTTTGAATACTCATTAATTGTAAATAGCTTTTGAGGCTGCTAAAGTTTTGTATTGTAATAGAAGAAAGATAGGCTAAGATGAGAAGTTTGAAGTTGTAAAGACTGACTGGACTTGAAGATTGTAACTGGTTTGAACATCAAATACACAAGCTAATTCATGGGATCCTGGTTTATGTCAATGGTGATGTTTTTCTTAATATAATTGTTATTTTTCTCATGTTTTCCATGTTGTACACCTTCTTTGATAAAGAAAAAAAAATATAGATTAGTGTTTACTGTTAAGTACCCTAAATCTCACTGAATAATCTTTATCTTTGGGTTTTCTACTGAATTGTGTATTTAAGGATAAATCAATAGAGTGTAATCAGTCAAAGAATGTTGGTAAGCCCATGTTTTGCTAAGTGTAGCTTGAAATATTGTATTTAAAATTTCTTGAAGAGTTTTCTAAGTAAATTTGAAATAGGGAAGTCTATGGTTAGACCTGTCCTCTGATTTCTTCTCCAAAAGTTACTCTAACAATTTCCCTTAAGATTATGTCAAAAGAAAGCTAGTTTAAAATTACTTACCTGATCTTAGAATACTTTTTATGTTCATCATAAATGTTTTCCTTTGAGAATACGCTGAAAGCAGGCTAAGTTAAAAGTCTTTACTTGATCTTAAGCTATTATTTGTTTTTAATGTTTTCTCTTGAAGGTATATCAAAATCATGCTAGTTTAAAAAAACTTACCTGATCTTAGGTTACTTCGTGTCTTTCTATTAAGTGCATGCCAAAAGAAGGCTAGTTTAGAAGTACTTACCTGACCTTAGGTTGTCCTTTGTTTTTCTTGTGTGTTTGCTTCTCTCACGACACTTTTTATGTTTCCATATCATCAAATCAATCTAAATAATCCTTTGACATAGATGACTTTCCCCATGGACCATCTTTGAAACTTGTTGTGCAATTAAATCCTTTATGAATCCATATCCAAATGGATTGAAGCTGTTTCTTTCTTATATTATCAGTCAAACCATTTTCAACTTACTTACACCTTTACCCCTCATAATACTTCCATCATTTTGATGAGGTTCATCCCAACCAAAACAAACAAAACCCTTGTGCCTTATAACTAGCCTAAAATCATTCTTAAGCATAAAGAAACATATTTGAAATACACATATATAAAGAGATCCCTCTTTGAATCTAGGATGGCTAGATCCTTAGGTAGGCTCTGCAGCGTTTTTACTTGCCAATATTGCAAACTACGGAGACCTAACAGACTGGCGACCATGCTGGAGATTTTTGAGTAAGGTCCTTAAAACAAAATACTCAGCATTCACTTAAGTAAAATTAGATTTCTTCAGGCACTACCAAGTATATTGGTGATCATGATAGGACTTGTCTGAATCGGTGGCAATATAAGTGCTTCTTAGGATTCTAACAGACCCTTATCAAACCTTGGAGAAATTAGCCAGTGAGCTATAGAGTAGACTCTATTTGTCTCATCACTGTAGCTAAGTGTTGAAATAGATATAGGACACTCTCATTACCATAGGACTGTAAAAAACTCAGAAAAACCCAAAACATTTCAGATTGGTATTGAGACCAATTAGTGGTGGTGGACCATAAAAAAATTTACCCCCCAAATCTAAAAATTTCCACCTAGCAACTCCACATGTCTAAATTGACCTAAAGAATCCACTGGGAAACCCATTTCTATCATAACATTATACAAACTCAGTTAATGAAACTTTGAGGATAAGTTTTCTTGTTAAAAGATCAGTTAGCCTATTAAATATTGTCATACTTGGTTAAACTTTTCTTATCATTAGGTCTGAAAACATAGCATAGTGGCTTCTAGAAGAGTTTATACTAGAGCCTATCCTGACCCAAATCCCCCTGAGATAGTTGATAATCCAAAAATTATCCTTAGGAAATCCCCTAAATCTAAAACTGCAACTATTGTCAGACCAATTCATAGAGCTGATTCTGTCCCTGAAAACCTTACAGCTCTACAAGATTCACAAGTGGAATTAAGAAACCCACTTAGAACTAACTCACTTAGTGATATAGATCAGATAGACTTTAGGTCTCCACACTCACCCCAACATAGTGGTGAACATCCTGGTAGTAGAGAAACCACCCCACCTGACCTTCATTTCATTCATAACTTTTGTTTTTCTCATCCTAGATCTTCTCAACAGTCTTTTGCTGGTCCAAATACTGTTTTTATCCATACATCCACCATCCAAACTACTCCATTTCATCCTCCTCCTCCTTTCATAAACCCTCCACTTGTTAACCCCCAATATTTTCCACAACCTCCTGTCATGGCAACATGGTATGCTCCCCTAGTCCTTCCTTTACCTTTAGTTAATCTACCACAGGACTATCAGTCCAAGATTCTATTATATGATGCCAGTGGTGCTAAAACTACTTCACAACATGTGGACAAGATGAATGACTATTTTGATAGAAATGAGATAGATAATGAAACTATCAAACTCAGATTATTTGCTCAAATTTTAGGGGGAGAGGCAAGAAAATGTTTTAAAAGCTTAACCCCTAACAATATTAATGACCTCCAAGATCTCCATCAGTCATTCCTAAACAAATGGGAAGTTAGAAAAAACCCTCTCCAAATACTTTCATATTACAACAACCTCAAGAGAAACACTGGGGAAAGTGTTCAAAATTATTGCACCAGATTCAATAGTGTTTATAATGCACTACCCCTAGATTTGAAACCTCCACAATGCTCATCTTTAGCCAAATTTCCTAAAGGATTTAATCCTGAAATGCCATATTAGTTAATAGAAATAGATCCCTTGACTTTGGAACACATGCAGAAGGGAGCTCTTGTTGTGGAAGTTAATCTGATTGAGAAAAGAGCTAGGATGAGGAATGAAAATAAAGTATCATTTAGGGAGGAAACTGCACCTTCCAAATCTAGTTCAAAAATGGAGAGAATGATGTGTTAGCCACCTGTAAAATTTGATCATACCAAAGGTGGCTAAATATGTTTTGAGCCTTCAAGGAACAATTTTTCCCTATAAAAAACTATTGGCTCTTGAAGACTCTCGAAGTCCTCATGCCTCTATCCAGTTTCCCATACTGCTGTTTTTATATCAGAAACCTCTGAAATTATACAAAAATCCAAAGTCAAATACTACTGCAGACCCCTTTTTCCCTTTCCTTCTCCTCAAAAGCTAACCTCCTCTTCCATCCCTCCATTCTCCATGAAAATCCCCCATTTCCATGTTTCTCCTATTTCCCCCCCATCAAAATTCATTTTATAAAGTTGAAAACCCACTTTTTAACCTTACCACAACCTTCATTTTATTTGAAAAACCATAGAAAACCCATATTTTCTATGTTCTTCACTTAAGCCCCCTTGGGCTAAGCCTCCAACCCTTTTCTTCCATGCACCCGAGCGCCAGAACCAACCGCTAAAACTCGCGGGCGCTTATCCTCCCCAATAATTTTTCTCCGCCAAAACCATTAAAAAACCTTTGTAAATTCATATTTTCGGGTTTTTTACTCATTTCCAAAGTTTCCGCCCATATAAATGGTGGAGAAAACTTGACCTTCGATCTGCCCCACAGATCGGACGGTGCGGAGCGCGACTTACCATGGTCCCCACCTCCAGCGCACCGATTGCCCAAAAACAACATGGTATTTTTCGCATCGCCTACGGGCCAAAAGTTGTTTTCGTCCATTTTCTAGCGATTCCATACGACGGTTAATGCGTGTCCCTGGTACGGTTTGAAAACCACCATGAAATTTTCATCCGTCGCGCGTTAAATTCCGGGCCAGGATGCCCAGCGAAATGGATCTCCGCCGTCCGATCTAGGCCCCCTCATCCAACGGTTGTCGATCGCCGAAAGTGTCCGATGGATAACCAAAGCGCCCGCGCGATAACCAAGCCCTCGTATAGCAGCAGATCAATCCTTGTCATCGATCTGATCTACAGATCGACGGCCCATATTCCGTTGCCCAGTCAACGATCCCTCACCGCTGACTTTCCATTGCTCGCTCCCGACCATCAATCACGCGCGATCGACGGCTCTAATCTAATCTTCCTCCCCCATGTTTTTTTTCGACCATTCTACGATTAAATCTGGACCATTGGATGATGCCATCCAATGACCCTCCTTCCTCCGCACATCCTCCGATGCAGATTGCCCTATAAACGCAGTATTTTTCTAACATTCATTTGTTTTTTTTTGCAGATTTTAATGTTTTTCGCTCAAATGAAGAAATTTTCGTCGGCCAAGGATGATGATCCTCCAGCCTTCGAATATATCATGAAATTCATCCGCAGGGTTAAATTACATGTTTCGTCAATGTTTTCTCAGGAATTGATGCCTTATAAACCTTGTGCAGCTCGGCATGACCGCAAGGAAAACCATGGAACAGACACAGTCAAGGATTACCAGTGTCGAAGACCAAGATGAACCAGAGCAGAGAATTGATGGACATATTAGCGGGGATTATGGCTAAGACAGTTATCAATAGCCTAATCCCCAATCTAAAATACAATTGAAGAAAAACCTAATGTGTTTTATCAGGAAAACCCTCCACCGCCACAAATGGAGGCGAATTGATTCCTCCCAGCGATTAAAGTGCCACCTGTGCCTAAAAGTATTCAATCAAGAACGGAAGTTATTGATCAGAATCAGATATTTTTCCTCGACACAGCCAAAGAGTTACTTTTTCGAGGAATTTAATGAAAGAATTTTTGCAGAGTAGCCCTAGCATCACACAGAGCCTCAAAGGTAAAAAAAAGCTCCCACCGAGCTTAATTCATAAGTGTAAACCAATTAATACAGTGAAAAACCTGTACAGTTTCTTCATTGAGCCTCCCAAGGGCCAAGAAAACATTAACTCTGTATTAATTGTATTTGAGATCTTTAATCAGATCTCACCTCCTCATCCTTCTATAAATACTTCAGTAGAAGATGAGGGGTTGGTTATTGATGTAATTGCTGAAGCATTGTAATGTAATTGAGCTGAGGACTCCTGATTGTAAATAGTGATTCACTGGCTCTTGGAGCTCTGCTTGTAACAGATAAGTTAGGTTGTGAAAGAAATATGAATTAAAACACTAGACTTGAAGATTGTAACCGGTTTGAAGCATCAATACAAGCTGATTTATGGGATCCTGTTCTATGTTGATGGTGATGTTATTCTTATTGTAACTTGTTATTTTATTCTTGTTTTCATTATGTTTCATTTTCTACTGTAAAGAATAGTTTAAACAGTGTTAGGACCTACTGCATATCAGTAACCTTCTCTGGCTGAGAAATATTTATTTAAATGTTTTCTTTCAACTGTGTTATTTGAAAATGATTTAATTTAGTTCAAGCATAGGAATGCTGGCATTCCCTCATCTTATTGTCATAGCTGAATGCTATTTTTGAATGTTACCTTCAGTATATGTTGTGTGAAGATGAACTGAGGAAGATATGGTGAGCCCTGGTCCCAGTCTTGTTTGCATGACTATTTGATTGTTTCCCTTAAAATGTGTTAAAAGCTGGATAGTTTCAAAGTACTTACCAGATCTTAGGCCATTCTGTGTTATCTTTGTGATTGTCTTGGAAGTAGCCGAGTAAAGAAGAGCTAGGAGAGGATTTGTGGTGAGCCCGGCCCGCTAGTCTCTACTCCAAAGGTTGCCTTCAAGTTTCCCTTAGTTTTTGTATGTTTTCTATTGGAAGTGTATCAAAGGCTGGATAGTTTCAAAGTAATTACTAGATTCTAGTTTGCTTTCATGTCTTTCTTAAGTGCCTGGTCAAGGACTGAATAGTTTCAAAGTACTTACCAGATCCTAGGATGCTCCTTGTTCTGCATCTGTTTATTTCCCCCTACTTGATGTATCACTCCATTCCATAAATCAAACCTTAAAGAGATCCTTAGGCATAGATGACTTGCCCCATAGACCACTCTTGAAACTGATTGTTTCAATTAAATCCTCTTATGACTCCATAGCCCATTGGACTGAAAACCTGCCATCATCTTTCTTCTCAATCAAAACTTACTCTTTTGCTTGCAACTTCTCACCTTTGAACCTCTTTACTTTTAGGACTCTTTGCCTCTAACAACAATCATGTTCAACCATCCAAAAATAAACAAAAACCTTGAACTTCATAACTAGCCTAATATCATTTTTTTCAAACTTCAAAGACAAATCCATCTTTGTACTCATTGGAGAGATCCCTCTCTGGATTCAGGAGGGCTAGATCCTAGAATCCCAAAGTTGGTTGAAACAATGTTGCTTCTGTAATTGGACTCTACCAATCTTGCTAATAAATTACAGAACCCCAACATTTCTGGCGACTCCATTGGGGATTGAGTTGAGTTTTCATCTCATTTTCCCTTGATTTTCACACAAAACTTTGAGAGTAAAAAGTAGCCTTTTCAAGTACTACCAAGAAATGGTAATCTTGATGAAACTTGTTTGAATCAGTGACAATCTAGGTCAACCCTAGGATTCTCATAAGACTTTATCTAACCTTGAAAAATCAGCTAGCTTAGCCATAAGGGTAGACTGCCTTTGTCTCATAATCGTAGCTAAGTTTTGAAACAGAGTTAGGATATTCTTAGAAACCACGCAAATTGAAAAATAACTTAGAAAATACCAAAAACATTTCAGATTGGTAGTAAAACACTTACTCTTACATTTCACTTACCATTGTTGTGTTTTACCCTATACTCTTAGACAGAGTCTGGAAAGGGTCAGGTAGCTTCCGGATCTCATCCTCTTTAGAGGTGACATATCTGGTGAATGCCCTCCCAGTCAATATCTGGTTAGAGTTTGTTGTGTTTCGGGATATCCTTGAAAAAGGATGTGTCACAAGCACTATGGGGGACAGTGTACCTCTTTGAAAACACTCTAAAATTTCCCCCTAGTGACTCCACAATCCTAAACAGACCTTAAGACTCCACTAGGAAGAACCCTTATCATTATAATATATTTCAAACTTAGCTAGAGGGCTGTAGGATTAAAATTGTGAAAACAGATTAGTTGACCTCTCAAATATTGTCATACTTAGTTGAACTTTTCTTGTTTATTTGGGTCTAAAAACACAGCATAGTGGCTCCTAGAAAGATTCACACTAGAGCCCATCCTGACCCTGATCCACCTGAGATAGTTGATAACCCAGAAAGAATCCTTTGGAAGTCTCCTAAGATAGAATTTTCAACTGTTTTCATATCACCCCTAAGAGCTAATTCAGTCCCTGAAAATATTTCAGCTCTGCAACAATCACAAGTTGACCTATTAAATCCATTTAGAACTAGGTCCCTTGATGATTTAGATCAGTTAGATTCCGAGTCTTCACATTCATCTCCTGAAACAAGTGAACATCTTGGGAATAGAGAAACAACACCTCCTGATTTACATTTTCTTTATAATCTAGGTGTCTCTCATCCAAGATCAGCTCAGCAATCTACTGTAGTCCCATCCACATCTTTTCATCCTTCATCCACCGCTCAAACCACTTCACTCCAGCCCACACCCCCTCCGGTCAATCCACATCCACCACATATCATGGCAACATGGTATGCTCCCTTAGTCCTTCTTGTACCATTAGTCAATCTTCCATAGGAATATCAGTCAAAAATTCCATTATATGATGCTAGCAATGCTACAACATCATCACAACATGTGGAAAAAATGAATGACTACTTTGACAGAAATGAAATTGATGACGATTCTGTCAAACTCAGGTTATTTGCTCAGAGTTTGGGGGGAGAAGTAAGAAAATGGTTTAAAGCCCTAGCCCCCCACAGTATCAACAATATCCAAGGCTTCCATCAAACATTCTTAAACAAATGGGAAGTGAGGAAGAATCCTCTCCAAGTTCTTGCTGACTACAACAACCTCCATAGGAACCCAGGGGAAGGTGTACAAGCTTATTGTACCATATTTAACAGTTTGTATAATGCACTTTCCCCAGAACTAAAACCTCCACAGGGCTCAACCTTAAACAAGTTTCCTAAAGGGTTTGACGCTGACATGACTTATTCACTCAGAGAGAGATTTTGCAACTCTTGAAGACATGCAAAGAGGTGCTCTTTCTGTGGAAGTCAACCTAATGGAGAAGAGGGCAAGGATGAAAGCTGAAAAGAGAGTATATTTTAGAGAGGAATCCACACCTGCCACCTCAAGCTCAAATATGGAAAGAATGATGGAAGAAATGATGAAGAAAATGATCATTCTTGAGAGAGCACAAGAAAGTCAAAACCAAACTGCTCCTCAAAACAGAAACCAAAACCAGAATCAAAATGTAAGAAGGAACCAACCTCCAAACAGACCAAGGGAAGATGATCAACAGATCACTCCTCCCTTTCATCAAAACTATGTGAGTGAGGTTGAGGAAATAGATGAAATAGCAGAGGAAGATGATATTAACCTATTTGGGGTAGATGATGATGACTTTGACGTTCATTACGATAGGAAACAAGGTCTTTATACACCTTATGATGACAAACGAGATGATGATGAAAATTATTATCAAAACATGGAAAATGTCGTCACCGAACCTCAAAGAGAATATGACCTTAGAAGCAAAACCAGTCAGCCAACCCCCAGCACCAGAACCTCTGACAAATCTTCTATAAACAGCACTGCAACCAAGCCTAAAATAGTCAAAAAAAAGGACAAAAAAGTGGTTGTTAATTCTGGTAAAGGTAAAGAGAAAGACACTCAAAATCTTGAAAAACAGAGTGCAAACATCAGTAGTACTAACACTTTAGCTAGTACTCATTTTTCAACCGCTATTTCAACTATAGATAAAAAAAATCAGCAAGCTGTTGTTGCTGATAGAGTGGCAGTAAACAAGGCTAAAACCAGCACCTTAAAGAATCAAATTCCTTTCAGCCTGGAATAGGAGATCTCAAAGATCAAAATTTATGTCCCTTTGACTGAGTTAGCTACCCAACATGTACATGGATCCAAAATTTTGAAGGCATTGAACATAGAAGAAAATGAGGACACTCTCAATCTTAATGATGACCAACCAGAGCTTATTTTTTGTCCAAATATTGAAGGTAAGTTTCAGGAGGGACCAGTCCCTCCCTTTTATGTAAGTTTGAACGTTCATGACAAAATTCTACACAACGCTATGCATGACTCAGGGGCTTCTCATAATTTAATGCCAAAATCTGTAATGGAGAGCCTAGGTCTTGAAATCACCAGACTTTATAAAGATCTTTACTCTTTTGACTCAAGCAGAGTCAAGTGTTTAGGATTGATCAAAGACCTTTGTGTCAACTTAGCCTAGATTCCAGCCAAATGCTTAGTTATGGATGTTGTTGTGGCTGATGTACCCCCAAAGTATGGAATGATTTTATCAAGATCTTGGGGGGCTAAGTTACAGGGGACTATGCAAATGGAAATGACCTATGCGACTATCCCTGTTTTCAATCAGACTAGAAGACTTTACCAGGAGTCTCATATGCAATACACAGTTACAAGTCAAGACAGACCTCAAAACTCTCCTCTGTATTCTGTAAGTACAAGCCTTGATTCTTTTATCATGTTTAATGATGAAACCCTCACTGAACAAATCACTTTAACAGGATCAATGGCTGAAAGGGAGGAAGAGGAGCACAACACTCAAGTGTCAAAACAGTTTGCTACATTTGAAAACATTGGAAAACAAAACACAGGTCTTGAACTACAAGTCATCAATCCTTTAAACTTAAATCTTGACAGCGAAGAAAATATCCTTCAACATATTGAAAAAATTGAGGAATAAAATCATACAAAGGACATTCACCAAACTGGTAAAACTGATAATGATCCTCTCTGGAGTATGTATTTTGATGGGTCATGCACTAGAACAAATGCTGGTGCGGGTGTCTGGATTACTAACACTGAAAGCAAGAACACCGAATGCATTTCTTGCAAGTTAAACTTTCAGTGTTCTAATAACATAGCAGAGTATGAATCCATGATCTTGGGCTTACATTTGCTTAAAAAATTAGGAGCCAAGAAAATAACTGTGTATGGGCATTCTGAGTTAATAATTAGGCAAGTCAATGGGGAGTATAATCCAAATCATCCCAGACTTAGGGCATATCGGAATGATGTCATGGATCTTTTGAAAAAATTTGAGGAATCCACATTGAGTTTTGTCCCGAGAAAAAGAAATCTTATAGCCCACAATTTGGCCTTTGTAGAAAGGACATATCTAACGCCATGTGAGACTGATGATTGCTCAACTCAGATAAAATTTAGACCAGCTGTGCCTGATAATAAAAAATATTGGCAGGTGTTTGACGGAGATAAACAAATAGAAGACTTCATGCAATTCAGAAATGAGTTTGAACTGCATAGTTCAGATTCTGATTATGATACAGACTGCAGTGAAGAAAATTTTCTTGGTGAAGAAGAAACTTCTCCTGAGCTTGTAAATATTAACCTTCAGATTAGCAAACTTAAAAACAAAACAGAATTGAGTGCAGAATCAGAAACAGAGGAACTAGAAACTCTGCATTCTAAAGATGAAAGTTTGCCTAGTGGTCTAACACCTTTGGAAGAGTTGTTTGATTTTAATGATATGGCCAAAAAACCTAAACTAGAACCTGTAGAGACTGAAGTGGAAGAGTGCAAAATCGGCAGTAAGGAAAAACCGAAGATGATCAAACTGTCCAAAACTTTGCCAGCTCACATTAAACTCAAATACATAGAGCTGTTCAAAGAATTTTCTGATGTTTTTTCATGGAGTTACGAAGATCTGAAGTCCTATGACACTGAAATAATACAAAGACAAAATCCTCTCAAAGAAAAACCAAAAACTATTCAAACAAGTAAATCAAGGCAGAATAAAACCTCAGACAAATTTTTCCTTGGTTAAGAAGGGGATCATGAAGAAGTGTATGACATGTCAGACAGTATCCCTATTAGATATTCTCAATGGGTATCTAATCGGTGTGTCTTAGGAAGAAGACTGAGAAATCTCGGATTTTAGACTTAGAGATTTAAACAAAGCTTCATTGAAAGACAACTACCCTACCAAATGATCATATTTTACAAAGGGTGGTAGGATATAAAAGAATTTCTTGCTTGAGGTTATCAAAAGGGAATTTATCTTAGTTCACCCTGTTGATCAATTAAAGACAACCTTTACTACACCATGGGGCACTTTCATGTATGTGAAAATTCCTTTTGGTCTAATGAATGCTGGAGCAACCTTTCAGAGAGCCATGGATATAGCATTCTCGAAAGAATTGGGCTACTTCATCATTATATACCTTGATGATGTCACTGTGTTTTCAAAAACAGATGAAGAGGATTTATAGCATTTAAGAAAAAAATTCGAGAAATGTAGAAAGTTTCGTATATATTTAAACCCTAAGAAAACACTTTTTGGTCTCCAAGAGGGTAAGCTTCTTGGGCACATTATTTCTAAGGAGGGTATAAAGATAGATCCAAAGAGGATTGAGGCCATATTGCAAATTTCTCATCCTCGAAACATCAAAGAGTTGCAGTCTTTCATTGGAAAGATTAACTTTTTGAGAAGGTTCATCCCCAACTTAGCTGAGATCCTTAGGAATATCACAAATATGTTGAATAAGGAGCAAGGGGTAAGATGGACCTTGGAAGCAAAAACATCCTTTGAGCTGGTGAAAAAAGCATTAACCAAAACACCGGTTCTCATAAGTCCTAATTTTTCAAAAGATTTTTATATCTTCTCATTTGCATCAGAACATACCATAGTTGTTGTCCTTTTACAGAAAAATACACGAGGACAAGAGTAGCCTATTGCATTCTTTAGTAAGGCATTGAGGGATGCCCCTTTGAAGTACAACATTATGGAAAAGCAAGCTTCTTCTTTGGTGAAAGCTTTAAAATATTTCAGGGTGTACATCCTTCACTCACACATCATTTCCTTTGTCCCAAATTCAGTGATTAAAGACATTCTAACGCAGGACCCAGATGGTAAGAAAGGTAAGTGGATTGTTTTTATTCTCGAATATGATTTAGAGATAAAATCCACTAAGCTCATCAAAGGCCAAGGTCTAGCCAGATTAATGGCTGAGTCAAATTGTGAAGTTCTTGATATTCATATGATTAATGCTTTAGATGATCAAGAGGAAATATCGTCACCCATTGTTGAAAACCATTTCATGAATTCCTCTTGGTATGCTGATATTATTTATGTTTTTCTTAATTTAAATACACCTCCTGGTTTATCAAAAACAAAGGCAAGGTTCTTGAAGCTGAAAGCAGTAAACTATTGCATTATAGATAGATGTCTTTATTTGAAAAATGCAAGTGGTATATTGCTTAAATGTTTGCCTGAGTTTGATGCAGAGAAGGTTAAGCAGGAATTCCATGAAGGAGAGTGTGGCGGCCATTTGTACTGGAAGTCAACAGCCAACAAAATTTTGAGGGCTGATTTATATTGGCCTACTCTTTTTCCTGATATACACAAGATGACCACTACTTGCCATAAATGCCAACTGTTCGAAGGCAAGAGAAAATTGCTACCCCTTCCTCTACATCCAATCACTGTTGAAGCTCCTTTTCAACAGTGGGGACTTGACTTCATAGGAGAAATCCATCCACCATCTTCTGCCCAGCATAGGTGGATTCTCACTGCCAAAGACTATTTCACCAAGTGGATAGAAGCCATTCCTTGTAGGCAGGCCAATGATTCAATTATCATAAAATTTATCGAGACTAACATTCTCTCCAGATTTGGTTGTCCTACCAAAATAATCACTGATAATGCAGCAGCATTTGGATCAAAGAGGATGGTTGACTTCTGTCATAGATATCAGATATCATTGGGGCATTCCACATCCTACTACCCTCAAGGTAATGGACTTGCAGAATCTTCCAAAAAAAGCTTAGTGAACATAATCAAGAAACTGTTGAAGGACAAAAAAAATTCTTGGCACACAAAGCTGGTCCATCCACTTTGGGCTGACAGATTAACTTTGAAGAAATCTATTGGTATGTCACCTTTCCAGCTTGTGTATGGTACAGATGCAATTTTTCCTAACAGCCTTGGTGTACCAGTTATGAATTTGATTCAAGAGTTGCAGACTGAAGAAAATGACATGATCAGAAGAATAAATCAGACCATTCATCTTCAGCAGACCAGAGAGGAAGTGTATAACAAAGCATTACAGAAACATGACAACATCAAAAAGCTTTTTGACAGAAGAACAAAGGCCAGCAATTTCAAGATTGGGGACAAAGTTTTAAAGTGGGACTCAAGGAGGGAGGAAAAGGGCAAGCATGGAAAATTTCACAACCTATGGCTTGGCCCTTATTCTATTCATTCAATTGCGGGTAATAATGAATTTTTCTTACAGGAACTGGATGGAACAAAATTGTATGGGGGTCCTATCAATGGCAGGATGCTTAAGAATTACTTCTCTTGATCCATTTTATGTTTTAAAGCATTTTTATCTTTTTCCATTATGAATATTCCATCCCCCATTGCATTCAAGGTTATGAAAAATCAAAAATACAAAAAATAAAGAAAAAGAAGAAAAGAGGGCAGAAATGAAAACAAGAAAGGCAAAGCCCCATGCCAAAAAGAGAAACAAATTTGAAAGTGTGCAAACTTAAATGCCACTCCTACTAAACACACTTCTAGTTAGTCAAACATTTTAAACTTGACTAATTAGTTTTAAATTTTCCGCTGATAGGATAGTGAATTCGATTTGCCAAACTGTTCAATCTTGGCTTATCAGTAGATAGATTAGGATAGAAATTGAAGGTTCAAACAAGCTCAAAATCTGAACCAAAGTTTCCAAAAAGAGATGACTCAAAAATATGTTAAATTTTGAGTCAAATAATGTAAAGATCTGGTTCTAATCAGCTTAAAATCTGAACCAGAAGAAAAGCAAGGACAGCTCAAACAAAACCAAGAACAGAGCTGTGAAGAAAGGAGAAGGCTATGATAAGAGACTTTCAGATCCTAAGCCTTCCGTTTTGATTTTAATTCTTTGCGAATAATAATCTATGTGCAGCTTGTTGTTATGCCATAGATCACAGCTAGTCAAACATCTTAATCTTGACTTGACTCTTGTTGAATTTCTGTTGTAGAATTTAGAGAATGAAAGTCAGTTGGACAGTTTAATCCTAAAAGACCGTAGATTAGGTAGAGAAATATCTAAGCTCAACTGTTTAATCTGAGTTCAGGGAGAAATAAGGAGTAGAATTAGATTAGTTTTTATGCTTTCAAAAGAATAAAATGTTGTGAAAAGAGTTTGCCAATCCAAGTGCAATCTGATGAAGAAAAAAAATGTTAGATCAGTAGGATTGGGTAGGTAGAAAGTTGTATTGATGAAGTCTAGTATTATTTCATAACTGATACTATTTTTTAGAGCAAAGCGAGATCATCCAGCAAAGGAAGAGCAATCTAAAGGATCAGGCAGAAGTTAGCCTCCCAGAGAAATCAAGTCTGAATTCTTGATGCCTTCAAGAAGGCACCATCCCCAAGTGGAGCCACTGTTAGCCAGCTGTAAAATTTGATCATACCAAAGGTGGCTAAATATGTTTTGAGCCTTCAAGGAACATTTTTTTCCTATCAAAAACTGTTGGCTCTTGAAGACTTTCGAAGGCCTCATGCCTCTGTCCAGTTTCCCATACTGTTGTTTTTATCTCAGAAACCTTTGAAATTTTACAAAAATCCAAAGTCAAATACTACTGTAGACCCCTTTTTCTCTTTCCTTCTCCTCAAAAGCTAACCTCCTCTTCCGTCCCTCCATTCTCCATGAAAATCCCCCATTTCCATGTTTCTCCTTTCCCCCCCCATCAAAATTCAGTTTATAAGGTTGAAAACCCACTTTTTAACCTTACCACAACCTTCATTTTATTTGAAAAACCATAGAAAACCCATATTCTATGTTCTGCGCTTAAGCCCCCTTGGGCTAAGCCTCCAACCCTTTTCTTCCATGCGCCTGAGCGCCAGAACCAACAGCTAAAACTTGTGGGCGCTTATCCTCCCCAATAATTTTTCTTTGCCAAAACCATTAAAAAGCCTTTGTAAATTCGTATTTTCGGGTTTTTTACTCATTTCCAAATTTTCCGCCCATATAAATGGTGGAGCAATCTCGACCATCGATCTACTCCGCAGATCGGACAGTGCGGAGCGTGACTTACCATGGTCCCCACCTCCAGCGCGCCGGTTGCCCAAAAACTGTGTGGTATTTTTCACACCGCCTACGGGCCAAAAGCTGTTTTCGTCCATTTGCCAGTGATTCCATACGACGGTTGACGCATTTACTTGGTACGGTTTGAAAACCACCATGCAATCGTCGTCCGTCGCGCGTTAAATTCCGGGTCAGGATGCCCAGCGAAATGGATCTCTGCCGTCCGATTTGGGCCCCCTCATCCAACGGTTGTCGATCGCCGAAAGTGTCCGATGGATAACCAAAGCACTCACATGATAACCAAGCCCTCGTACAGCAGCAGATCAATCCCAGTGGTCAATCTGATCTGTAGATCGATGGCCCATATTTTGTTTCCTAGTCAACAATTCCCCACCGCTGACTTTCCTTTGCCCGCTCCCGACCGTCGATCACGCGCGATCGACGGCTCTGATCTAATCTTCCTCCCCCATTTTTTTCTTGACCATTCTATGATTAAATCTAGACCGTTGGATGATTCCATCCAACAGCCCTCCTCCCTTTGCACATCCTCCAATGCAGATTTCCCTATAAACGCAGGATTTTTGTAACATTCGTTTGTTTTTTTTGCATATTTTAATGTTTTTCACTCAAATGAAGAAATTTTCGTCGGCCAAGGATGACAATCCTCCGGGCTTCGAATATATCAGGAAATTCATCCGCAGGGTTAAATTACATGTTTTGTCAATGTTTTCTCAGGCATTGATACCTTATAAACCCTGCGTAGCTCGGCATGACCACAAGGAAAACCATGGAACAAACACAGTCAAGGATTACCAGTGTCGAAGACCAGGATGAACCAGAGCAGAGAATTGATGGACAAATTAGCGGGGATTATGGCTAAGACAGTTATCAACAGCCTAATCCCCAATCTAAAACACAGTTGAAGAAAAACCTAAAGTGTTTTATCAGTAAAACCCTCCACCGCCACAAATGGAGGCGAATTGATTCCTCCTAGCGACTAAAGTGCCACCTATGCCTCAAAGTATTCAATCAAGAATGGAAGTTATTGATCAGAATCAGATATTTTGCCTCGACGCAGCCGAAGAGTTACTTCTGCTAGGAATTTAATGAAATAATGTCTACAGAGTATCCCTAGCATCACACAGAGCCTCAAAGGTCAACAAAAACTCCTACGGAGCTTAATTCATAAGTGTAAATCAATTAATACAGTGAAACACCTGTACAGTTTCTTCATTGAGCCTCCCAAGGGCCAAGAAAACATTAACTCTGTATTAATTGTATTTGAGATCTTTAATCAGATCTCACCTCCTTATCCTTCTATAAATACTTCAGTAGAAGATGAGTGAGGGGTTGGTTATTGATGTAATTGTTGAAGCATTGTAATGTAATTGAGCTGAGGACTCCTGATTGTAAATAGTGATTCACTGGCTCTTGGAGCTCTGCTTGTAACATATAAGTTAGGTTTTGAAAGGAAGATGAATTAAAACACTGGACTTGAAGATTGTAACTGGTTTGAAGCATCAATACAAGCTGATTTATGGGATCCCGGTCTATGTTGACGTTGATGTTATTTTTATTGTAATTTGTTATTTTATTCTTGTTTTCATTATGTTTTATTTTCTACTATAAAGAACAGTTTAAACAGTGTTATGACCTACTGCATATCAGTAACCTTCTCTGGCTGAGAAATACTTATTTAAATGTTTTCTTTCAACTGTGTTATTTGAAAATGATTTAATTCAGTTCAAGCATAGGAATGTTGGTGTTCCCTCGTCTTATTGTCTTAGCTGAATGGTATTTTTGAATGTTACCTTCAGTATATGTTGTGTGAATATGAACTGAGGAAGATATGGTGAGCCCTGGTCCCAATCTTTTTTGCATGACTGTTTGATTGTTTCCCTTAGAATGTGTTAAAAGCTGGATAGTTTCAAATTACTTACCAGATCTTAGGCCATTCTGTGTTATATCTGTGATTGTCTTGGAAGTAGCCGAGTAAAGAAGAGCTAGGAGAGGATTTGTGGTGAGCCCAGCCCGCTAGTCTCTACTCCAAAGCTTGCCTTCAAGTTTCCCTTAGTTTTTGTATGTTTTCTATTGGAAGTGTATCAAAGGCTGGATAGTTTCAATGTACTTACCAGATCCTAGTTTGCTTTCATGTCTTTCTTAAGTGCCTAGTCAAAGGCTGGATAGTTTCAAAGTACTTACCAGATCCTAGGATGCTCTTTGTTCTGCATCTGTTTATTTCCCCCTACTTGATGTATCACTCCATTCCATAAATCAAACCTTAAAGAGATCCTTAGGCATAGATGACTTGCCCCATAGACCACTCTTGTACCTGATTGTTTCAATTAAATCCTCTTATGACTCCATATCCCATTGGACTGAAAACCTGCCATCATCTTTCTTCTCGATCAAAACTTACTCTTTTGCTTGCAACTTCTCACCTTTGAACCTCTTTACTTTTAGGACTCTTCGCCTCTAACAGAAATCATGTTCAACCATCTAAAAATAAACAAAACCCCTGAACTTCATAACTAGCCTAATATCATTTTTTTCAAACTTCAAAGACAAATCCATCTTTGTACTCATTGGAGAGATCCCTCTCTGGATTCAGGAGGGCTAGATCCTAGAATACCAAAGTTGGTTGAAACAATGTTGCTTCTGTAATTGGACTCTGCCAATCTTGATAATAAATTACAGAACCCCAACATGATGGAGGAAATGATGAAGAAAATGAGCATACTTGAGAGAGAACAATCTAGAGAAAATCAATCAGCTCCCCAAAATAGAAATCAGTCTCAAAATCAGAATCATAACTTTAGGAGAAACCAACTTCAAAACAGAAAAAGAGACGATGATCAACAGATCAAACCTCCTTTCCAAGAAAACTATGTGAATGAGGACGGATAAAACAATGAAAAAATAGAGGATGACAACATAAACATGCTGGGAGTAAGCAATGAGGATTCTGATTTCCTCCATGAAAGAAAACAAGGTCTATATACACCTTATGATGACAAAAGACCAGAAACTGATTATTATGAAAAATACTCTGAAAATTATGTCATAGGATCACCTAAACAATATGACCTAATAAGTAAAAAGAATCAAGAGACTCCCAGGAACAAAACCTCTGACAAAACTGTCAAAAACAACCCTAAAAATGTTTCCAAAAAGACAGCAAAAATTCATAAAATAGTGGCTGTAAATTCTAATCCAACCAAAGGGAAAAACACCCAAGCCAATGAAAAATAGAGTGTTAACCCCAACAACACTAGCACCTCAGCTAATGCTCCTGAAAAAACTATTTTAACTGCTGTAAATACTAGAAATCAACAAGCTGATTTTGCTGAACAAGGAGTGACTAACAAGGTTGAATCAAGCATTTTGAAAAACCAGATTCCTTTTAGCCTAGAGAATGAAATATTCAAAATCAAAATCTTTGTCCCACTTACTAAGTTAGTCACTCAAAATAGATATAGAGGTCAAATTTTCAAAGCTTTGAACATAGAAGATGTCCATGACACAATTAACTTAAATAATGATACCCCAGAGCTCATATTTGGACCAAAAATTGAAGGAAAATTTCAAGAAGGAACTACCCCTCCATTTTACATTAGTTTGAACATCCATGATAATATTTTACAAAATTCCATGCTTGATTCAGGAGCATCACACAACCTCGTGCCCAAGGTTATAATGGAAAGATTAGGCTTAGAAGTGACTAGACCCTACAAAGACTTATATTCCTTTGACTCAAGTAGGGTGAGATGCCTAGGCCTAATAAAGGATATGTGTGTTAACTTAGCCCAAATACTAGCGAAGAGCTTAGTGATGGACATTGTAGTGGCCCCCAAATATGGCATTCTACTTTCAAGATCATGGGGATCTAAGTTACAAGGTACTATGCAAATGGATATGACTTATGCCACCATCCCTGTCTTTAGTCAACCTAGAAGACTCCATAGAGAAATACACATGAAATACATGGTGAGTAATTAAGAAAGACCGAAGAATTCTCCTCTTTATTCCATGCACACTGACCTTGACTCTTTCATTCTGTATAATGATGATATTCCTAATAGGCAAGAGTTAGTCAATGAAACATCATCAAAGGTAGTGGTCACTACACTTCCAAACATAGTGGCAACAAATGATGAAGAGATATTTAGGGAGAAAACTAAAATGAAGTTTGTTGATTCAAAAATTTACAGCAAATAGATTAAAGGTCTTAAGGTGCAAAACAATCATAAAAATAACACAGATCATGAAAATCAAGGATTTAAACCTCAAAACATTCAAAACCTTGAGGAACAAAACACAGAAAAACATAGTGCAGACCCTTGTACAAAGCAGAATGATGAAGAAAACAGAGAGGAAAACAATGAAATAAGTCACAAATCTAAGAAAAATCCTCTTTGGAGAATGAATTTTGATGGGTCTTGAACTAAAAATGATGCAGGAGAAAGCATATGGTTACACAACACTGAAAACAATCATGCTGAGGGGCATTCCTAAAAGTTAAATTTTCAATGTACAAACAACATAGCAGAGTATGAAGCTCTCCTTTTAGGCCTGCATTTATTGAAAAAATTAGGGGCCAAAAGGATAAAAGTTCATGTGGATTCTGAGTTGATTATTAGGCAAGTAAATGGAGAGTACAGTGCTAAACATCCTAGACTTAGAGCCTATAGGGATGATGCCATGGACTTCTTAAAAACATTTGATGAATTCCAACTTATCTTTATCCCATGAAACCAAAATGTTCTTTCCAATGCTTTAGCCTTCGTTGTTAGAACTTGTCTAACACCTTATGAAACCAAGCAATGCACCACCCAAGTCAAATTTAGACCAGCTGTCCCAGATAATGAAAAATACTGGCAAGTTTTTGAGGGAGATAAACAAAAAGAAGAGTTCCTACAGTCTAAGAATGAATTTGAAATTCCAAACTTAGATTCAGACTATGAACAAGACTGTCCCATTGAAGAAAACCCACTTTTTGAAGAAGAAAAATTTCCAAATATTGTTGAAATAAATCTGTTAACCAATCAACCCAAAAAGATAACAGAAATTAGCACAAATTTAGAAGATGAAGACTTAGAAGTGCTGAAATCCAAAGACCAAAGCATGCCAAAAGGGCTGGTCCCTTTAGAAGAATTATTTGACTTGAATGATGTGGCCAAGAAGCCAAAGCTAGAACCCATAGAATCTGAAGTGGAAGAATGCAACATAGGCAGTAAGGAAAAGCCCAAAATAATCAAACTGTCTAAAAAACTGCTAGCTCATATCAAACTGAAATACATTGAGTTGTTTAAAGAATTTTTTGATGTTTTTGCATGGAGCTATGAAGATCTGAAATCATATGATACAGAAATAATTTAGCTTAAGATACCCCTCAACGAAAACCAGAAACCTTTTAAACAAAAATTACGCAGAATCAACCATGTTCAATTACCTATGGTAGAGAAAGAAGTTAGAAAAATGTATGATGCTGGAATTATTGTCCCTGTTAGATACTCAAAGTGGGTGTCTAATCTTGTATCAGTTAGGAAGAAAACAGGAGAGATAAGGCTTTGCATTGATTTTAGAAACTTAAACAAAGCCTCATTAAAAGACAACTACCCCTTACCCAAAATGGATCATATCTTACAAAAGGTAGTTGGTTCTAAAAGAATTTATTTTCTAGATGGCTTCTCAGGTTACAATCAGATTTTGGTGCATCCTGATGATCAACT
This sequence comes from Pinus albicaulis, assembly GCA_034641835.2. Taxonomy (NCBI): domain Eukaryota; kingdom Viridiplantae; phylum Streptophyta; class Pinopsida; order Pinales; family Pinaceae; genus Pinus; species Pinus albicaulis. Next base: position 24,699 of record JAXQQM020081445.1, on the reverse strand, counting down.
CAAAACAACCTTTACTACATCTTAGGGAACTTTCATGTATTTGAAAATGCCCTTTGGTTTAATGAATTCTGGTGCCACATTTCAGAGAGCCATGGATATTGCATTTTCAGAAGAAATAGGTTACTTCATAGTGATTTACTTATATGACATCACTATCTATTCTAAAACAGATGAAGAACACCTAATACACTTGAGAAAAGTCTTTGAAAAATGCAGAAAATTTGGACTGTCCTTGAATCCAAAGAAAATATTGTTTGGTCTCCAAGAAGGTAAAGTTCTATGAAATATCATATCAGAAAACGGAATAAGGATAGACCCAAAGAGGATTGATGGTATATTTCAAATCAGCCATCCTAGAAACATCAAAGAACTTCAATCTTTCATTGGGAATATTAATTTTTTGAGAAGGTTCATACCCAATCTAGCTGAAATCCTTAGAAACATGACAAAAATGCTTAAAAGAGAAGGAGTTAAATGGACCTTAGAAGCAAAGAAATCATTTGAGCTGGTAAAACAAGCACTTACCAAAACACCAGTTCTCATTAGTTTCGATTTTACAAAGAATTTCTTCATTTTTTCATTTTCATCAGAACACACAGTAGTTGTTGTCCTATTATAGAAGGACTTGAATGGAAAAGAGCAACCCATTGCATTTTTCAGCAAGGCATTGAGAGATGCACCTCTGAGGTATAACATAATGGAAAAACAAGCCTTTCTCTTGGTTAAAGCCTTGAAAGAATTCAGAGTTTACATTTTACACTCCCACATAGTAGCATTTGTGCCTCATTCAGTTGTAAAAGACATATTGACCCAAGATCCAGATGGAAAAAGAGGAAAGTGGATTGCTATAATTTTAGAATATGACTTAGAAATCAAACCCACTAAGCTCATAAAAGGTCAAGGACTAGAAAAACTTATGGCGGAATCCAATTTTCAAGCTCTGGATATAAACATGTTTAATGCATTAGATGAACAGGGGGAGTTTTCAGCTCCAATTATTGAAGATCATTTTCTGAATTCATCTTCGTATGCTGACATTTTGTATTTTTTGCTCAATCTTAATGTTCCTCCTGGTTTGTCTAAAACAAAGGTAAGATTCGTAAAGTTAAAAGCTGTAAATTTCTTCATTTTGGATAAATGTTTATATTGGAAAAATGCTAGTGGATTATTGCTTAAATATTTGCTTGAGAATGATGCAAATAAAATCAAGCACGAGTTTCATGAAGTAGAGTGTGGAGGCCACCTCTACTGGAAGTCAACTGCCAACAAAATCCTTAGAGCTGGCTATTACTGGCCCACCCTCTTTCAAGATTTCCATAAGATGATTATTGCCTGTCTCAAATGCCAAATCTTTGAAGGAAAAATAAAGATGCTTCCCTTACCTCTGCAACCAATCACTGTTTCCTTTTCAGCAGTGGGGTCTAGACTTCATTAGGGAAATCCATCCTCCCTCCTCTTCCCAACATAGATGGATCCTCATAGCAACAGATTATTTTACCAAGTGGATAGAATCCATCCCATCTAGGAATGCCACAGACTCCTTCATCATTTCATTCCTTTAAAACCATATACTCTCTAGATTTAGCTATCCTAGGAAGATCATAACTAAAAATGTTGCTGCATTTGGGTCTAAAAAGATGGTATAATTCTGTCATAAGTATCAGATTATACTGGGCCATTCTACAACTTATTACCCCCAAGGTAATGGGCTGGCAGAGTCCTCAAATAAAATTTTGGTGAACATAATAAAAAATTTGCTGGAAGATAACAAGAAATCATGGCACAATAAGCTAGTACATGCTTTATGGGTAGACAGATTGATAGTTAAAAAGTCAATTGAGATGTCTCCTTACCAGCTAGTTTATGGAATAGATGCAATATTTCCTACCAGTTTAGGAGTGCAAGTCATGAAGCTGATCTAAGAAGTACAGTCTGAAGATAATGATCTAACAAGGAGAATAAACCAGACTATACATCTACAACAAAACAGAGAGGAAGTGTACATCAGAGCACAAAAACTACAAGAAAACATCAAGAAGCTGTTTGACAAAAGAACCAAGGCAAGTGATTTCAAGATTGGTGATAAAGTTTTAAAATGGGATTCAAGAAGAGAAGATAAGGGCAAACATGGAAAATTTGACAATTTCTGGCAAGGCCCTTATCTCATTCAATCTACCATTGGAAACAATGCATTCTTTCTGGAAGAATTGGATTGAGCTAAATACTTTGGAGGTCCTATCAATGGTAGGGTTCTCAAACATTATTTCTGTTAACTCATATATTTTAGTTTCAAAGTTTTCTGTTCATTGTATATATCACTTCTTTTCAATTTAGAAAAATAAAAACACAAAAACAATAGAAAAAGAAAAAAGAGGGTAGAAATAAAACAAGAAAGGTACAGCCCCATACCAAAAAATAAAGAGAAGTCTGAAAGTGTGCAAGCTTAAATGCCACTACCAAAAGCACTGATTTTTAGTCAAGCAACCTAATCATGACTAAAATAGATTTCAATTTTTTGTTGATAGATTAGTGAAGAAGATATTCCAAACCATTTAATATTGGCTTATCAGTAGATTAGATTAGGATAGAAAGAAATTGCTCTAATCAGATCAGAATCTGAGACAGAAAGAAGAGAAAGAATTGGTTCTAATATGCTAAAAACTTGAACCAGGAAAATAAGAAAAAAACTCTAAAAAGGATCAAACCAGAGCTGCAAAAAAGAATGAAGGATGCTTTTTGATTTTCAGATCTTAAGCCTTCACAGTTTTGTTTCAAATTTCTGCAAATAAAGTCTATGTGCAGCTTGTACATACAACCATAGACACTATGGCAAATCAAACAGTCTAATCCTGATTTAACTGTGTTTTAAACTTCTGTTCTAGAAAATAGAGAATAAGATCTGCCAGACAGTTTAATCCTGGCAGATGGTAGCTTAGGTAGAGAAATAATGCGTTCAACAGTTTAATCTAAACTCATGGATGAAATAAGGGTAGATTTAGATTCGTTTTTCCTGCTTTCAAAAGAATAAAATGCTGATGTTTAAGGTTTGCAAGTCCAAATGAACCTTATGAAGAAAAAATGTTAGGAAAAGTAGGCTATGTAGGTAGAATGATTGGGAGAAATTTGTTTGCTAAAATGAAATACTGATCATCTTTACTAAGCAGCATGAACAAAGAAGAAGAGGCTGTCAATGGATCAAGGCACAAGTCTGCATCCCAAATATAAATTTCTAAAGTTATTGACACCTCCAAGGAGCTGCCATCCCCAAGTGCAGCCACTCTTAGCCATCAGTAAATTTTTGTCAGAGAAAATGATGGCTAAAACAGGCCTTGAGCCATCAAGAGATCATTTTCATAGAAAATTACTCATTCTTGAAGTCTATTGTTCCTTAAACAGTGTTTTTCCTTAACAGTGATGTTCCTTAACAATGTTGTTCCTTAATCTGATGTTTATTAACAGTGTTGTTCCCTATAGTGTTGTTCCTTAGCCTACTGTTCCGTTCAGAAATCCACCAAGTTAGGCCTGTTGTTCCCTTTGAAAACTGTTTTCTAAAAAACCCTTTGTTCCCTTCCATTTACTCTCCATTCCCTTCAAAATCCATTTTAACCATGAAATCCCTTTAAAATGATTTAAAACCTTGATTTTTCACTCTATTAGAACTTGGAGAAACACATAGAAACCCATAAAAAACCTCTTCCGCCCTTTTAAAGGCCTTAAGCCCCCGAGCACTTAAACCTTCTACTTCATGTGACTAACACCTGTGACCTTATGCTAGCAATCATTGCATCATAAATTTATATCTCATCGGCGTTGTTATATTTACATTACCTCGCTCCCCCATTCCCCTGCCGATGCGATAAGCCCTCCTTCCTTAGCCCCTGGTCACATACCCCTCCACGTGACCATGCCCCTGCACCTGTTTCTTAAGCCCCCATCACATCGGCCATCGACATTTCCATGAAAAACCTGCCTTTTATTTATATTTTTCCCACTCTGATAATGATATCCCGATGGGATATACACCATAGATCCATAGGATCCGACGGCCCACATTTAACCTGTCGATCAACCAAATCCTGCCATCCATTCACCGTTACAACGAATCCCCGCCGTTGATTTATCAAAATCTGACGGTCCTCACTCATCTCGTCACCCAAATTCCCTCCGGACCCATATTCCATTACCTAGTCATCTATTCAAATCACGCCGTGACACCTGTCTCCCACTACAGCGCCCGCCGTGAAACTTTCTATCGTGCTTTGGTCCGCACCGTCAGATCTATTCCTCCTCATCCGACAGTTGACATTGCATATCGCGCGATTTTTCTATCTAGAGTTTAACGTTCCAAAACCACGCGATACTGGTGGAATTAAAAAGGCCACGTGGTGCAATATAATTGGATCGCGTTCCCTCTGGGAAAAATGACTTACCACCCAAGGGTCACGCGAAAACCACCAGTGGTATTTCAAAACAGATTTTCCCAAGTTCGTGCCAAATACAGTTTTGAACCGGATTTTTTCTAGTTTTCCTCAATAAAACTCCTCTGCCTGCATAATCACCCCCTCCACACTGTTCCTCCCACTCTCTATCAGCCTCTACAAGCAGTTTTCCAACCCCGCAAGGTTTATTAACATGTTTATTGGTTTTTACAAGTTTCGATGAAATTTATATGGGCCAGAGGCATTCTCCCGATTCATAAATAAAGTATGGCCAGAATATGAGGGCCCTCTTGGTCCAAACAGAGGCAAAAATTCACGAAAAGGGGAAGTTACAGGGTTTGTTTTCATAGTTTGACCAGTGCTCTATGAGCGCTGGTTATATTAAGAAGTCCTCCCGCTTCGATGAAGCCTCCTGTACACACCAAAGGGAAGAACCTTAAAGGTTAACAATAAAGGGGAAAGCCCATTGAATAGTCCAAGTTAAAAGGATTAATGCATAAGGTTGAAGATTAAAATATAATCTTACAGTTTAAAGGAAAGGAACACAGATAAAGAGATCAGAAGAAAAGATTAAATATTCAAAGAGTTTAAATCCCGACAGTAAAGGGATAAAGCACAGTTTGAAGGATTAAAAGGGTTAAATCCTGTTGTTTTAAGGTTAAAACACAACGTGAAGGTGGATACAGTCAGCACGAAAGATTCAAAAGCACAGAGGATGATTAATCAAGGTATAAAGCAGAATCATGGTTATAATAATGTTTTAAAGCCACAAAATCAAACATATTAGCATAAAAGCCTCTGAATTCCACATCATTGAGGCTATTACTCCCCAAAATGCTAGTTTAGAAGTACTTACCTGATCTTAGGTTGTCCTTTGTTTTTCTTGTGTGTTTGCTTCTCTCACAACATTTTTTATGTTTCCATATCATCAAATAAATCAAAATAATCCTTTGACATAGATGACTTTCCCCATGGACCATATTTGAAACTTGTTGTGCAATTAAATCCTTTATGACTCCATAGCCCAATGGATTGAAGTTGTTTCTTGCTTATCTTATTAGCCGAACCATTTTCAACCTACTTACACCTTTACCCCTCATAATACTTCCTTCATTTTGATGAGGTTCATCCCAACCAAGATAAACAAAACTCTTGTGCCTTATAACTAGCCTAAAATCATTCTTAAGCATAAAGAAACATCTTTGAGATACACATATATAGAGAGATCCCTCTCTGAATCTAGTATGGCTAGATCCTTAGATTCCAAAGTGGTTTTGATGTAGGCTCTGCAGCGTTTTTACTTGATAATCTTGCAAACTATAGAGACCTAACACCTTTAACCTTAACCTAACATTAACCAAACCCTTAACCTTAACCTTAACCTGACTAAACCTGTAACCTTAACCGTAACCTTAACCTTAACCTAACCTTAACCTTGACCTAACCCTAACCTTGACCAAACCCTTAACCTTAACCTTAACCTTCCCTTAACCTTAACCCTAACCTTAACCTTATCCTTTAACTTACCCTTAACCTTACCTAAACCTTAACCTTAACCTAACCTTGACCTTAAATATAACCTAATCTATAACCTTAACCTAACCTTAAGGTTACAAGTAAATTTATCTTAACCTTACCTTAACCCTATCTTAGTCTTTAATTAACCTAACCTTAACCTTAAACTTACCCTTAACCTTAAACTTAACCTTGACCTTAACTATAACCTAACCCTAACCTTGAACAAACCCATAACCTTAACCTTGACCTTACTCTTAACTTTAACCTAACCTTGAACTTAACCTTAACCTTAACCTTTACCCTAACCGTAACTTTACCCTAACCATAACGTTTACTTAAACATAACTATAACCTTAACCTTCCCATAACCATAACCTTAACCTTAAACTTAACCTTAACTTGACTAAACCTGTAACCTTAACCTTAACCTTAAGGTTAGGATTAAGGTTAGGGGAAGGATAAGGTTAAGGTTAAGGTTAAGGATAGGGGAAGGTTAAGGTTAAATTCAAGGTTAAGGGTAAAGTTAAGGTTAAGGTTAGGTTAAGGGTTAGGGTAAGCTTAGGTTAAGGGTTAGGTTAAGGTTAGGTTAAGGTTAAGGTTAAGGTTAAGGTTAAGTTTATGGTTAAGGTTAAGGTTAAAGTTAGCTTAAATTAAGGTTAAGGTTAATGTTTGGTCAAGGTTACGGTTAGGTTATAGTTAAAGTTAAGGTTAAGGTCAAGGTTAAGGGTAAGGTTAAGGTTACGTTAAGGTTAAGGTTAGGTTACGGTTAAGATTACAGGTTTAGTCAGGTTAAGGGTTTGGCGAAGGTTAGGGTTAGGGTTAGGTTATGTTCAAAGAATTTTCTGATGTTTTTGCATGGAGTTACGAAGATCTGAAGTCCTCTGACACTGAAATAATACAACACAAAATCCCTCTCAAAGAAAACCAAAAACCATTCAAACAGAAACTGCGCTGAATAAACCCTGTACAACTGCCTTTGGTCAAGAAGGAAATCATGAAGATGTATGATGATGGTATTAATGTCCCTATTAGATATTCTGAATGGGTATCTAATCTAGTGTCTGTTAGGAAGAAGACTGGAGAAATCAGGCTTTGTATAGATTTTAGAGATTTAAAAAAAGCTTCATTGAAAGACAACTACCCTTTACCAAAAATGGATCATATTTTACAAAGGGTGGTAGGATCTAAAATAATTTCTTTGCTTGATGGCTACTCAGGGTATAATCAGATCTTAGTTCACCCTGTTGATCAATTAAAGACAGCCTTTACTCCACCATGGGGCACTTTCATGTATGTGAAAATGCCTTTTGGTCTAATGAATGTTGGAGCAACCTTTCAGAGAGCCATGGATATAGAATTCTCGGAAGAATTGGGCTACTTCATCATTATATACCTTGATGATGTCACTATGTTTTAAAAAACAGATGAAGAGGATTTACAACATTTAAGAAAAGTTTTCGAGAAATGTAGAAAGTTTGGGATATCTTTAAACCCTAAGAAAACACTTTTTGGTCTCCAAGAGGGTACTCTTCTTGGGCACATTATTTCTAAGGAGAGTATAAAGATAGATCCAAAGAGGATTGAGGCCATATTGCAAATCTCTCATCCTCAAAACATCAAAGAGTTGCAGTCTTTCATTGGAAAGATTAACTTTTTGAGAAGGTTCATCCTCAACTTAGCTGAGCTCCTTAGAAATATCACAAATATGTTGAAGAAGGAGCAAGGGGTAAGATGGACCTTGGAAGCAAAGACATCCTTTGAGCTGGTGAAACAAGCATTAACCAAAACACTGGTTCTCATAAGTCCTAATTTTTCAAAATATTTTTATATCTTCTCATTTGCATCAGAACATACCATAGTTGTTGTCCTTTTACAGAAAAATCCACGAGGACAAGAGTAGCCTATTGCATTCTTTAGTAAGGCATTGAGGGATGCCCCTTTGAAGTACAACATTATGGAAAAGCAAGCTTTTTCTTTGGTGAAAGCTTTAAAAGATTTCAGGGTGTACATCCTTCACTCACACATCATTTCCTTTGTCCCAAATTCAGTGATTAAAGACATTCTAACGAAGGACCCAGATGGTAAGAGAGGTAAGTGGATTTCTGTTATTCTCGAATATGATTTAGAGATAAAACCCACTAAGCTCATCAAAGGCTAAGGTCTAGCTAGATTAATGGCTGAGTCAAATTGTGAAGTTCTTGATATTCATATGATTAATTCTTTAGATGATCAAGAGGAAATCTCGTCACCCATTGTTGAAAACCATTTTATGAATTCCTCTTGGTATGCTGATATTATTTATGTTTTTCTTAATTTAAATACACCTCCTGGTTTATCAAAAACAAAGGCAAGGTTCTTGAAGCTGAAAGCAGTAAGCTATTGCATTATAGATAGATGTCTTTATTGGGAAAAAGCAAGTGGTATATTGCTTAAATGTTTTCCTGAGTTTGATGCAGAGAAGGTTAAACAGGAATTCCATGAAGGAGAGTGTGGCGGCCATTTGTACTGGAAGTCAACAGCCAACAAAATTTTGAGGGCTGGTTTCTATTGGCCTACTCTTTTTCCTAATATACACAAGATGACCACTACTTGCCATAAATGCCAACTGTTCGAAGGCAAGAGAAAATTGCTACCCCTTCCTCTGCATCCAATCACTGTTGAAGCTCCTTTTCAACAGTGGGGACTTGACTTCATAGGAGAAATCCATCCACCATCTTCTGCCCAGCATAGGTGGATTCTCACTGCCACAGACTATTTCACCAAGTGGATAGAAGCCATTCCTTGTAGGCAGCCCAATGATTCAGTTATCATAAAATTTATCAAGACTAACATTCTCTCCAGATTTGGCTGTCCTACCAAAATAATCACTGATAATGCATCAGCATTTGGATCAAAGAGGATGGTTGACTTTTGTCATAGATATCAGATATCATTGGGGCATTCCACAGCCTACTACCCTCAAGGTAATGCACTTGCAGAATCTTCCAACAAAAGCTTAGTGAACATAATCAAGAAAATTTTGGAGGACAACAAAAAGTCTTGGCACACAAAGCTGGTCCATGCACTTTGGGCTGACAGATTAACTTTGAAGAAATCTATTGGTATGTCACCTTTCCATCTTGTGTATGGTACAGATGCAATTTTTCCTAACAGCCTTGGTGTACCAGTTATGAATTTGATTCAAGAGTTTCAAACTGAAGAAAATGACATGATCAGAAGAATAAATCAGACCATTCATCTTCAGCAAACCAGAGAGGAAGTGTATAACAAAGCATTACAGAAACGGGACAACATCAAAAAGCTTTTTGACAGAAGAAAAAAGGCCAGCAATTTCAAGATTGGGGACAAATTTTTAAAGTGGGACTCAAGGTGGGAGGAAAAGGGCAAGCATGGAAAATTTGACAACCTATGGCTTGGCCCTTATTCTATTCATTCAGTTGTGGGTAATAATGCATTTTTCTTACAAGAACTGGATGGAACATAATTGTTTGGGGGTCCTTTCAATGGCAGGATGCTTAAGCATTACTTCTCTTGATCCATTTTATGTTTTAAAGCCTTTTTATCTTTTTCCATTATGAATATTCCATCCCCCATTGAATTCAAGTTTATGAAAAATAAAAAATACAAAAAACAAAGAAAAAGAAGAAAAGAGGGCAGAAATGAAAACAAGAAAGGCAAAGCCCCATGCTAAAAAGAGAAACAAATCTGAAAGTGTGCAAGCTTAAATGCCACTCCTAATAAACACACTTCTAGTTAGTCAAACAGTTTAAACTTGACTAATTAGTTTTAAATTTTCCATTGATAGGATAGTGAATTCGATTTGCCAAACTGTTCAATCTTGGCTTATCAGTAGATAGATTAGGATAGAAATTGAAAGTTCAAACAAGCTCAAAATCTGAACCAAAGTTTCCAAAAGGAGATGACTCAAAACTATGTTAAATTCTGAGTCAAATAATGTAAAGATCTGGTTCTAAGCAAGGACAGCTCAAACAAAAGCAAGAACAGAGCTGTGAAGAAAGGAGAAGGCTATGATAAGAGACTTTCAGATCCTAAGCCTTCCATTTTGATTTTAATTCTCTGCGAATAATAATCTATGTGCAGCTTGTTGTTATGCCATAGATCATAGCTAGTCAAATAGCTTAATCTTGACTTGACTGTTGTTGAATTTCTGTTGTAGAATTTAGAGAATGAAAGTCTGTTGGACAGTTTAATCCTAAAAGACCGTAGATTAGGTAGAGAAATATATAAGCTCAACTGTTTAATCTGAGTTCAGGGAGAAATAAGGAGTAGAATTAGATTAGTTTTTATGCTTTCAAAAGAATAAAATGTTGTGAAAAGAGTTCGCCAATCCAAGTGCACTCTGATGAAGAAAAAAAATGTTAGATCAGTAGGATTGCGTAGGTAGAAAGTTGTATTGATGAAGTCTAGTATTCTTTCATAACTAATACTATTTTTCAGAGCAAAGCGAGATCATCCAGCAAAGGAAGAGAAATCTAAAGGATCAGGTAGAAGTCAGCCTCCCAGAGAAATCAAGTCTGAATTCGTGATGCCTTCAAGAAGGCACCATCCCCAAGTGGAGCGACTGTTAGCCACCTGTAAAATTTGATCATACCAAAGGTGGCTAAATATGTTTTGAGCCTTCAAGAAACAATTTTTCCCTATCAAAAATTGTTGGCTCTTGAAGACTCTTGAAGGCCTCATGCCTCTGTCCATTTTCCCATACTGCTATTTTTATCTCAGAAACCTCTGAAATTCTACAAAAATCCAAAATCAAATACTACTACAGACCCCTTTTTCCCTTTCCTTCTCCTCAAAAGCTAACCTCCTCTTCCGTCCCTCCATTCTCCATGAAAATCCCCCATTTCCATGTTTCTCCTTTTCCCCCCCCATCAAAATTCATTTTATAAGGTTGAAAACCCACTTTTTTACCTTACCACAACCTTCATTTTATTTGAAAAACCATAGAAAACCCATATTTTCTATGTTCTGCACTTAAGCCCCCTCGGGCTAAGCCTCCAACCCTTTTCTTCCATGCACCCAAGCGCCAGAACCAACCGCTAAAACTCGCGAGCGCTTATCCTCCCCAATAATTTTTCTTTGCCAAAACCATTAAAAAACCTTTGTAAATTCATATTTTTGGGTTTTTTACTCATTTCCAAAGTTTCTGCCCTTATAAATGGTGGAGAAATATTGACCATCGATCTACCCCGCAGATCGGACGGTGCGGAGTGCGACTTACCATGGTCCCCACCTCCAACGCGCTGGTTGCCCAAAAACCGTGTGGTATTTTTCGCACCGCCTACGGGCCAAAAGCTGTTTTTTTCCATTGGCCAGAGATTCCATATGACGGTTGACGTGTGTCCCTGGTACGGTTTGAAAACCACCATGCAATCTTCGTCCATCGAGTGTTAAATTCCGGGCCAGGATGCCCAGCGAAATGGATCTCCGCCATCCGATCTAGGCCCCCTCATCCAATGGTTGTCGATCGCCGAAAGTGTCTGATGGATAACCAAAGCACCCGCATGATAACCAGGCCCTCGTATAGTAGCAGATCAATCCCTTCCATCGATCTGATATGCAGATCGACGGCCCATATTTCATTGCCCAGTCAACGATTCCCGGCTGCTGACTTTCCATTGCCCGCTCCCGACCGTCGATCACGCGCGATCGACGGCTCTGATCTAATCTTCCTCCCCCATGTTTTTTTTTTACCATTCTATGATTAAATCTGGACCGTTGGATGATGCCATCCAACAGCCCTCCTTCCTCCACACATCCTCCGATGCAGATTGCCCTATAAACGCAGGATTTTTGTAACATTCGTTTGTTTTTTTTGCAGATTTTAATGTTTTTCGCTCAAATGAGAAAATTTTCATCGGCGAAGGATGACGATCCTTCGGCCTTCGAATATATCAGGAAATTCATCCACAGGGTTAAATTACATGTTTCGTCAATGTTTTCTTAGTCATTGATGCCTTATAAACCCTGCGGAGCTCGGCATGACCGCAAGGAAAAACATGGAACCGACACAGTCAAGGATTACTAGTGTCGAAGACCAGGATGAACCAGAGAAGAGAATTGATGGATAGATTAGCGGGGATTATGGCTAAGATAGTTATCAACAACCTAATCCCCAATATAAAACACATTTGAAGAAAAACCTAATGTGTTTTATCAGGAAAACCCTCCACCGCCACAAATGGAGGCGAATTGATTCCTCCTAGCGACTAAAGTGCCACCTGTGCCTCAAAGTATTCAATCAAGAGCGGAAGTTATTGATTAGAATCAGATATTTTGCCTCTACGTAGCCGAAGAGTTACTTCTGCTAGGAATTTAATGAAAGAATGTCTGCAGAGTAGCCCTAGCATCACACAGAGCCTCAAAGATCAACAAAAACTCCCACCGAGCTTAATTCATAAGTGTAAACCAATTAATACAGTGAAACACCTGTACAGTTTCTTCATTGAGCCTCCCAAGGGCCAAGAAAACATTAACTCTGTATTAATTGTATTTGAGATCTTTAATCAGATCTCACCTCCTCATCCTTCTATAAATACTTCAGTAGAAGATGAGTGAGGGGTTGGTTACTGATGTAATTTTTTTTTTTCTAAATTGAGCTAATTCTATTTATGTAAATATAACAGTACAAAACTGCCTCAGTTGAGCTGTGTTAGCCTAAAACTGGGCTTGAAAGTCAAGCATAATTTTGAAAATAAGCTGCCCATATAGAGAAACCAGCTCTGTAATAGCAGTCTCACTGCCCTTGTATAGGGAAACCGGTGGAATAGTTATAATTGTTATGAGACAGTAACAAAAAGCTAGCACTATCATTAACAAAAACCAGTAAGCTGCTATGTATTGTAGAAGACCAGCATCGCTAAGAAAATAAACAAGTTCAAAGACCATACTACGCCATGTCATTGCTGAGTCAGTTGGAGTTGGCGAGAGAGGGTTGTTCCTCCTCTATTGGGCAACCGAAATCATCTTCAGGATCTTCCACTTTAGCTTCCCTGTTGTGAGCCTCTGCACCATGTTCAGTAGCTGCTTCCACCTGCAAGGAAGAGAGACCAAGGGGGGGATTGGCTATGACAGCAGGCTCGGGCAAGTCCTCTTGAGGCGTAGAAGCAGAAGTGGACCGATGCTTGACAGCGGCGGGATGAGGGTTGAGATAAGCAAGAGTGGAATCAGTCCAGGTAGGAGGGCTAAGAGTGGCATCCTCATGCAGAGTTATAGTGATAAAGGCTGTAATAGAAGGGTGATTTAAAGCACTATCAAACCTCAACTCTGCTCTCTGCGTGGTCTGGTGAATGTAATGGCTGCTAGCGGGCTGAGGGGCGGAGGTGGAGAAGCGATGGGGGGCTTCAGGCGGAAGGGAGGCAGGTGGTCGACCATGGGCAGAAACGGAAGGAATTTCAGAGAAATGTCTGCTGGAGGAGGGGCGCTCCCCGACCGAGCTTCCTCGTGTGCCTCCTCGACGGGCTGTCATGCGCTGTCTGAGTCGAGGCATGGCGGGCACTGTTTCGAGAGACTCGTGAGTCTGGAGAGGAGCCAATGCAACGAAAGAATCGGGAATGATCTGAGGCACACCAAGATGAGTCGGAGCGACAGACGGGCTGGAAGTTTGCTGAAGAGCAGTGGACGCACCAGGGAAAAATTCGCTGTTGGAGAAGTGCGCATCAGGTACAAATTCAATGCAGCTATAGAGCGAACAACACCTGCCTGTGACTGTGCAAGCGCTTGGCTCAGCACAGTGGACAGGGCACGCACCGCCCAAGGGGACCATATAACCGCGTAGAGTGTCGAAGAGCTCGTCGAACAAAGAACTGGCTTCCATAATGCATGAACCAGGCGGACCAGGGCTATTGTAATGCCAGCGCGGAGGAGAATTAATGCTACCTTCAGGCGGAATGAATGCCCAGTTAATGGCGCTGTGGAGGGCCATGTGGCCACCACGCGCTCTATGCGTTGGGAAATGGCCGGGGCCAGTTGTACCAATGTGTCTAACGACCATCCGCATCCAGAGAATTTTGATCATTTTGCACCAGTTTGATGCAATTCTGAAGTGTGTCCCTATCATGAATAGTATGAAGAGGGCCATGATTGAGAGAGTCTATGCTTTCGACTCCTAGATTGGCTAGGAGGTCAGCAACCTTATTACCTTCTCTTTTGGTGTGAACAAAGGATATGGCTTGATTGTTGTCCAACCATCTGCTGATATTGTCGAGACGAGAGGCCATTCTCCAACTAGTGGCAACTTTAGTGGTTCTGGTGCCTTGAAGAAGTTGATTAGCTATGGTGATGAGAATCTGGGAATCTCCTTCCACTATGATAGGCGAAAGATTGTACAGGTGTGAAAGGATAAGACCTTGCCAGAGTCCTTCCATTTCCATAGAGTTGTTAGTGTCCCAGCCTATCGAGCCATAGTAAATAGCAAGAGTGTTCCCTTGAGAGTTTCTGAGGATGCCGCTAAAGCCTGCTAGGCCTGGATTCCCCTTAGAGGCACCATCAAAGTTCAGTTTGTAAATGCCTGGAGGTGGAGGTGTCCAAGGGATTGGGGTGCCAGGAGTCTTTTGCTTGGAGGTGTTAGGTGAGATTGCTATCCTCAGCTGCCAATTTTGCCATATAGCTGCTTCCTTCGATTGTTTGGGGAGATCCTCCTCCTGCCATGGATGTAGAGCGAGGGTCTCTTGGAGATTTTTGCTGAAGTTTTCCCAGATGATGTTCAAAGGATTTGTTTGATGTTTGAATATCCTTCTGTTTCGTTCCTTCCAAAGAGCCCAGAAGAGGAAGCCTGGGATCAACTGCCAGAGATAGTTGAGAATGGGACTATTGTAAGGTCGCTGGGGCCAGAGGCGCATAATGGTGACTAGGTCCCCTTTTGGCTTGCTGTGTTGACTTCTGAAACATATTTTTTCCCAGAGTTGATGAGAAAGATGGCAAGTCAGCATGAGGTGTTGAGTTGTTTCCACATCCTGCTTGCAATTCGGGCATTGAGAGGGGCCGCTGAAGCCACGCTTGAGCAAGTTGTCCCAAGTAAGGGTCCTTTTGTGACTAAGTAACCAAAGAAAGGTGGAGATTTTAGGCCAAGTACCTGGAGCCCAGAAAAATTGCCAAAGCCTTTCTTTCGGAAGCTGGATTGGATGCATTAGAGAGAAGGCTTCCTTCGTAGTGAACATACCTTTGGGAGAGTATCCCCAGCGAAGAATGTCTGGTTCCTCTGAGCATCTTATTTTCCTTCGTTGCAGTTCCTATTGGAGAGCTTCTTGAGTGTTACTATGAGCATTGGGCAGGATTGAGGTAGGGTGCTTCCATTGCCTGAAATCATTGGTGGCTGTATGCGTCCATCTTTGATTGACTTTGATTTCTTCCAGGGGGTTGGGGCGGCCATTGTTGGAGAGGCTGAGAGTTTCAGTAAGTTGAGGGTGTTGCTGCCAGGATTCTGTCCAGAATCTGGCTGTGTGCACATTTCTTATTTCCCAGAAGCTGTGCTGTTGTATGAGAGCAAAGTGCTGTTTGGCGGCATTCCATATGAGTGAACCAACTCCTCCAGGGTGAAGCCTGACCAGGTCTTCAGGCGGTCTGTTATTAGCATATTTAGTTGTCCATATTTTAGCCCATGGTTTCAATGGATTTGAGAGCCAGTTCCACCAAAGTCGTGCCCTCATAACTTCGTTGCTGTGGATGGGATTTCTGAGCCCCAGACCTCCAGCTTCTTTGGGGGAGCAGACCGTGTTCCAGTTGACCAGGGCCCATTTGCGTTTTTGGTGTGAAGATCCCCAGAGGAATCGTCGTTGCAAATTTTTGATTTGATTGAGCACCCATTTGGGAGCTGCAAGCACAGAAAAAAGATATAGAGGCATGGATTGCAGAACCGCTTTGATGAGGATAAGTCTACTGGATATATTGAGCGCTCTATAAGTCCAGGAGGAGAGCCGGGCTTCCAGTTTTTCCAGTAGATGATTCCAAGTGGAGTGTTTGATAGCAATGGCAATAATAGGGGCACCTAAGTACTTGGAAGGGAGTTGGGCGGGAGAGAAGCTTATAATCCGGGTTATGCTGGATTGGATTAGAGGAGGGGTGTTAAAAAATAAAATCTGGGATTTGGAGACATTGACAGTCATACCAGAGGCTGTGGAGAAGAGGTTAAGGATACTTTTGAAAGATCTAGCTTCCTGGACTGAAGGGAACCCAAATAGAATATTGTCATCAACAAATTGTTGGTGAGTGGTGAGTGAGCCATGAAGGGAGATACCACGCAGATGGTTAGTGAGGACAGCATGATGGATGAGTTTGCTGAGACCTTCGGACATGAGGACAAAAATGAAGGGTGAGAGGGGGTCGCCTTGTCTGATGCCCCTAGAAGGTTTGAACGGCATAGAAGGGATGCCATTGACAAGAATGGAGTACAAGGGTGTTGAGATGAGGGAAAAAACCCATCTTATCCACATTCGGTCAAAGCCAAAAGCTGAAAGGATGCTTTGGATATATTTCCAGCTTAGTTTATCGAATGCTTTAGATAAATCAATTTTGAGGAGCATACCTGGCTTTTTTGGTAGTTTTGAGAGAATGTATAACTTCATGTGTGAGGATGATGTCGTCCATGATTTTTCGTCCTTCTACATATCCAGTTTGTTCTGGCGATATGAAGAGAGGGAGCAGAGGCTTTAGTCTATTGGCTATGACCTTGGAAATGATTTTATAAATCACGTTGCAGAGGGCAATAGGCCTGAACTTTTCCAGAGTGCTAGGCCGCTCTTCTTTCGGTACCAGGGCTATGAAGGTGGCATTTAAGGAGGGGAGGAGCCAGTGAGCAGCTCTAGATTCTTCCACTAGCTGCCAGACTTCTGCTTTAATAAGATCCCAGAAATTGTGGAAAAAATTAGAGGTGAAGCCATCGAGCCCGGGCGCCTTGCCGTCCTTCATTTGAGTCACTGAAAATTCGACTTCTTGAAGAGTGACATGGCGGATTAACATATTGTTTTGCTCATCTGTGACTAATTTGGGAATGAGTTGTGAGATTTGGTCTATAGCCGGCTGTCTGTCTACTGTATGGTCTTCCTGTTGTATTCTTTGAAAATGGTCCAGTAGAACTTGTTCGATCTCCTCTTGTTGTTTCACCTTTGCTCCTTGTTGATTGGTAATATGAGGAATGTGGTTTTGCATTCTTCTTTGTATTGTTGATCTGTGGAATAATTTTTTGTTCTTCTCCCCTTCCTTTAACCAGGTTATTCTAGATTTTTTCCGCCACAGGAGTTCTTCTTGCTTACGTCTCTCCTCTAGTTGCTTGTGTAGATCTTGTTCCTGAGTAGCGAGCTCTTCAGTTCTTCCTCCACTTATGATTTTTTGCTGAGTTTCTTCCATTTTGCTTTCGAGGATTTTGATTCCTTGAAAGATGTTTCCAAAGACGGAGACGTTCCAGTTCTTGATGACTGCTTTTAGATGCTTGAGCTTTTGTTGAAATTGGTACATTTTCGAGCCAGAGGGTGGTGTGAAACTCTGCCAAGCATGAGTGACAACATCTTTGAAAGAGGAGTGAGAGAGCCAAAATGCTTCAAATTTTAATGGCTTTTTGTATTGAAGACCAATATTTTGCCAATGGAGCATAATGGGCCAATGGTCCGAACCTGTCTGCGGTAGGATTGAAGCCGATAGGTCCCCCCCTAT
The DNA here is from genome assembly GCA_034641835.2 of Pinus albicaulis. Lineage (NCBI taxonomy): Eukaryota > Viridiplantae > Streptophyta > Pinopsida > Pinales > Pinaceae > Pinus > Pinus albicaulis. The sequence continues at coordinate 7,078 of JAXQQM020081445.1, read as the reverse complement.
GTGGATGGCGTTGTCAGAAATGAGGAAACGATCTAACTTTGAAGCGATCTGTTGAGTACCAGTTCTCTTATTGTTCCAAGTGAACGTTCCATTTGAGAAGGGAATGTCTATAAGCCAGCTGTTGGCTATGAATTCTCTGAAGTGAGCGCTGTCCTGGTCTGCTCTGAGTCTTCCCCCTGTTCTTTCTCCCATCTTAGTGATCATATTGAAGTCCCCTACAACAATCCATAGGGGGTAAGTTCTGTTTGAATTTAAATTCGCCATGGTATGTAGAAGAGCTATTTTCCTTGCCTGGTCCTGTGGGAAGTAAACGTTGGATAGATGTCCGTGAATGTTAGATCCAATGGGGTGGAAAGTTGCTTGTATAAGGTGGTGCGCCGCATGAAAGTTGGAAAGATATATGGACAGAGTGTCCCAGACGATAGCAAGGCCCCCTGAAGAACCAGAGGCATCCACTGCTACTGAGCTATAGCTAGGCCAGGCCTTGGACAGGATTGTTCCTATAATTTCACTGTTGCATTTTGTTTCTTGAAGAAAGAGAATATTTGGTCTTTCTTTCTGTATCATAGTTTGGAGAATTTTGTGCTTTCCAGGGCTGTTGAGCCCTCTAATGTTCCATGAGATCAACTTCATGTGGAACTGTTTGACAGAGGTTTGAAGAACCTTGTAAGCTTAGGATATCGGCCTGAGTCGACCAATATTTGCCCTATGGTGATGGTATGCTACCAGTCCGGCTTTCGCCCTCTTTTTCTTGATTCTCTTGTGATTTTGAGGCTGTCCCAATGGCTGCCAGGTTGAATGCCAAGTTTTTTTGCTGATGGGAACTTGAGAAGACCTTTTCCAATTTATCAATTTGATGAGGGTTGATGGTGTCAAAATTCTGGTTTTTTCAAGCCTCCTCAAGCTCTGTTATGTCGATTTCGCCTAGGTCTAGGCCTTCGGAATCCTCTTCCATGAAAGTCTCTTGACTTCCGCTGATCAAAGCTTCACTAGAGACAATAGGTTGGGTATTGGGGTTTTCAACTTCCATTGTGGCAGGATGCCAGGGTAGGAGCTTGATTCCAGCAGAGCGGCTGTCTGGGTTAGTTTCAGTAGAAAGCTTTTGGTCTTGAGTTTTCACGGGGTTGGGTTTGACTGAAGGATTTGGAATATCCGAAGGTTGTGAGGGGGCTTTAACCTGGCTATGATCTATCTCAGAGGCAAGATCAGGGTTGGAGAGAGCAGCAAAGCTATTACTGGTGGAAGGAATATTGGAAGAGGAAGAGGGTTTCTTACCTGTCGTGGAAGGTTTCTTTCCATGCCTTCTTCGCGGGGGAACTCTGGTGAAACCATCAGCTTCCGGTGCTGCCTCCACCTCTTTTGCCTGAGCCTGTGTGGTGAGGGGGCAATCTCTAAAAAGATGCCCAAGTGCATGGCATCTTCGACATCTAAAAAGGACATGCTCATAGTCTACTGGCTGAATCCATTCAAAATCATCATGATAAATACTTACAGCATCCGGTAGGGGCTTTTCCAGATGCATGTGGACACAGATGCGAGCATATGAAGTATATCGGTGAAGCTTTGTTTCCTCTACAATCTTGATGAACTCCCCGAGACCTTTTCCAATTGCTTGGAGTGATTCTTCGTCCCAATACTCTAGGGGTAGCGAGTATAGGCGTATCCAGACAGGTGCCCAATGGAAGATTTCTTTGTCTGGGTTGAATCTTTCTACCCAGTTCCGAAGATATAACCCAGCTGAGTTGAAAAAATAAGGCCCTCCATCCATTACTCTGTTTCTGTCTTTGATGCAGTTGAAGATCGCTGTGAAGAATCCCTTTGGTCCAAGTTGTAACGTAACTTGCCCTTTGGGCTTCCATTTGGAAGCAACCCAGCCATGCAGGGCTTTCTCAGTCGACTAGAAGCCAATAAATTTGCCAATGAGGGCGTGGTCTCTCATGCACTGGATTCGAGCGTTTATCCGATGGCTGGGCAGTTCGATCTTGGGTCTTTCTGTCGCGATGGGTTTGTAGGTAGAGGACTTGGGCACCTCCGCCTCTTGCTAAGTTTGAGTGGTCGGCGCTTTAGGAAGCAGCGTTTCCTGGCTCTTGTCGGCGGTTTCGTTGCTTTGCACCGAGCGAACGTGGGTGCCATCGTTGTTGATAGGGGGGGTTGACCTTCCCCCCCCCGAGCTGGAGGCCATAGTCAGTGATCAGACCGCGCGGGCTGGCTGGGTGCAGGCCAATACGGCAGAACAGTGGTGCAGACGGGCTAGGGTTTCTGCAGAGAAGTCTGTGACCGTTTCATTCCTCTGTTTGGTTACTGATGTAATTGCTGAAGCATTGTAATGTAATTGAGTTGAGGACTCCTGATTGTAAATAGTGATTCACTGGCTCTTAGAGCTCTGCTTGTAACAGATAAGTTAGGTTTTGAAAGAAAGATGAATTAAAACACTGGACTTGAAGATTGTAACCAGTTTGAAGCATCAATACAAGCTGATTTATGGGATCTTGGTCTATGTTGATGTTGATGTTATTCTTATTGTAACTTGTTATTTTATTCTTGTTTTCATTATGTTTTATTTTCTACTGTAAAGAAAAGTTTAAGCAGTGTTAGGACCTACTGCATATCAGTAACCTTCTCTGGCTGAGAAATCTTTATTTAAATGTTTTCTTTCAACTGTGTTATTTGAAAATGATTTAATTCAGTTCAAGAATAGGAATGTTGGCATTCCCTCGTCTTATTGTCTTAGCTAAATTTTATTTTTGAATGTTACCTTCAGTATATGTTGTGTGAAGATGAACTGAGGAAGATATGGTGAGCCCTAGTCCCAAACTTGTTTGCATGACTATTTGATTGTTTCCCTTAGAATGTGTTAAAAGCTGGATAGTTTCAAATTACTTACCAGATCTTAGGCCATTCTATGTTATCTCTGTGATTTTCTTGGAAGTAGCCGAGTAAAGAAGAGCTAGGAGAGGATTTGTGGTGAGCCCGGCCCGCTAGTCTCTACTCCAAAGGTTGCCTTCAAGTTTCCCTTAGTTTTTGTATGTTTTCTATTGGAAGTGTATCAAAGGCTGGATAGTTTCAAAGTACTTACCAGATCCTAGTTTTCTTTCATGTCTTTCTTAAGTGTCTGGTCAAAGGCTGGATAGTTTCAAAGTACTTACGAGATCCTAGGCTGCTCTTTGTTCTGCATCTGTTTATTTCCCCCTACTTGATGTATCACTCCATTCCATAAATCAAACCTTAAAGAGATACTTAGGTATAGATGAATTGCCCCATAGACCACTCTTGAACCTTATTGTTTCAATTAAATCCTCTTATGACTCCATAGCCCATTGGACTGAAAACCTGCCATCATCTTTCTTCTCGATCAAAACTTACTCTTTTGCTTGCAACTTCTCACCTTTGAACCTCTTTACTTTTAGGACTCTTCGCTTCTAACAGCAATCATGTTCAACCATCCAAAAATAAACAAAACCCCTGAACTTCATAACTAGCCTAATATAATTTTTTTCAAACTTCAAAGACAAATCCATCTTTTTACTCATTGGAGAGATCCCTCTCCGGATTCAGGAGGGCTAGATCCTAGAATCCCAAAGTTGGTTGAAACGATGTTGCTTCTGTAATTGGAATCTGCCAATCTTGCTAATAAATTACAGAACCCCAACATGATGGAGGAAATGATGAAGAAAATGAGCATTATTGAGAGAGAACAATCTAGAGAAAATCAATCAGCTCCCCAAAATAGAAATTAGTCTCAAAATCAGAATCAAAACTTTAGGAGAAACCAACTTCAAAACAGAAAAAGAGACGATGATCAACAGATCAGACCTCCTTTCCAAAAAAACTATGTGAATGAGGACACATAAAACAATGAACAAATAGAGGATGACAACATAAACATGCTGGGAGTAAGCAATGAGGATTCTGATTTCCTCCATGAAAGAAAACAAGGTCTATATACACCTTATGATGACAAAAGAATAGAAACTGATTATTATGAAAATACTCTGAAAATTCCATCATAGGATCACCTAAAAAATATGACCTGAGAAGTAAAAAGAATCAAGAGACTCCCAGGAACAAAACCTCTGACAAAACTGCCAAAAACAACCCTGAAAATGTTTCCAAAAAGACAACAAAAATTCATAAAACAGTGGCTGTAAATTCTAATCCAAACAAAGGGAAAAACACCCAAGCCAATGAAAAATAGAGGGTTAATCCCAACAGCACTAGCACCTCAGCTAATGCTCCTGAAAAAACTATTCTAACTGCTGTAAATACTAGAAATCAACAAGCTGATTTTGCTGAACAAGGAGTGACTAACAAGGTTGAATCAAACATTTTGAAAAACCAGATTCCTTTTAGCTTAGAGAATGAAATATCCAAAATCAAAATCTCTATCCCACTTACTGAGTTAGTCACTCAAAATGTATATAGAGGTCAAATTTTGAAAGCTTTGAACATAGAAGATGTTCATGACACAGTTAACTTAAATAATGATACCCCAGAGCTCATATTTGGACCAAAAATTGAAGGAAAATTTCAAGAAGGAACTACCCCTCCATTTTACATCAGTTTGAACATCCATGATAATATTTTACAAAATTCCATGCTTGATTCAGGAGCATCACAAAACCTCGTGCCCAAGGTTATAATGGAAAGATTACGCTTAGAAGTGACTAGTCCCTACAAAGACTTATATTCCTTTGACTCAAGTAGGGTGAGATGCCTAGGCCTAATAAAGGATCTGTGTGTTAACTTAGCCCAAATACTAGTGAAGAGGTTAGTGATGGACATTGTAGTGGCTAATATACCCCCCAAATATGGCATGCTACTTTCAAGATCATGGGGATCTAAGTTACAAGGTACTATGCAGATGGATATGACTTATGCCACCATCCCTGTCTTTAGTCAACCTAGAAGACTCCATACAGAAATACACATGAAATACATGGTGAGTAATCAAGAAATACCATATAATTCTCCTCTTTATTCCATGCACACTGACCTTGACTCTTTCATTCTATATAACGATGATATTCCTAATAGGCAAGAATTACTCAATGAAACATCATCAAAGGTAGGGGTCACTTGTTAAGTCCCTATATTAATAGTATAGCCCCTTATTATGTTAGTGTATCCCCCCTTATTGTTATTATTGTACCCCTGTAACCCCCATATTGTTATTATTGTGCCCTTAAATTATTATTGTTAGGTCGGCTAGGATTATATTATGGCCCCATGGACTCCTATATATAGAAAGGAGGTTTTGTAAATTGTATCATCCAAGAATTGTTCATTTATGTAATGTATTGGAGGTTTCCCCCTCGAAGTGGCTTATTTCTAAGGCGTCCATATCTCTTTTCTTCTATTTTTGGAGCTGGTTACACAACATTTGGTATCAGAGCTTGGGATTCTAGGGTTTCGCTGCTCCAAACAGGTCATCGTGGAATTTTCGCTATAACTTTTTTTTCTATGAAGTTTTAGAAGCTGAAATTTTTAGGGTGCGAATATGAAATCCTGAGGAAGATTTTCTAAAACTTTTAGAGCTTTGTTCGCAATATTTTCGGAGATATGAGCTGTGGAAGTTAGGTCTTTTTTCAAGCTCCTAAACAGGTCATCGTGGTATTTTCGCTATAATTTTTTTTCTACGAAGGTTTAGAATTGGAAATTTGTATGGTGCAAAGCTGAAATCCTGAGGAAATGCGTCAAAAAATTTCAGAGCTTGGTTCGCAATATTTTTGGAGATATGATCTGTGGAAGGTAGTACTTTTTCAGGCTCCTGAATTGCATCTCAAAGAGGTGATCGTGGGAAAAGTTCATTAACTCTCTCTCTGGGCAGTGGATTTGAGTGCCATAAAAAGTGGTTGCAATTACATGGACTGTAGTTTCTTGGCTATTAATTTCAGAGACAAAGGATGAAACAGTGACACGTGGCAAGTCGTACAAGTTTGCTCTACTGAACTAGTCCAAAATTAGGTCATTTTGGGAGATTGGACACAAATTTGCCTTGGAGAATCCAAATTATATCAGACCTGTGGCATTTGAAAGAAGCTTCAGAGGGCTACTACAGAGATTAATTTCAGATATCTAAGATTTTCAATTACAAATATAATTCAATTTCAATATCGAGGTCCTCAAAGCAAGTAAAAGGTGTTTATTTGTTTTTTCTAATTGCATAAATCTTGTTTGAAAAATCATTTTGAAGTGATTCCAAGGGCATATTGAGCATATATTTCAGTATTGGGTTCTGAGATGCCTCCTAAAAATAATTCAACACCCATTATGCCCTCAGAAATCTATACTATGATGCATGAAGAGGAAGAATTGCAGTATGAGATATCAAAATTACGGTACCAAGTGCAACAAATTTCGATCTTACGAAGAGCAACCGAAGATGACATAGATGGTTTAAAATTAGAAATGGAGGCTAATTTGGATGGTTTGAAGGATCAAATAATAGCAAAAATGGATGATAAATTAATGGAAGATCACATCGAGCATCAACAACAAGTTCTCCAACTCTCAAAGGATAACCCAACTTTGGTGCAGAATCTAATGAAACAACAGGAAGATCAACATCACATCGAAAGAAGTTATGAAGAAGTCATAGAAACAAGAAATCGACAAGTACGATCAATTTCAGAGTATCTCAGCAAGCGGAAGAAATTTCCTGTAAAATACTTCACATGGGAGGATGAGAATTTTATACAGAAGCATCAAGAAATAATCAAGCGTTGAGGACAACACTTGTTTGAAGGAGAGGGGCATGTTAAGTCCCTATATTAATAGTGTAGCCCCTTATTATGTTAGTGTATCCCCCCTTATTGTTATTATTGTACCCTTGTAACCCCATATTGTTATTATTGTGCCCTTAAATTATTATTGTTAGGTCGGCTAGGATTACATTGTGGCCCCACTAGGATTACATTATGGCCCCATGGACTCCTATATATAGAAAGGAGGTTTTGTAAATTGTATCATCCAAGAATTGTTCATTTATGTAATGTATTGGAGGTTACCCCTCGAAGTGGCTTATTTATAAGGCGTTCATATCTCTTTTCTTCTATTTTTGGAGCCGGTTACACAACAT
>JAXQQM020072831.1:0-93136 GCA_034641835.2 Pinus albicaulis | reverse complement strand
ATGACATTGCAGGGAATATGTAGATTGCTACCTTTTAAATATTGAATTTTCCTATGCAGTCAGTGCTATATAAACAAAAAAAAATCAACATTAACAACAAATGATCCATTCCTGATATATTAAGTTATGAACTACCTTCATGCATGTAAATGTATGCTTGAACTTGATATAATTGTTTATTAGGTTAACTATCCTTCTATTTTGCACTCAAATTCTTTGTATGTGAAAAGTACCTCGTGTTATTGAAACTTAATTTGGTTGTTAATTCAACAAGCAAAGTATTGTTTTTGGTTTAAATTAGAGACATTTAGATTAGCATCTATGTTTTGGATCTCAAATGCTTTGTCTTAAAAATACTTTCCAACTTATCATTTTATGTTGACAAATTCATCGTATTTTAAATAGTTGTAGACAAGATTTCCAATCAAATAGCTAAGCACACCATCTATTTATAGTCTTTTGTGGAGGGTCATTTCCATAAATGATTGTTGTTAGTGAGACTAATGTCTTGCTCGAGAGACAATGGGTAAATTCAGCCTCAAGTCGTCGTACTTAAGTTACTTCTATTTGATAATTTAGCGTGCAATTTATATGCTTCCTGTTTTGGACGACTTCTGCAAATAAGGATTGAGTTTTGCATTTTACATCAGATAGGTACTTTGCTAACTTTGTATAAGTGGCAGAGATGTTGAATGGATATGGAAAAACTTGTGATCCCAACCCAAACCTATTTTGAAGAATTTTTTTTTTGGTATATTCTTATACACTGTCAAGGGTTCCCAACAAAAATTGGGACTGATCATGGAAAATTGGAACAAGGATATAGTTATTTTAATCTTTTTCACATGTTTGCTGTCTTTATATTATAAAAAATCATAATGCTTTTCTTACCAAAAAAATTCCTAAACTTGTGTAGTAAGTCTATTGCCTTCAATGAAAATTGAACACCTAATTTTCTCAATTCATTCCCTATAGCTGTCAGGATAATGTTGATATTCCAATAGTCGGACTTCGTAATCCATTCTCAAGTTACATAAGAAGTGAGTGCAACTCAGTGTTACTTAGGTGGATCATGGTCGGGTAGCAGTGGTCTTGCACGAAACCTTGTATTTCCTGCTAAGTTTGATGATTTTTTTTTCTTTCTTATTGAAAATATTCCCGGATTTCAATATTTCACTGTTTTAGCTTGATCTTCTAATAGGTTCACTTTGATAATGGTAATAGTTGGTGGTTATTATTTCCAATTTGTTTCTTTTATCCAGATAGAAACAATACTTCAAATCCAATTTACATTTGTGCATTTTCATTGTATATTCATGGTCACCTTAATTTTCAATAGGTTTTTGTATTTGGATCAGATTGATCTCAGTTTATACTGGTCTTCATAGAACCTGTATAATTTTGTTTGTTAATGTATTTTCTAACAAGTATATCAAATGAGATTCAAAAGGGTGGACTATGATTATTCATAGTTGAATTTTCATGTGTATTTCATTGTATCATTCTAACTAAGATATGTATTGGAAATGGCATCTTTTTTCTAACGCATCCTTTGTGTTATTACCTCTATTCTTTGCTTTTCTAGAGAATAGGTTTTATAATTTGTTAAAGTCTTTTGTATTCTAATATATTGTTATGTTTTCATCTGTAGGTATTAAGTGTTTTGGTATCTTCAAAAGAGCTACTGTGTCTTATTCGAAGCATAGATTTGACATACAATGATGTGAATTTGGGAAGTGCACTATGTTGTTTTGACAGTTTGCATAAGGTTGTGCTTGCCATTCGAGAGCAACTACAAGTCTTCCCTCTATGAGCTATATAGTGTTATGATGTAGGGTACCATTATCCAATGCACCATTTTTAACATGGTTTTGTTTGGAAAATGTCTCATTATATTAAGAGGTTTCTTTGTGACAGCTACAGGACTGGGAGGGTGATTTATCAAATTTTGAGAAAGGCAGTGAACTTACTTACTCTCCTTCGCAGAAAGAAACACAAATTTTGCAACTTTTCAGCACCAGTGATAGTGGATGCCATCAAATTCTAAAGGTGAGTTTTGTGAATGGTTTCTTTCTCCGTTTTGCAAGATTCATTTGGTTGATGGGGTAGGTTTATAATTTATTTTGTCCATACATCAAATTTGGAACTTTACAAAGATAACTCCTTACAAACATTAATTCAACACAATTATTATTTATGCCATTATAAGGAGGCAACTGTATTTTTAATTGTTTATATTAATTTTTTCCTAGGGAAATATGTTCCCATAACTTGCCCACATATTAAATGTTCCAAGTGAGGAAGTTGGTACCTTGTCAGAGTATGATGGAATCCCCATTTCTCCCTCATTTCCTTGTATTTTTTTTCTGTATGAGGAATGGAATTGACTTCTAGTTGAAATACCAGTTGGTAACTGGACATAACTACTTGGGAATAGATCTTGTAACCTCCCTGGGTATTATGCCTTTTGTATAAAGCATTGGGAAAACTGAGCTATACTATTGTGCTAACTATTTATTACATATGTACAAACATGAAATCTATATTTATTGGGATTTTCTATAACTAAAATGGAAATGAATTTTACAAGTCTTCCATATAAAGAGTTAGAATGACTTTAAATATTAGGTAGTTGGACACTATTTTATTCAAGAGGAGAGTTATGTTGGAGTATATTATTCATCAATATTTTTACCATACTGCAGAGCTCATCTTCAGGGTATAATTGAAGTTTGATTAAACTTGGGATTTTAACTTATTTTAAAAAAATTGAATTCTGCTAAAATTAGTTGGATAAGAATATAGTTTTAAAAAACTAATTTCTAATTAATGTTAGCTGGATAATAACATAGTTCTGATTTAATTTTTCTAGTTGGAAAATATTGAGTTTCTGAACTTTATAGATGATATTTTTTTGGGAGGGAGATGGGAAGGTAATTTAAAGGCCTTTTATTAACAGATGATGATTACCTATGATTCAACCTTCTGTATGCCTCTGGTCTGCCACTAGGGAAACTAGGCCATTTGCAATACAAGAGGTCTGTTTTCCAAAAAATATACATTTTCCAAAAATATACTGAGTTCTAAAAAATACTACAGTGCCTTGGCTTAACAACCACAAAATCTAACAACATATAATCCTACTTTGTAAAGATAGAAAACATAAATTTTCATGAAGAGACTAGGAGGTGGAAACTTCCACATCTATGGGTGCTTGATCACCTGGACTGTCTGGATGAGTTGGGCCTTTGCCATCCAGTAAGACCGTTTTGATCCTTGCCAAATTCTTTCCCATAACTTTGTTCATCATCATCAAAATTTTGTTTTCAATGTCATTTTTGTCAAGGAGCACCCTTCCCATCAACTGTCTAGTTGTAATGCTCATCCAGTTGGCATGATCCAAGCATTGCATCGCCAGAGACCTTTGGTAAGTCTAGCGAATGGGACTGGTACAACTACTCTTGATAGATGGGCTTTCAACAACGAGGCTACGATACCACTCAAATTTCCATTGCCAATTTCCCACCCTCAAATGCTACTAGACAGTGTCAAGTCACATGGCAATTGATGAGCTTTCGGGTTTTATGTATGCCCTCGGGTGGCCTTTCCGTAGATAGAATCCACCTCAGATATAAGTGCCCTGACCAACTGAGGAGTAAGGACTTGATGAGAGGAAAAAAAATAGACCCGAGAAGGAGTTGATCCCAAGAGGAGGGTAGCCCAAGATGGCTTGGTCCCTCTCTCAAACCACACCTCGACAAAGCCTTGCACCACCATAAACAAAACCAGAAAACCCATAAAGTAGCAAGAAATGACAGAGGATGCCCTGGATTCAGCATAATCAGATAGAAATTTCCATTTTGAATAACAATTTCCATCATGAACAAATGTTCTTTGCAAAGCTTCCCAAATCTGAACTGAGGCCTTGCAAAGATCGCTTCTCACATGGGAGTAGTTTGGTCGAGAGTAAAAGCATCATCTGAGATAATGAAGGGACTTCCAAGTTCCAACTTTGTACATGTTCTCATGAAGTGGTGTGGTGGGCACATCTACCTTGCCCACTGCTCAAGGTGACAGAGGCCCATCCAGTTCTACTATGTTCCCTCCCTCATCACCCTATTTGGGGTTAGATGACGTTAATTTGATGTAAAGCATCAAAGAGGAAACCTGACTTCAATGACTAGTTAAATGTATTGTTTATAAATTAGACAAGGTTAGTGAAGGTTGTATGGAAATTTCATATTGTTTTTGCCTATATCTTTATCCTTTTTTTTGTTTTTTTCTCTTTTTTCAGCTTTTATTTTTTATTTTTTTAACCCAGAGGAGAAATTGCATGTTTGCAAAATGAGGCTTTTAGAAACATCTTTGTCCATATGACGAAGTTATAATTTCCATAAATATACAAAATGGTGATACAACCTTTAGGCATCCATATTTTATTTATTATCTCTTCTATTTTTTCCTCCCTCAGATACTTCTAATTGATTTATTCCAATGGGTGTTTCCATCAATAGTGTCAATAGATTTTTGTATAGGGGCCCTTGCTAAAAGGATATTCCATTCTATTTCTTGTCCTCATGCTTATTTAATAAAATCTGCCTATTTCCAATGGAGTAGAGGCCACTTGTTTTCATTTTTATCACTCCAAAGGATGTTTCTAATGATTCTTTCTAGATATTCTATAATTGCAGCAGGGACCATTAGAATGTTGCTTTGATAGAGGGATATCTGGTAGGACTGTGGATAAATATCCTCGAGTCTTGTACTTCAGTTTATGTTTCAGCTTATCATATAATAATAGTGTCCAGTCTCTTGCCTTATGTTTCGAACTTGACAAATAAATAGGACAGAACAATGGGATTGCTAACTTTGTCAGTGTTGATACGGTAGGGATGTAAAGGTTTCCCTATCTAGTGTTTTTAAGAAAAACCATATCTCTTGTCTCTCATGCCTATTTAATAAAAATCACCCATTTCCAGTGGAGTAGATGCCACTTATTTTCATTATTATCTCTCCAAAGGATGTTTCTAATGATGCTTTCTAGCTATTGTATAATTGTAGCAGGGGCCATTACAATGTTGCTTTGATAGAGGGATATATGATAGGATTGGTAGAATTGGGTTCATCCTCCCCAACTAAAATTGGGTTGTGATATGAATCATAAAATGACTTTGAGATTTTGAGATGTTTCTAACTGATATTCTTCTTGATACACAGCACATTGAGCTAATTTCTCCACCTGCCCCAAAGGCAAAAATTCAAACTTTTGATGTTGTTGGGCCTGTCTGCGAGTCTGTAGAATTTTTAGGAAAGGATAGGGAACTTCCAACTCCAGAAATGGTGGTTAGTTACAGGACAATAATCATCACACATAATATACATGCATGATGAGAAGGAATTGATTTTACAATATGATATTTAATTGTTTCTAGAATTATTTTGTGATGCTTCTTTGAAGGCATACACTTGTGGCTTAACTTTGAGTGGCCATCCTCTTTTAGTGGGCAGGAATGGTGGTCCATGACATGGGAGCTTACTGCATGAGTATGGCATCAACTTACAACTTAAGAATGAGGCTAGCAGAATACTGGGTAAGTTGAGTTGTGAATGCATATTTTTGTTTCTAGATTGGAGTGAATGCTATATTTTTAAAGCTTGACAATGCTGATTTTGACGATTGAGAGAATGCTAGACAGATTCAAGATGATGGATCAGTTAAAAAGATAAGACATGCTGAAACAATTGTAGGTGCTTGCCATAACTCATGACATTGTTGACCATCTTGTCTTATAGCGTACAAGAACAGTCAGGGTCTTCTTGTCAAGTTTGCTAGGCTGTTGGGTAGTTGGTGCTGAACTTAGGATCTTGAAAATTACAAAATTTTGGTTTGACATTAACAGATTTTGATGTTAACAGATTTTCATATGAATATTTTTTAGAGTAAAATGTAATTGCAGATAAACTTTTCATTTTCCTCTTTTGGGCTATTGGTGTGTTCTCTATATGGATTACTTCATAGAGTGTATTTGTATAGCAGTTTATTGAAGGTGTTTGTATGACATCTTTTAAAGTTGTTAGAAGGTAGTTTTGGACCAACTTTAAAACAGTCTTGTAGCAGCAATTGAAAGTTTTTTTTTTTAAAACCTTTAAATACCCCTCTCTAGCACATTGAAAACCTTTTGATGATGGATTTAGAGCAGGTTTGAATATTTAGTTTCGATAGTTATTTGAATCATTTGAAGAGCTAGAGAAATCTCCTTGGAGTGACTATTGAAGAATCTTCGATACCATCATTACTATGCCATTATTCTGGGACAATTATATTAGTGTTCCTTTATGTTAGTGTAACTTTCTTTTAAATTTTAACCTCCTATTACATTCTTTGAAAGATATATAGGAACTAAAATTTCCATATATTTCACTTAATTATTGTTTTCCCCACTCCTTGGCGTTACTTTGCACCTCTCAGTGCAAATTCTAGTTACATAGTCATTATAAGGAAGACCTACCTAGTTACACTCTTCAACATTATAACTATATATAATTTTGATGTTTCTAGGTTGGAGATTGTACTATTTTCATTGGAGGATGCTACTATTGATGCACACAAGGCTCTTGAGTTACTTGGTAGGATTCTCACAAAATTGGTTGTTGAAGGGATATTCTTTATTCAAGATATAACAAGGGAAATCAAGGATGGAGGTACATAGCCATGAAGCTTATTAGAAACGAGGGGATTTTGAGGTATTTCTCAAGAAGAAAATTTCAAGGTAGTCTGCTCACAATTTTAATGCCTGATCAATTTTGTGGTTTATTTGTGATCTCTCATGTTGACTAGTGAATGGTTGGTTAGTTTTTAGCTTGTGCTCACATTTGTTGGTTCCTGAAGCTTGAGCACTTTATAACAAAAATAGGCAAAGTCAAACAACACAAATGGTCCACTAGCTCTCTTTTCATTTGCTAATATTATAATGAAGTTTTATTAGAGGCACTATTTGTTTGTTTATTTTGGTTAGAAAAGGGTTTGCTCTTGGTTTTATGTGATTTTCAATTTATCGTATGTAGCATGTTGAGAAATGGGAAAGAATAACGTGGCATTTATTTTGCAGAAATTGATGTTGAAGGAAAATTGCTTTGACATTGTTGATGTTAAGGTATATGTTGTATAAACTATTTATAGTCTAATTTATGTTATATTCTAGTGTTCATTGTCTTTCATTTCTTACAGTGCATTGTATTTTCTTTTTTTTTCAGAAAATGAAATCAGTATTGATGGTAAGAAGCATGAATTGAAAAAAGAGAAGAGCAATAACATTGGAGCGACAAATGAAAAAAGAGAGAGGAGAGCTGGTTTGGTGATACCCTTAGAACCAATATCTCGCATAAGACACACATATAAAGACTGATGATCAAGTCTTCAGAGTTGGTGAATTCACCTGTAATGCCTTGACAACACAACGATAATGTTTTGAAGTGATATTGAAACATCATTTCATGTGTAAATTGTAGTCCAACTAATATAAAGTTGGAAACTCATATTGTAATATTTTAACATTTCATATAATATAATTTATGTGGTTGAAATTATTTATAGTTGCACTTGATGTTGTTTAGTATTGTAATTAAAATATGCGACTTTGTGTTTTCATATTAGATGAACATGCACATTGTATGACATTTTTTAAATCATACAAATTAATTTATGTTAATTAATAACGAACACAAATAAAATGAATATGCGACTAAATTAATCATTTAGAATGATTATTAATGAAATGAATATAAAGTACTACTAAATTAGTCGTTGATATAATGCATAGATGACTACTGCAAATGATAAATTTGTGACTACAAATGATGACTAATTTTTGCATATATACGACTATTAGTAGCTAATTTACAGTATCTTATAACACGACTAAAATTTAGTCACATTTCTTCGGTCATTAATTGGTTTCAAACAATGACTAAAATTTGCATATATATGACTATTAGTAGCTAATTTACAGTATCTTATAACATGACCAATATGTTGGTCATAGTTCTTTGGTCATTAATTGGTTTTCTTGGGTGATCATATAGTAATATATTTTGTTGTATATTTGGTCATTAATTGTGACATTTAATGACCAAATCAATGACTAAATGAATGAATAAATCAATGACCAAATGAATGACTAAATGAATGACTAAATCAGTGACAAAATGAAAGACCAAATGAATGACTAAATTAGTGATCAAATCAATGACTAAATCAATTAACATAATCCTTGCGATTGTAATCAGAGCGGTATTGCGATCAGCGCCCAACCGTCCAATCGAAACGAAAGATCGATGGTGGAGAACACGTCGCGGTCCTTATGGAACAGAACAATCGCATCGGAGTTTTTCGGTGTTTACAAAGGATTTTAAACGTTCCGCTCTGTTTATCCGATGCGATTAGCGCTTACGGCTTAAGCGCTTGGTCTTGGGTAGTGGTTATGTGGAGAAGTGGTTGGGGCTAGCGGCAAAGGGGCTAGGCCCTTAATAATGTTAAAAAGTGGGTTTTGGCCCATTTTTAATGAATTTTAAGGCCCATAAAGGGTAACGATAAGGGAGAAAAGGGGAATTTTAGCCAAATAAAGGGCAAGGGCAGGATTCAAAGGGGATTTTGGGTATGATTTTGAGGGTAAAGGGGGACTTAGAGGGGAAAAGTAGGAGTTTTTCAAAGGGGGAAAAAGGGGTAAAATGGGACATTTTGCAGAGGTACAAGAGGCAAATGAAGGTCTTTTGGGGCACAATTTTTAGCAATCAGTGAGGCTCATAGACTCTATAACAACAGAGGGAAAAAATCAAAGGTAGGGAACACAAAAGGCTTCAAGGATGATGTGTTTTCAAGGGAAATGCATGCCTTGAAGGTTCACAAAACAATCTAGCCCCTTGCTTGCTTGTCAAGGAATTTATAAGGGGCTAACAATGGCTCCACATGGGGATGGCTTCTTCTTGAAGGAGTCAAGAATTCAGAAAATGATCTTTGGTGTAGGCCAGATGCCTGCTGCTTAAGCCACCTTTCTTCTTTTATTTTCAATTGCCAAAAATATGATAGATCAACAAAACATTCCCAACAATCTACCTACCCATCCTACAATCCTAGCATTTTTTCTCCTAGGGTGCGTTTGAACTAGCAAACCCTTTACATCATTTATTTTTATAACGGAAAATAAACCTATTCTAAATCTACCCTTATTACTCCATGAGACCAGATTAAGCTATTGGTCTCATATGTTTCTCTACCTAATCTAATATCTGCCGAGATTAGACTGTCCAGTAGATTTCTTCTCTACATTCTACAACAGAAATTTAAAAACAGTCAAACTAGGATTAGACAGTCTAGTTTGCTGTAGATCCAAGGCATAAAGACAGTTGCACACGAACATAAATTTGCAGAAAACTGAAAACAAAATTGTGAAGGCTTGAAATCTAAAGCTTGGAGTATCCTTCTTCTCTTTGTGACTCAAGTTTTGAGCTTGTTAGAGTCACTCTTTTTCTTCATTTCAGCTCTGGTTTTGGGCACGCTAGAGATGATTCTTCTTTTTCCTTTGCTGGTCCAGATTTTGAGCATGTTAGGACCAACTTTCTCTGCTTCTTTTGGCTCAGGTTTTGATCATATTAGAGCCAATCCTTTGCACTTCCGAGGTTCATGTTTTGAGCATGTCTGAACCTCTCCTTTCTTTCTATTTTTTGAAACATTTTTCTCTTTTTCTTGAAAAAAAAAACTGCAATGGTATGTACAATGGAAATGAAAACTGGAAATTGAAAATCAGCAGAAGTAATGTTTGAGCATCTTGCCATTGACAGGACACCCAAACAGCTCTGTACCATCTAATTCTTGTATAAAAAAGGCATTTGGAACCACAGTGGCCTGAATGATGTATGGACCTTTCCACAGACTATCAAACTTGCCATGCTTTCCTTTATCCTCTCTTCTTGAGTCCCACTTCAGAACTTTATCCCCAATTTTGAAATCAGCAGCTTTGGTTCTCTTGTCAAACAATTTATATATGTTTTCCTGAACTCTGATAGTTCTGTTATAGACCTCTTCCCTTGTTTGCTGGAGATGAATTGTTTGGTTCATCCTTCTCACCATACTGTCTTCTTCTGTTTGAATCTCTTAGAGCAGCTTAATTACTGGTACCCCAAGGCTGGTAGGAAACATTGCTTCTATCCCATAGACAAGCTGATACGGTGACATGCCAATGGAATTCTGTGTAGTATGCCTGTCAGCCCACAAGGCATGCACTAACTTGTTGTGCCACGACTTTTTGTTCTCTTCCAGCAGCTTTTTGATGATGATCACTAGGCTCTTGTTCGATGATTCAGCTAAGCCATTACCTTGCGGGTAATAAGCAGTTGAATGACCAAGTACTATTTGATACCTGTGACAAAACTCAACCATTTTCTTGGATCCAAAAGCAGTTGCATTATCAGTGATTATTTTTCTTGGGCAGCCAAACCGAGAGAGGATATGACCTTCTAAGAACCTAATGATGACTGAATCTGTGGCATTCCTAGTAGGTATGGCCTCTATCCACTTAGTGAAGTAGTCTGTGGCTGTTAAGATCCATTTGTGTTGTGCATAAGAAGCTGGGTGAATCTCTCCTATGAAGTCTAGGCCCCATTGTATAAAGGGACCTTCAACAATGATGGGTTGTAGAGGTAAGGGGAGGAGCTTTCTTTTGCCTTCAAAAATCTGGCATTTTTGGCAGGCAATTATCATCTTATGGATGTTGTTGAAGAGTGTGGGCTAGTAGTAACCTGCCCTGAGTATTTTGTTTGCAGTGGCCTTCCAGCTCAGGTGGCCTCCACACTCTCCTGCATGGAATTCTTGCTTAATTCTCTCAGCTTCAGTTTTTGGCAAACATTTAAGCAATAGGCCATTTGGATTTTTCCAATATAAGTTTTCACTCAGAATGCAATAGCTTCTGGCTTTTAGTTTTAGGAATTTGGCCTTGGTCTTTGGCAGTTCAGGTGGAACATTGAGGTTGGTGAGCACATAAAGGATATCAGAGTACCAAGGAGAGTTCTGAAACTTCTCCTCAACAGTGGGAACAGGCAGTCCTTCTTGCTCATCCAAGGCATTTACCATGTTAATTTCAAGGGATTGTAGATTCTAGTCAGCCATTAAATTAGCTAAGCCCTGACCTTTGATCAGTTTGGTGGGTTTTATCTCAAGATCATATTCTAAAATCACAGCAATCCATTTGCCCCTCTTCCCATTTGGGTCTTGGGACAGTATATCTTTGACTACTATGTTAGGCAAATAAGCTATGGTGTGGGAATGCAATATGTACACCCTAAAGTCCTTTAAGGCCTTGACCAAAGCATAGGCCTGTTTTTCCATTATGTTGTATTTCAAGGGTGCATCCCTTAGTGCTTTGCTGAAAAAGGAAATTGGTTGTTCCATTCCCTTTGGATTTTTCTGCAGTAATACTGCAGCCACTGTATGCTCAGAGGCAAATGAAAAGATCAGGAAATATTTTGAGAAATCAGGGCTAATCAGAACAGGAGCTTGGGTGAGTGCAAGTTTTACTGATTCAAAAGATTTTTTAGCTCCAACAGTCCATTTAACTCCCACACCTTTCTTTAGCATGTTAGTCATATTCCTAAGGTGTTCAGCTAGGTTGGGAATAAACCTCCTAAGGAAGTTAATTTTCCCAATGAAGGACTGTAATTATTTGATGTTTCTTGGGTGTGTGATCTGTAGTATTCCCTCAACTCTTTGTGGGTCTATCCTAATTCCCTTTTCAGATATAATGTGGCGAAGAAGCTTTCCTTCTTGTAACCCAAATATAGTCTTTTTAGGATTCAGTGACAGAACAAACCTTCTACATTTTTCAAACAGTTTCCTCAGATGTTCTAGGTGTTCTTCCTCAGTCTTGGAGTAGACTGTTATGTCATCCAAATAGATGACAATGAAGTGTCCTATTTCATTTGAAAAATCTATATCCAGTTCTCTTTGGAAGGTTGCACCAGCATTCATCAGTCCAAAGGGCATTTTAACATACATAAAGGTGCCCCAGGGAGTGGTAAAAGCTATTTTGAGTTGATCTTCTGGGAGTACTAAAACTTGGTTGTATCCTGAAAAACCATCCAAAAGAGAAATCCTTTTTGAGTCTACTACCTCCTGTAGAATGTGTTCCATTTTTGGCAATGGGTAATTGTCTTTGAGTGAGGCTCTATTGAGATTTCTGAAGTCTATACACAACCTGATTTCCCCTGTTTTCTTTCTCACAGCCACTAAGTTCGATACCCAATCAGAGAACCTCACCAGAACTATTATACCTGCCTCATACATCTTTTTAATCTCTTTTTCAACTGCAGGCAATTGTTTTGGGTTTATCCTACGAAGTTTCTGCCTGAAGGGTTTCTGATTTTCTTTTAAAGGTATTTTGTGTTGTATAATGTTTGTGTCATAAGCCCTTAAGTCTTCATAAATCCACGCAAACACATCCATGAATTCCTTGAATAAGTCAATGTATTTCTTTTTCATTTCTGCGGGTAAAGACTTAGCCAATTTAATCATTTTGGGCTTATCTTCAGTGCCTATATTACATTCTTCAACGTCAAAGTCCACGTGCACTATGGTAGGCTTTTTTGCCACATCATCGAAGTCAAACATGTCCTCTAAAGGCGCCAGACCTCGAGGTATGTTCCTATCTTTGGCTTGCAGCACCTCTACTTCTTCACTGTCTACATTTTCGCATTCTGTGGTTGAATTTCCAGTTTCTTCATTTAAAGCGTTTATTTCTACATCGTGGGGTCGAGTTTCTTCCTCGTCTGAGGGTTCCTCACTTAGGCAGCTATCATTGGACGTAGAGTCTGAATTAGAAAACCCAAACTCGTTTCTGCCTATCAGGAAATCTTCAATCTGTTTATCGCCCTCAAAGACCTGCCAATATTTTTCGTTATTCGGCACTGCAGGCCTGAATCTGGTTTGTATTATGATTTTTTGGTCGCTTGGAGTCTTAGGGTGTGAACTAGCCAGACAAGATAATCCATTTTCAATGACATTTTTAATCCAAGGGACAAACACTAATTCATACTCAACAAATGTTTTCAATATATCTACGACATCATTCCTATATGCCCTCAACCTAGGGTGCTTGGCTGTGTATTCACCGTTCACCTGTTTTATAACCAGCTCAGAGTCTCCCTGCATGGCTACCCTACAGGCTCCTAATTTCTTCAATAGATTTAAACCTAGAATTAGAGCCTCATACTCTACGATATTGTTGGTGCATTTGAAGTGAAGGTTGCAAGCGTGGCTCTCTGCGTAGTCATTCTCTGTGTTACGCAGCCACACACCTACCCCGGCAGTCCTTCTTGTGCAGGACCCATCGAAACTCATCTCCCACAGGGGTTCACTCTCGGTTTTGTTATAATTTCTTTCCCTATGTCTGGATTCGCCATTGTGTTGTGTTATAGGATATACACTAGGCTGTGGGCTGTTTAGTCCTTCGTGTGATGTATGGGTTTGTGAGGGATGTCCAGTTAACCGATTACCTTCTGTTCTTTCCTTACTCCAAATTTCAGTTTCAGTGCACTGTCTAGGGTTCCCTTCTTCGTTTTCCTCGAAATCCAGAGTGGCCATTATGTTAAAGTCCATGGGCTTTGTTTCCTTGTTCATGTCTCTGATCTGGGATTCTAACCCTTCTAAGGATTCATCATTACAAAAGATGAAGGAGTCAAGGTCTGTATGTACAGAGTATAAAGGTGAGTTTTCTGGATTTTTGGGGCTACTGACCAGGAATTTCATCTGTGCCTCCCTATACAGTCTTCTTAGTTGGCTAAACACAAGGATTGTGGCATAGGCCCCATCCATCTGCATGGTACCCTACAACTTGGCTCCCCAAGATCTAGATAGTAACATGCCATACTTGGGTGGCACATCTGCCACCACGACATCCATGACCATACATTTAGCAGGAATTTGAGTAAGACTCACACACATGTCTTTAATTAGGCCAAGGCATTTTACTCTGCTAGAGTTGAATGAATATAAATATTTGTAAGGATGGGTTATCTCTAGGCCTAGCCTTTCCATGAATACCTTAGGCATTAGGTTGTGTGATGCTCCAGAATCATGCATTGCATTATGAAGAATCTTATCATGAATATTGAGACTGATATAAAAAGGTGGAACTACCCCCTCCTGAAACTTCCCTTCAATCTTTGGGCCAAACAGAAGGGCTGGTTGATCATCACTCAGATTTACAGTATCACTATTTTCACCTAGGTTCAAAGCTTTCAAAATTTGGCCTTTATATACATCCTGAGTGGCCAGCTCAGAGAGTGGTACAAAGATTTTAATCTTCGCAATCTCACTTTCCAGATTGAAAGTAGACTGACTCTTTGGAATGCTCAACTTTGTTTTGTTAGCCACTGCCTTGGTGGCTGAATCAGTGGGCTGATTCTCACTATGTACATGGTTAGGGACTATTTTATCAGGAGCACTAACTGCAGTGCTAGTGCTGCTAGTCGGTTGGCTTTGTTTATCAATTTGTTGGTTGTCCTTTTCTTTGTTTTTCCCAGCACTCTCAGCTGCTAATTTGTTACTTTCAGCAGTCACTTTAGAAGTTTTCTCAGGCCTTTTCTTGATGGTGACCTCAGGAGTCTTAGTTTTGGAATTGTCTTGAATATTCTTGCTTCTAAGTTCATATTTTTCTCTGACCTGCATAATGGCATTTTCAAATCCAAGTCTGTAGTCCTCAGATCTGATCTTTCCTCATCCCAATATGAGGGCGAGGGCTGATCTTCTTCTGTGTAATAGTTATGGATTGAATCTTTTGTTTCAAACATGTTTATTGTGTTCCCTTCAGACTCTTCTATGATTCCCTCATCTTGATCAAGAAATTTCTCTTGAAATGGGGGTATAACCTGTTGATCTGATTCTCTTTGTCTGTTGGGAGTGTTATTGTTTCTTCTAAAGTTTTGGTTCTAGTTTTTGTTCTGATTGCTAACTGTGACAACCATTTTTTCCATCATTTGTTGTAGTCTTTCCACGTTTTTGGATAAATGGTCATACTTGGGATCGGATGTGGAAGCTACAATGTCATCCCTATATGTTACCCTCTTCTCAGCTCTTAATCTTTCTCTTTTCTCAATCAGATTAGCCTCTACACTCACTACTCCTTTTTGCATGTCTTCCAACGTGTTGTAATCTCTCTCCATAAGCTGGTAGGCCATGTCAGCATCAAAGCCCTCAGGGTATTTTGTCAGAGCCATGCCCTGGGGAGGTTTCATATGTGGAGGAAGAGCATTATAGATGTTGTTAAACCTCGTTGAGTACTCATGGACACTCTCTCCTATGTTTCTTTTAATGTTCATGTATTTTGCTAGGAGTTGGTGAGGATTAGCCTTAACTTCCCATTTGTTTATGAAGGTCTGATATAGAGCTGGGAGGTCTCGGATACTACCAGGAGGCAAGCTCTTAAACCATTTCTTCACATCACCTCCTAAGCTCTGGGAAAAAATTCTCATTTTGATTATATCATCATCAATTTCCATGTAATCAAAAGAATCTTCCATCTTATCTACATGTTGCTGGGTTGTGATGGACTCTTTTGTAATGAAGTGTGGGATCTTTGATTGATAATCATTTGGCAAGGGTACTAGAGGCTTAGGTAACATTAAAGGGGCATACCAGGCTACCATGATGATGCTTTGATGAGGTAAAGGATTGACTTGAGCAGCTGGTATATGGATGACAGGTATACTAGGACCAACAGAGGTTTGTTGAGAAGATTTAGGGTGGGAAAGCCCCAAGTTTTGAATTAAGTGGATATTAGGAGGTGTAGATGGGGGGGTTTCTCTGTCCCTAATGTGTTTACCACTTTGAGGTGGGGAATAAGGAAGCTCTAGGTCTGGCTGATCCGGAACACTGAATGACCTAGTTCCTTGTAATCTATCAGGTAGGTCTAGGTCAAGATGAAAGTGTGATAGAGCTGTAAGATCTTCTAGTGCAGAGTTAGCTTTATAGATGTGACAGGGAATAGTTGATCTTCTAGGTGTAGGTGATTTCCTGAGGATGCTCTCAGGGTTATCAACTATTTCAGGTGGGTTTGGGTCAAGATAAGCTCTTGTGTGAATGGTTCTGAAAGCCAGAATGTTGTTTTCCAACTAAGCAGCTTAACCCTATTTTTTGCTTTTATTGTGTTTGATGTTGTGTGGAGGTTGGTCTCCCAGTGGAGTCTTATGTGAAACCAAGATAATCAGCAGGCCTACTGATCACCAATGGAGTCTTTCAATCATCGAGAAACTATGGAGTCGCCAGGTGGAGGGTTTAGGATGTTTCTAGAGGCTACATTGTCCACCACAGTGCTTATGAGATGTCTCTTTTCAAAGATATCTCGAAAACACAACAAACCCAAAACAGAGATTGACTGGGAAGGCTTTTACCAGATATGTCACCTCTGAAAGAGTGTGAGATTTGGAGGCTACCTGGCCCTTTCCAGACTCTGTCTAAGAGTGTGGGACGAAGCACACAAATGGTATAGGAGTTGGAATGAAAATGGAAGTGTTTTACTACCAACCTGACCAGAGCTTCTGGTTTTTTGAGGCTCTTGTGGTGTAATAAATTGGGAAATACTCAGAATATCCCCAGTATGGTCGCCATTATGTTGGGGTTCCCATGTTTTGGCCAGGTTGGAAAGACCAAAATATGAGACAACATCAAACCACTTTCAGACCTTAGGATCTAGCCCTCCTAGGTCCAGAGAGGGACCTCTCTATAATAGTCAAAGTATATATGTCTTTGGGGCTTAAATTTAATATGTTAGGCTAGTTATAGGCACAAGGTTTGTTGTTTGATTTTTTTGATTTGGTTGTTGGGAATCAAGAATGAAGGGTTCAATATAAGACAAGGCAAGGAAAAGAATATTTTAGGCAAAGAGAAATAAATTCAGATAGTATTCAAGACCATTGGGCAATGGAGTCAGGAGAGGATTTACTTTCTAATCAATATGCAGGCTTTCAGTTGGGCTAGTCATCTAAAGCATTGGATCCTAAAATGATAGGTGGAGTGAAACAATCAGGAAAGAAAGTGAAAGAATGAGGGTAAACCAATTTCTGTCTATAGATCAGGTCAGAGGTCATTTAACTCCAGACCTGCTTGGACATACTCTTAGGAAACTCTCAAAGAAGGACAAGGAACAACTTTAGGGAACTTAGATAGGTTTAATTAACTGAAAAGGATCCTAGTGAGATAGAGACAGAGTTCTACACTCCCGGTGTTCACAATTCATTCAATTAAACTCTAACAAGAACATCTAAGAAGAAGATTCATTAACTCATACATCAGCTAGCAGGCAATAACATCCACTACACTGTTTAAATTAACTGAAACTAATTCTTAGATAACACCTTTAGCAGAAAACATTAAAGAAAGGAGAGCAGAAACATAGGGTGCCTAACAAGGGCAAATCCTATGCCAGATTTTTGATGCAAGCCAGAAGAACTGAAATGGAATGAAATAAAACACAGAGACAGAAAAACATCACCGCATCTTTAGATCAGGATCCAAAGAAATGTGCTTGTCATATTAAGAGCAACACCAATCAGGTACAACATTTGCCAATAACTTGAAATTCAGTTTGAAAACATACTCCTTAGCCTATCTTACAACTTTATACAGTTAGCATGCCTTAAGAGAAAAACTTGCAATTCTCAGATATCTCATCAACAACCTTTACAATATTTTTCTCATGAGTTTTATAGTTGAAAGAGAGAAGAGGAGGTAGGTGAAGAACTAAATGAAGAATTAAAACTCAAGAAAGAAAAAAGGGCTGCAGCCCATTATGTTTTAAATCTTATGCATTAATCTCTGGCACTCTTTAGAAGGAAGAGTGGTCTTCTTCAGGTTTCCAATTACTCTGATATGACTCTGGCTGCAGTATTGTGTTGTACTCTGGTGCATAAACAAAAGAGTGAAGTGAATGACGGTGAGGTCCGCCATATTGGTGAAACTAATGCTCTAGTAACCCCGGACTGTGGTCAAGGCGGAAATCTTCTCTGGAACACGGTAAATAATGGAGATGGTATGGGCGCTTTGTCCTTTTCCTAAGTAGGAGCGTTTCTGGTGATGTAGCTGCCCTGATGACTTAGTTTTCTGTGCATTGAACTCTTTTCCGCTTCATTTATATCTCTGTCTGTGAAATCCTGCTGCTGTGATAAGGACTGTGTGATCATGGCGGCCTTTCCCACCTGATAACCCTACAAAACACGGGACTGAGTTATGAAATCCATGCATAGGGGGAATGGATATGGAGGACGGGAGAACACTAGCGCGACGGTGGTGAAATAGTGCTTTTGGATGGAATAAATGTGAAAAATGCATTGATATGGCGAATAATAGGGTTTGGTGGAGAAATGCATCGTGGGCCTTTCAATCATGGTCTAGAGGCATGGACAGAGGGTGGAGATCAAACCGTGGGATGATACATGAAATGGGTGAAATACATATGAAATTTTTAAACTTTAATGCAAAATGCGAAACTTTAGACTTTGGTGGAAATGCAAAGGAAATGCATGAAATGCAACGGAAATGCGTATGAGGTGGGACCCATATGGAAATCGCAATCGCAATCGGAGCGGGGCGGAGAGTTATACATATGAATCAACATTTTTCGATGTGATTGGAACAAAATTTTATATAAATGAAATAAAACCAAAATTCGGGTTTAACCAAGGAAAAAGGGGTTTTTGTCATGAATGGCGGAGGGATCAAATGGTGGGACCGGGGTTACAATCGCAATCGGAAATCGGAGTCGGGAGTGGGGCGGAGTGATAAACACAAAATTTCTGATGCGATTGGGAAAACCCTTTGTAAAAATGAAAATATAACAAATTTCCCGTTTACAAAGGAAAAACCCTTTATTTTATGAACGGGCGGAAGAGTTAAGTGGTGGGGCCCGAGGGGTCAATTGCAATCGGAGATCAGGAGCGGGGACTAATCGCAATCGCAATAGGGAATGTGCGATGCGATCAATCAGAGGGGAAAGCGATCGGAGGGGAGTTGTGATTTCGATGATCGGAGGGGAAATGCGATCGGAGGGGAGTTGCGATTGCGATGATCGGAGGGGAAATGCGATCGGGGGATCGGGACGATCGGAGGAGAACTACGACATGATCAATCGCATCACAAATATTTGCAATGAGTGATTGAGGGACTTAACATAATCCTTGTAATTGCGATCAGAGCGGTATTGCGATCAACGCCCAACCGTCCGATCGGAACGACAGATCGACGGTGGAGAACATGTCGCGGTCCTTATGGAACAAAACAATCGCATTGGAGTTTTTCGGTGTTTACAAAGGATTTTAAACGTTCCGCTCTGTTTCTCCGATGCGATTAGTGCTTACGACTTAAGCGCTTGGTCTTGGGTAGTGGTTACGTGGGGAAGTGGTTGGGGCTGGCGGCAAAGGGGCTAGGCCCTTAATAATGTTAAAAAGTCAGTTTTGGCCCATTTTTAATGAATTTTAAGGCCCATAAAGGGTAACGATAAGGGAGAAAAGGGGAATTTTAGCCAAACAAAGGGCAAGGGTAGGATTCAAAGGGGATTTTGGGTATGATTTTGAGGGTAAAGGGGGACTTAGAGGGGAAAAGGAGGATTTTGTCAAAGGGGGAAAAAGGGATAAAATGGGACATTTTGCATAGGTACAAGGGGCAAATGAAGGTCTTTTGGGGCACAATTTTTAGCAATCAGTGAGGCTCATAGACTCTATAACAGCAGAGGGCAACAGTCAAAGGCGGGGAACACAAAAGGCTTCAAGGATGATGTGTTTTCAAGGGAAATGCATTCCTTGAAGGCTCACAAAACAATCTAGCCCCTTGCTTGCTTGTCAAGGAATTTATAAGGGGCTAACAGACCTAATGCTAAATATCCCCCCCTGATGTGCTCTTTTTTTCTGATGGACTTCCAGCCCAATCTGCATCCGTGAAGCCATGCAACTTCACTCCATTCATTCTTCTGTACCATAGACCGTACTCTGATGTGCCCCTCGAGTATCTCAGGACATGCTTCCCCGCCTTCCAAAAGAGCTTGGTAGGCTTAACCATAGCTTGACTTAGTTTGTTAACTGCGTAGAAAATGTCTGGTCTCGTGTTCACTAGATACATTAGCAAACCCACTAACTATCAATAGACAGTAGCATCCACTACCTCTCGAGAAGTAGCGTCCTTTTTCCTCCAATTTCTTGAAAGAGGAGTATTCATGGGTTTGCAGCTCTCCATGTTAAACTTACCCAATATCTCCTTTTCATACTTGCCTTGAGAAAAAAAAAATTCACCATCCCGCTGCCATATTTCTAATCCAAGGAAATAATGGAGGCCCATATCCTTCATCTAGAACTCCCTTACAAGATCCTCCTTGCATGAGTGTATCATCTGCTGATCACCAGTCAAAATTAGATCATCAACATAAAGAACAATGATCAATAGCTTACCCTTAACCACGATCTGGTGCAGGTTTTCATCTGCTTCACATTTGGTGAAGCCCAGTCCAGTGAAATAGTTTTCTATCCGAGTGTACCAAGCATGGGGTGCTTGCTTCAGCCCATACAGCGCTCTTCTGAGTCTGCACACATGCGACTCACTGTTGAAGATCTCGAAACCTTCAGGCTGCTCTATGTACACCTCCTCCTCAATGATCCCATTGAGAAACACAGTTTTCACATCCATCTGATGAATGCGTTAACCCATTTGCGTTGCGAGTGCAAGGATGGATCTTATGGAAGAGTACCTAGAAACATGCACAAAAGTCTCATCACAATCTATCCCCTTGATCTGTGAGAAACCCCGAGCCATCAATATGGCTTTGTATTTCTCCACACTCCCATCAACAGCTTGCTTTACCTTGTAGATCTATCTCGAACCTACCACTGATTTTTCAACTGGTCTTGGGACAATTTCCCATGCACTTTTTTTGACAATGGAGTCATACTCCTCCACTATTTCATTAACCCAAGTAGGTTGTTGCACTGCTTCCTGAAAGGAAGATGGTTCAGTCACAATACATTTTCTCATAAGAGCCATGTATCCAGTAAATCAATCAGGAGATTGTCTTTGTCTGCACTGTGAAGTAGGGGCTCCTACATTTTGTGCAGCATCAAGTCTCAGCCTATCAGCTTCAATGGTGTGCCTTCTACCATTTATGATGGATGGCTCTGCATGAGTGATTTCCCCCACTCCATGAACCTCCTCATGTGGCTGATCCACATCTTGAGACTCATCTTTGGGAACCAACAGTTCCTCCTCCACATACAAGTCCATCTCCCTCTCAAGGGACAACTGCATGGCTTTCCCTTCATCAAATTTTATATCCCGTCGCACAACAGTCATTATGTTGTTTGGCGAATACACACCATAATTATGGGGTGTTTCTATGTACCCCACAAAAATCCCAACTTCAGTAGTCGGTTCTAGTTTCTTCCTGGCTTCCTTGGTCACATGCACACAAACAGATGAGCCAAAAATCTTAAAGTGTCAAACATCAGGTCTCTTACCAGTGAAAGCCTCTTCAAGTGAACTCATGCCAAGTACTCTATGAGGACAACGATTTTTCACATAAACCGCAGTGTTGCATGCTTCCTCCCACAAATGCATTGGTAGGCCCTGATCATGTAACATCGCTCGTGCTGCACCCATGATCATTCTGTTCTTCCTCTCCGCAACCCCATTCTGCTGTCGGTTATGAGGCACTATGAGTTCTCTTTGAATTCCTTCTTTGCTGCAGAAGTTCTTGAATTAGTTAGAGATGTATTCTCCACCATTATCGCTCCTAAGATCCTTCACTTGCTTCCCAGACTCTTTCTCCACCAATGCCTTAAACTCACAGAACTTAGAGAATGTTTTATCTTTCTTCTGTATGAAGAAGCTCTAGCATTTATGAGAAAATTCATCAAAAAATATTACATAGTACTTATTTTTTGTTGTTGAAGCAACCTAGAATGGTCCACACACGTCTGTGTGAACTATCTCAAGGATCCCCGAAGCACGGTTCTCCTTCTCATGAAAGTTGGAATTTACATAAATTTCCCCATGGTGCAACCCTTACACTAATCTAACTGAGCAAATGTTCCCATTGGAAGTATAGTAGAAATTTGCTACATGAATTTCAAGGCTCCATGATGAAGATGGCCCAATCGCTTGTGCCATAATTCGCCCTCATCCCGGCTCGCCACTTTCTCCGCCTTGCCCATCATGGCAGCGCAACCATCTACCATTAGCTTGTATATATTATTAAATTGAATCCCTATCCTTTTGGTGTGACCCATTGTTTTATGTCGCAGGAAAGCTTTTCCATCACTAAAAACAACATCATAGCCTCTGTCCTCCAACATTGCGACTGAGACCAAATTTTTCTTCAGACCTGGTACATGCATCACATCTTTTAATTGAAATGGTTTACCTGAATCCCTCTGAAAGGTAATGGTACCAATCCCGGCAGCACTATATTGTCCGTCATCGCCCATCTCAATATGCATCTAGAGATCTTTCTCCTCCAAGTCACTGAAAAGTTCCTTATCTCCCGTCATGTGAAAGGAAGCACCACTATCCAAATACCACACTGATCCCAATGCACTTGACACCATGCATGAAATCAAGGAGAATCAAAACTCTAATTTTGAGGCAAGGGCCTCACCTATTGTAGCTCCAACAACCTTCTTGTTCTTCTTCTTTTGTGGATAGTTAGTAGCAAAATGCACATGTTCGTGACAGTGAAAACACTTCACCTTGGACATGTCCTGCTTCTTGCCTTTGGATTCGAATTTTGAAGGAAATTTATTCCCTTTCCCTTTCCTTTCCTTAGCAGCCAAAGAAAAATCCTCTTCATCCTCATTCTTAGATGAAGATCCATCTTTGGTGTTCCGTCTGAACTCCTCCTGCACCAGATCCGACCACAGTCATTCCCAATCCAAAATTTTTTCCCGTCCGTTGACAGAGTCTTGATAACTGTGCAAAATCTTAGGAAGTCCTAGGAGATCCAAGCTCACCAAATCATCATCAGCGACTGTTATTCCCACACTCCCCAGTTCATCCCGACATTGGACAAACTTTGTGAGATACTTTGGAATGGTGTCGCCCTTTTTCATCTTGATCTTCTTGAGTTTATCTTTGAGCGCCATTTTCCTATGGTTGTTGCTACTTTGGAATAGATCCGAAAATCCTTCCACATAGATTATGGTGAGGCTTTCCCATGGAGGCTTGAGACAATGTGGTCTCGTACTCCCTCCAACAGGATCCTCCTCACCTTTGCCACTTTCTTTTGCCATGCATCAATATTGGCAGCATCTGCAGCATATGGCTTAGGAACATCTTTGTTAATGAATTCCTTCAAGCCATTGTCTTCGAGTACTTCCTCCATCCTGTCCTTCCAAGCAATGTATTTCAAGTTGCCCTTGAGTGCATACTCTAACCTCAAGCCATTGAAAGCCATTATGATCTTGAATCAGTTGTAGCACCAAGAAAGTCTTTCTACAAATTCGAATTCTATCCAGTCACAAACTCAGCTCCTGCTTCACTTCTGCAATTTCTCGTGCTCTGATACCATGTAGAAATTATACAACAAGCATGTATATATTGGATTCACCTGATCTAATAATGTGCTAAAGTTTAATACTGAATCTCTTCTACAAATATTTTGCGGAATTAAAAACACAATCGCTAATCACATGAACATGAAGAAAGATCAATCACACACAACACAGATAATTTCTTGGGGAAATCTTACAGCTAAAAACCCCACTATATTCTATTTTTTATTAAGCATAGATCATGAAAAATTACATACACAACTCTTCTCACAAGAGATTTCAGTACATTAGCTAATTGTCTCACACTGCCATACAAAAATTGGAAAATTCCTTAGCCAATTTACTACCTCCATACAGCCTGCCTGCCTTGTGCAATCCCTACAGAATGTAATCCCAGAATTGATGCAATCCTGCCTTCCTTGACTACGAAAGTATCATTGGCACATATAATGAGTGTTTTCCTACATGTGTGCAAGGGGATAATGTCACAATTGATAGTCAACTTCCTTTTCACCTAGAACTCAACTGGGTCTCCACTGGATTTGACATGCACGCAACTAATAATAGTAAATCCTCAGTTGCATGTGAGATCATTGATTATGAATTAATTAATATTTAATTCACTTGATATCTCACTAGTATATCTTCAGTTACAACTAGCACAACTAAGTTTAACTCACTTAACTAAGTGAAACTGATTTACAACTTGCACCAACTCATGCACCACTGCACTTCAAACTCTATTACAACTAGAATTACTCTTCATGTCCCACCAACCAACCTCTAACTCGAAATTCACTAGCTAAATAAATTTTCCACTTTAGTTAAATATTTCAAGTCCACATTGATAATAGATTACAGTTTAATGTCCATCTAAATTAAGGGATAATAAAAATAACATGCACCCAAAAATAGCCCTGTGGGCCCCACCCTAGTGTAGGTGCTTAATGCACTAGTGTGGGTGTTGAATCTTCTTGTTTAATCTCAACAAAATATCCTCAAAAGAAAAATAGAAGATGACGAGAACCCGAAAGAGGATTTTTACCTATACTCTCTTCTAGAATTTGCGGAAGTTACTCCTCTGTTGTCACAAGATGAAGCCACTATTTTGGAGGAAGAAAGAAAATTAGTCTTTATGGTACATGAATGGACCCAACAGGATCTAGATGTTTTATCTCCGGAAGCTCGTGAATCTTACTAAAAATCTTATTTATCTTGGAAAACAAAAAAAGGAATTTGATTGAAGACCCAATAACGCAGCCTTTTCATGGATTCAAAGATAAAGGAAAAGAGATACTTCTGAAGGATCTCACAAGATATAGTAAGGAGAAGGTGATATGGGCCTCCGCCCTGACTAAGTTTAAGTTGGTCAACAAAAATCCATCACAATGAGGATCTTATCTTGGAACATCCATGGTTTTAATATCAGAGGTAAACATAGATATCTTAGAGACAAGATCAACAAAGAGAAAATAACTATTGTAATTCTATAGGAAACAAAGATAGAGATAGATAAAATGACAAAAATAACATAAATATGTTGGAAACGATGTCTGGAAATGTCAGTGGATGCTAGAGGAAATGCAGGTGGTTAGCAGTATGGTGGAATCCTAATGAGGTGGTATTTAATGATTGGCTGGCCAAGGAGAGAATCCTCACCGGCACCTTCAAATACATAGGTACTAAAGAGGAAGTGGTACTGTCAGTGGTATATGGCCCTTCAAAGGTTAAGGATAAAATGGAGTTTTTGGAAACACTAAAAAAACTCAAACAATTGCTAGGAGACACTTTATGGGTGGTGGGAGGGGATTTAAATCTCATTGGGTTCCTGCTGGATCAGGCTTCGACATCTTTTGATGAGTATATAGAAGAAATTAATCTTGTAGACATAATAACAAACAATGGTATTTCAACATGGAATAATCGACGTGGTGGGGAAAGCCAAATAGCATGTGGTCTAGATCAATTTATGGGAGTGGAACAAATCATGCAAAAGGATATCAACTCGGAAGTGTAGATATTAACTTGTATGGGATCGGACCACTGACCCATAAGGATTGATATGGATCTCAAGGAAGCTCCTCCAAATAGACCCTTCCATTTTGAAAGTTTTTGGTTAAAAGATATAAATTTGGTAAAACCAATGAAGGAGTGGTGGTTACAACTGGATATCAAAGGTTGGAATCGCATTCACACTTTTCACTTAAAATTAAAGGCTTTAAAACATAGAATTAAG
The DNA here is from genome assembly GCA_034641835.2 of Pinus albicaulis. Classification (NCBI taxonomy): domain Eukaryota; kingdom Viridiplantae; phylum Streptophyta; class Pinopsida; order Pinales; family Pinaceae; genus Pinus; species Pinus albicaulis. The sequence goes on along the minus strand of JAXQQM020072831.1, from coordinate 67,329 downwards.
GTTTGGAACAAGAAAAATTTTGGAAACATATTTAAGGATAAAAACACCTTGGAAAAGAAAATGCAAGATATTCAAGATAATATTGTCCTTGAGGGAAGATCTCAAGAGTTAGTGAATGCAAAGGAAATTACCCTACAAAAATTAGAGAAATGTAGAAAAAGGAGGAGATTCTCTGGAGGCAGACAGAAATCCATAGTACAATAATTGGACGAAGGAGAATGTAATTTTAAATTCTTCCATAATTCCATGGTGCAATGCCATCAACATAACATAATTTTCTTTCCCAAGAATGAGGGTGGAGAAAGAAAAATCCATCATGAGGAAATCGAGCAGGAATTAATATCCTACTTTCAATATTTATATTCAGAAAACAACCATAAGAGGAATCACAGTGTAGAAGCAGTGATACAAAACATCCCAAGTATCATAATGAAAGAACAAAACATAACTCTAATGAGGTTGACTTCCTTTTCGGAGATAGAATTGGTCGTAATGAATATGCCAAAGAACAAGGCCCGAGCTCTAGACGTGTACACAATAGATTTTTTTTAGGTTTTTTGGGATTCCTTAGGGGAATAAATTCATGATTTAGTGGAGGAATCATGATAGAAAGGAACGATTTTCCAGGTGTTAAATGCAAATTTCTTCTCATTGGCACCTAAACTATGTCGATCTGATAATCCCGAAGGATTTCGTCTTATTTCTCTATGTAATGTGTTGTATAAAATCATTTCTTCGATAATAGGCAACGAATTGAAACCAATATTACCTCAATTGGTATCCCAAAATCAATCTGGTTTTGTGCAGGGGCGGCAGATAGGAAATGACATAATTGCAGTACAAGAAGTAATCCACTCTTTAAAACAAACCAAATGTCTAGAGATGATTATAAAACTATATCTTTTGAAGGCATATGATAAGCTCAACTAGACATATTTATACTATGTTTTGAAAGCTTTTGGTTTCTCAGAGAGGTGGTTAGGATGGGTTGGGTATTTGGTTTCATAAACTTTTGTTTCTATATTAATCAATGGTGTGTCTTTATTCACTTTCCATACTTTTAGAGGACTAAGACAAGGAGACACTTTGGCACCCTTCCTATTCAAGGGAGGGTTTGGGAAAATTGTTCTCCAAAGTGACTGAAACATGTTTTCTTCATGGTATTCATTTATATGGTAAGGACTTACCCATGTCACATCAACAATTTTTAGATGATATCATATTATTTTCACTTACAACATGGAGAGGCAAAAAGAGTAGATACTCTATTACAAATATTCATGGAGGCCTTTGGGTTTGATGATTAACAAACGTAAGTCAAATTATTATTTTTTCAACAGTCCAGAAAATTTTCAAAATAGATTAATTGGAACTTTGGGATTATGTAAAGGGCATCTACCATTTAATTATTTATGATTTCCCTTGGTCTTGCAGCGCAACCGAGCTGTATCATGGGAAGGCCTTCTTGAGAAGATTTGACGTAAATTGAAGAATTGGGCTTTTAGAACTCTAAATTTCCCCATTCGAGTAGTTTTAGTCAAAGCAATACTACACGCACTACCAAACTGTAGTTGCGCTCCATATGGAAAAAATTTCTATGGCATGGCCATTCTCAATCTCGAAAATAGTATTTGTTGGGTTGGAATAAATTGATTACACCTAAACAGTTAGGAGGGTTGGGAATCTAAGACCCTCATCTTGTCAGTCAATCCTATGCCATGAAGCTGTGGTGGCTGCTGGATCAAGCGAGGTTCTAAAAAATGGAAATAAATATAGAACCAAAAATATATGCCTAACTCGAACAAGATACATTAAGGTTTGACGGCTCTATAAAGGGCTCCAATGTTTGGAACTTGGCGTAGGAGTGCAAAAAATTTGTTCGCAAACATATTTTCTAAGAGATCAAAGGAGCACAAAATGCATATTTTTGGGAGGAATCATGGCAATAGTTCCCGCCATTGGAAGAAAACGAACATTTATCTCAAATTAAACAATTTACGCAATCAAAAGGAGCCCTGCAGTTTGTAAAATATTGGAAACATTCTCAGCAAGAATCAGAATGGAGGCAATGGAAGGAAAAGGAAGATTGGTATTATCAAGATACAAATCTAAACTTGGAGTTCTTCCAACGCTTACTATTGAAAATAAGGATATGTACATCATACCACGAGGACATTCTACGTTGGGGTCATAAATCAGTAGGTTCATTCACCATAACCGTAGCATATTCAATTTTATTGGAATTTCAACAAAATAATAACAGGAAAATATGGAAAAATATATGGGAAGTGTCAAGTTGGCCAAAGATTGATACGTTCTTTAGGCAGATAGCATACCATCACTTTTTAACTCGGGACAGGCTACGAAGAAAAGGTTAATTCAAAGGGCCGTAATTTTGTGCATTATGCTCAGGAGAAGGAAACTTTAGCCCATATCCTTCTCTCTTACCCTTTTGCAAAAGAACTCTGGAATTATATCAAACATATTCTAGCTTCTTGCTTCCTTATTCTATGATACTTCATCGTGGTTGGAAAAGTGGTATGAACATAAATTTAAGAATCCTATTGTGTAAAAGGATTGGATTTTGGCTCTCGGTTTTATATGGTGGAATATATGGAAGGAAAGAAATAAAATAATCTTTGAAGGACGAATTAGTTAGATGTCATACCTACATTAACTTCTACGTAAAAATATAAGGGAAACAATTCGTATTTCCACTCCTCTTTGGGAGGATATTCAATCAAGTCAAATGGAGACAAATATATTGAAAAGACTTGAGCTTGCCCCCTATATGTGGGTACATGCTTTGGAAAAGACTATAGATTGCATGGTTAATGGTATAAGTACTTTTGGTCATCCTCCTATAAAATTTGTTCAGTTAAGTTTTGATGGGGCTTCAAAAGGTAATATGGGTATAGCAAGGTAGGGGGGAATTCTCAAAGATGTTTGTTCAGAACCTATACATGTTTATGCATTTTCTTGTGGCTTTTCATCAAATAATTCAACATAATTTGAGGCTCTAGAAAGAGGATTATGCATACCAAAGAGAGAGAGTTTCCGCCTAATACAGATTCACGGTGACTCGAAGTTGATCATTCAAACAATGTCAAATTTATTGATTGGATGCCAATGTAGAAAATATGGTGATAGAATTGAAACTTATCAAGAAATTTTAATCTAAGTCAAGAGACAAAATTCCACTCTACTGATACGTGAAATTCAATTCACAATTTAGAACAACAATATGAGACATGCAATCATAAATAAAACACATGCATGATACTTTTTCTAGGGGAACCCAACTGAGGAAAACCCCTCCCTCTTTGAATCAATCATATGAATAGATATGTATTACAATTTCTTTCTTGCACTAAACATGACCTACAAGTGAATAAGCTATCTCTCTTCTCAATGAAAAGCTCTGACCCAGACTTAATAAATTTCTGCTTCTTCTTGAGCCCTTATTTCCTCGCGCAATTCCTAGATAATTACCCCCTATTTTTTAGGAATTTTCCTCCAATCTATTTTTAAATTTCCAAGGCTTGATCATCTAACCGCATGCAACACCTGTACACTCAAACTAGTTTACAACTGCTTGTTACACTGCCTTGAAATTTCCACCACAACTAGGAACTTGAATTCTTTGCATGCACTAGTTATTTTAGGCTAATTGATTAGTTAACTAGACGATCACTGAGTTATACTATTTTCCCACTACATAATTGACCTTCCACTACTTCCTCCAATTGTTTGAACTAGTTTAATTGAACACAACTAGATATAACTAAACAGGATTACAGCTAAAATTTAGAAATAACACATGCTTAACTGAACTCTAATCCCTTTAAATCAAATTTACTGAGCTAAATAAGTGATAAGAGACATGTAACATAAGTTAAATGCATCCAAGTTGTCTACTAATGTGGAAATTCGAATTTTCTCAATTTGATCAAGGAAAAGTTAAGTTGAGACTTTCTTGCTTCACTTCTCAACAGTCAACCAGATACTATCATTCATAGTTGGAATTTACAAACAATGCTGAGTAATCTTAAGGACTTGCTTGATCATTTTTACTTTGTTATCCCAGTGCACACGCGTCAGGAAGGGAATCAAATTGTTGATGTATTGGAAAATTGGGGATGTAAGGAAGACCATGTAGCCCTTGATATGCCCTGGTTGATGATGGAAGGATAAGAGGTATCTGAGAAGCACCAAGGCTACATAAGGCAAGATCAATTAAGCACGGGTGTAAAATCCCCCGATGGCAGTGTATCTTTGTAAAAGTTTTTTTCATTGATATCTTTTGCAACACATGCCAACGACAAGATTTTCCTATAGGTAAGATAATCATGAACATGCGAAAAATTTGGATGGCCACCAAGGTGGCAGTCCTCGAGAAGGGAGAAGAGCATATCACTTGGTGGAATCAATCACATGCATGGTAGGAGAAATGGTTGTATGAAGGTATTAACCTTATTAATTCAATGCACCATAAATGTCCACAACACAGTGCATCAACTAATGTGTGTGGTATAATGTTGGTACATCCCCTATGCTCTGTTAGCTTGGAGATGGCTTTCTTGGCTTCAAGTGGATTGGATATCCCTTCCCCTAAGTCTGGCATCGAAGGTATGATGATTAATGAGAAAATTATGGCTCACAAGATCCAAGCAAGTATTCACGATTGTAAGATCAATAGTTGGACAACATGGGACTGGTGTATTATCTCCCTCACATTTCAGGTGCCTTATATTTGCATGGCCAAGACCTCAGGGTGGTGAAGAAGTTTATTATGGAGTGTGTCCTCTCCATCTATCCTACAGTCCCTTCGTAGTGATAATATCAAGCGGTGTGGGCCCAAAAGCATAACTCTACAGCTTTATGCACAACGAAGGGGAGGCATAACACACTATTATATTTGTCTCATATCTAAATTAGGGATTGTCTTGTATCGCGTCATTGAAATTTTTGATAATAGGATCTATTGCAAACCTCTTTGGTCCTCCTTGGGTTTGTTCAGTTATCTTAATGTTTTCTTGCGATATAAACGTTTTGACATTGGTTGTCCTGGATCCTTATTTTTTAGATTACTTATAACAACATTGTGGAGCCTCAAGACTGCCTCGATTTTGACACTCCTTTTCACTATCTTTCCTTATTTTTAACAACACCATAAGCTCAAACATGTGTTGAAATGCACATTTTGACTTAGTAAGGTATCCTAATGATCTATTTTTCATATTTACAATTGGTCCTCATTATTAGAATGAAATTTTTATTTAGCTACGGAATTAATACAATTCTGCGGCCAAACTCTATTTTTGTAGCCACCGCCATGGTTTGACAGGTTCTGAGGAATTAATGGAGATGCGAAAAAGATGGGTAGTTGAAAAATGATATAGTCATGGATCCTATCCTATCCCTCCATCCAGAATCAAGCAATAAATTTCCATAAATGCGGTCAAAGGAACGGTCAACCAGAAGATGGAACAAGTGAGCGAGAAATTCTGAGGCTTCACGATTTTCTCTACCACGTAGAAAATCGTGAAGCAATGAAATTCTCATTTATGTTTAGAATTTCATATAGAATTTAATTAGTCTTAGAAGGCGTAAAAGCCTCAAAACATTTAATGACAGGATTTTATAAATATCGGGCTGAGTAATTGTGTAAACAGTACGAATTGTTGCGAGACTATGATATCTTTAAAACTCCCTTTTTATTCCCTAATCGAATGAAGAAGTGTTCTGGAGTTCTGATGCGAAGTTATTAAAGAGTAGATCTTAGCCATCTATTGTGGAGGGCCCCTACAACATAATAGGTTTCATTTCATTCTCGTTATTTCATTTAAATGTCATTTCACATCTTAATTCTTATGTGTTTACTGTGTGTTGTAGCATAGATACATGCTCTTCTTTCATTCTTATTTTCATCGCAAGTATTTCTAGATTTTAACAGTGTTGATGTTCAGATTATCATCATTATTTCATTTACTTGTTATCATCATTTCTAGAATGTCATTATGTTAGAGTAGATGCTCTGTTTCTCTCATTTAAATAGATTCATTTCCTATATGGTTAAAACGTAGAGATAATTTATCATAAGAGCTTGGCATATATCAGTTTATCATCGATTAATTTTATCAAGGATTAGATTAGTTTCTTTTTATGTAGTACAAGCTTATCATAGATTATTTCTTGTCAAAAATATTTAAAGTAGTAATAGAAGATTTATTTTCTAAGTTTTAAATCAATTCTGTCTTATGAGCTCAAATAGCTTTACTTCATAAATCAGTGATTTCTTTTCTAAGCATTGTAGAAATTTGCTGAATAATGAAGATTTATCCACCGAGATTATCCTGATCACATACTAATTCGAATTCATATGCAACACATAATCTCTTCTACAATCAATCATCAATTTGCGGAAATAGAAACAGTCGCATGCGCACATAAACATAGTATGTAATGGGGAAAGCTTATAGCTGAAAACCCCTAAGCTATTTTGTATAATATATGGAGAGAACATGTAACAGTACATAGCACAATACTCCTCACAAGTACTCAGTACTATCTCATAAAGTTACACACAAACTAGCTTGGTTTTGAACAAGTCACAGGTTCAAAAATCATCCACTAATTGCCTGCCTCTATTGCGCAATCAAGGTTGGTCTAATGAGAGATCCAAGGTTCGAATCTCCTTGGCTTGACAGCGCAATCCTCATGGGCAATTTCCTCCAAGTGTGGTGCAAATATCATGCACAACTAATGTCACAACTGATAGCTATCTCAACCCTTTCATCTACCTCTTTCACTGGTCTCCACTGAACTGTCCATGCACTGTAGTGAACTGATGTGTTCTTGAGTTGAATAATGAGTTAATAATTAGTGAATTAAATAATATTTGATTCACTCCACTCATTACTAGTTGATTAGCTAGTTAAACTAATCACAACTAGTTCAACTAAGTTAAGCCATTACAACTCTGTTGTCATCAACTCACCAAACTTACGCACGCGATCTGGCCAAGTAAACCATGCATGAGCTCACCAAACCCCAAGGAATAGCGTAATTCCTTCTGTCAGATGCATGGGCCACATCCGTAGCTCCAACTGAAGTGCTGTAAGAGAATAAACTGAAGTTTAGAGTCCAAATATTATTAAGGGCTAATAATATTTGACTGACCTATTTTTAGACAGGCAATCTAAAAATAGCCTTCAACCTGTATGTCTAAAAATAGAGGTCCATATATTTTTACCAACTTGACCAATCATCCAAGAATAGCATATTGTAACTCCCAGACCATGCTCCATATGTCCAAAAATAGACATAGTCTAAAAGTAGACTTTGCGCCAAAAATAGCCTGCGGGCCCACTTAGTGAAGGCGACTTCATTTCACTAAGCTCCATCATCTTGTTGCATTTTCAACACTCCCTCTCAACAAGATATGGATTATCTGCAACCCCTATCCTGCCTCTGTGTAATTTGAACTTGCTCCTGGTGAGCGCCTTCGTCAAGATGTCAGCATCCTGATCCTCTGTGGGAACATATGAAAGTAACATGATTCTCCGCTGAACACAATCTCTGATATGATGGTACCTGATGTCGATGTGTTTGGATCTATCATGAAATACTGGATTAGCCGAGAGTTTAATGCAACTCTGGTTATCACAATAAATCACAGTAGGTTCCAAATGCAACCCGAACAATCCAACGAGGATCTTCCTCATCCAAATAGCCTCGCATGCAGCCAAGCTTGCTGCCATGTACTCGGCCTCTGCTGAACTGAGTGCCACGGATCTCTTCTTCCTAATGTACAAGGAAACTGCTGTCGATCCAATGCTGAAAACTCCTCCAGATGTGCTCTTTCGGACTGTTGGGCTCCCTGCCCAATCTGCATTAGTGAAGCCTGAAAGCTTCGCTCCATCCTCCTGTCTGTACCATAGACCATATCCCGATGTGCCACTAAGATAACGCAATACATGCTTGCCTGCCTTCCAAAAGAGCTTGGTAGGCTTAACCATAGCTTGCGAAAGCTGGTTAACAGCATAGCATATATTGGTTCGTGTATTGACCAGATACATAAGCGACCCCACCAACTGTCGATAGACAGTTGCATCCACTACCTCCGCTGAAGTAGCATCCTCCTTCCTCCAACCACCAAGAAGAGGAGTGTCAACAGGCTTGCAGCCATGCATGTTGAACCTCTCCAGAATCTCCCGGGCATACTTTCCCTGAGAAACAAACAGTCCTCCACTGCGCTGCCAAATCTCCAATCCCATGAAATAATGAAGGAGGCCCAAGTCCTTCATCTCGAACTCTCTAGCAAGGTCCTCCTTGCATGAAAGTATCAACAGCTCATCACCCGTCAAAATCAGATCATGTACATACAGTACAATGATTAGCAGCTTCCCCTCCACCACAATCTGGTACAAGTTAGGATCCGCCTCACTCTTGGAAAATCCAAGCCCGGTGAAATAACTGTCTATCTGTGTGTACCAAGCACGAGGTGCTTGATTCAGCCCGTACAGTGCTCTCTTGAGTCGGCACACATGTGACTCACTGCTGAAGATCTCGAAACCTTCAGGCTGCTCTATGTACACGTCCTCCTCAATGACTCCATTGAGGAACGCAGTCTTCACATCCATCTGATGGATGTGCCATCCCATCTGCACTGAGAGAGCTAGGATCATCCGTATGGAAGAGTACCTTGCGACAGGTGCAAAGGTCTCCTCATAATCGATCCCCTCGATCTGTGAGAAGCCACGGGCGACAAATCTCGCCTTGTACTTCTCCACACTCCCGTCAGCCGCCTGCTTCACTTTGTAGATCCATCGCGAACCCACCACCGATTTCCCCTCCGGTCTTGGGACAATCTCCCATGCACTGTTTCTGACGATCGAATCATATTCTTCGATCATGGCATCTACCCATGCAGGTTCCTCCACAGCTTCCTCAAAAGAGGATGGCTCCGTCACAACACATTGACTCACAAGAGCCATGTATCCAGTGTACCGATCCGGTGACTGCCTCTGTCTGCGCTGTGCTGTAGGTGGTCCTACAACCTTCTCTCCATCCCGAGCCAGTCGCTCAGCTTCTGTAGTGCGCATGCGCCCTCTGATGGTTGGCGCTGCCTGGGTGGTTTCTTCCACCTCCTGAACCTCCTCTTGTGGCTGATCCACATCCGGAAGCTCCTCCTTAGGAACTAACAGCTCCTCATCTGCATGCAAGTGTAGCTCCCTCTCAAGCGAGCACTGCATGGCTTTCTCCTCCTGAAATTTTATATCCCGTCGCACAACAGTCTTGCGACTGTCTGGCACATACACCCGATAGTTATGAGGTGTATCAGTGTACCCCACAAATATTCCAACCTCAGCAGTTGGATCCAGCTTCCTTCTCGCATCCTTCGTCACATGCATGTAGACAGTAGAACCAAAAATCCGCAAATGGGAAATATCAGGCCTCTTGCCAGAATAAGCCTCCTCCGGTGTACTCATGCCAAGAACCTTGTGAGGACAATAGTTCTGCACATACACTGTTGTATTGCATGCCTCAGCCCACAAGTGAAGGGGTAGGCCCTGATCATGCAACATCGCCCGTGCAGCACCCACGATCGTTCTGTTCTTCCGCTCAGCCACCCCGTTCTGCTGTGGGTTATGGGGTGCGATGAGCTCTCTCTGAATCCCTTCTGCGCTGCAAAAGTCTTTGAATTAAGCTGAGATGAATTCACCACCATTGTCGCTCCTAAGATCCTTCACATGCTTCCCTGATTCCTTCTCAACCAGCGCCTTAAATTCACAGAACTTTGAAAATGTCTCGCTCTTCTTCTGCATGAAGAAGATCCAGCACTTCCGAGAGAAATCATCAACAAAGATCACATAGTACTTGTGCTTTGCTATCGAAGCTACATAGAAAGGACCACACACGTCTGTGTGAACTCTTTCAAGGATCGTCGTGGCGCGACTATCCTTCTCGTGAAAGGTGGCTTTCACATACTTCCCTAAAGTACACCCCTTGCACTGATCTGACTGCGCAAGAGTGCCCTTAGGAAGCCCAATAGAAATCTGCTGCAGAATCTTCAAAGCTCCATGGTGAAGGTGGCCCAATCTCCTGTGCCACAGTTCGCCCTCATCATCCCGGCTCACCACTTCTCTCGCCTTGCATGCCATAGCTGCGCAGTCATCTACCTGCAACTGATAAAGGTTCTGAGTTCGAACCCCTATCTTCCGGGTCTCTCCAGTAGTCTTACTGCGCAGGAAGGATTTTCCTTCGCTGAAGACCACATCATACCCCTTGTCTTCCAACATCGCCACAGAGATCAGATTCTTCATCAATCCCGGAACATGCAAAACTTACTTCAATATGAAAGGTTTACCAGACTCCCTCTCAAAGGAAATGGTACCGATACCGGTCGCACTGTATCTACCATCATCGCCCATCTCGATGTGCACTCCAAGATCTTTTTCCTCCAGATCTGAAAACAGATCTCGATCTCCGGTCATGTGAAATGACGCACCATTGTCCAAGAACCATACTGATCCCATCACACTTGAAACCAAGCATGCGATCAGTGAAAAATCTAGTTCGAATTGAGAAGCCAATGCCTCTCCCGCTGTAGATCCAGAAACCTTATTATTTTTCTTCTTCTACGAACAATTTGTGGCATAGTGTCCGTGCTGGTGACAGTGAAAACACTTCACCTTGGACATGTCTTGCTTCTTGCCTTTCGCAACAGACTGAGAAACCTTCTTGCTCTTCCCCTTCTTTGCTTTGGCAGCCAAAGTGCAATTTTCTTCATCAGATACCTTTGATGAAGATCCGTCCCTCGTAGTCCTCCTTATCTCCTCCTGCATGAGATCCGCCCAAAGTCACTCCCATCCCGACAACTTCTCTCGACCATTGACAGAATCCTGATAGGAATGCCAAGCCTTCGGAAGACCAAGGAGAGCCAGGTCTACCATGTCCTCTTCTTCGAAAGTCACCCCCACACTTCCTAGCTCATCTCTGCATTGAGTGAACTTCGTGAGGTATTTGGCGATACTGTCGCCTTTCTCCATCTTAATGTTTCTGAGCTTATCTTTGAGCGCCAGCTTCCTTTGGTCGCTCTTACTCTGGAATAGATCTGTCAATGCTTTCCACATCAAATATGGAGAAGATTTTCCATGCAGGCTGGATACAATGTGATCCTTTACGCCATCCAACAGAATCCTTCGACATTTCACCATCTTCTTTTGCCAAGCCTCGACTTCAGCAGGATCAGTGGGCTTTTGGACATCTGTATCTACGAACTCCTTCTGTCTATTATCTTCTAATACTGCCTCCATGCGATCTTTCCATGAAACATAATTGGAACTGCCTTCAAGAGCATATTCGAGTCGCAACCCGTTGAAAGACATTTTCAACTCCGGCACCAAGAAAACAAACTGCTGCAAAATTCGAATTCCAAACTCAAAAACTCAACTGCTTTTGGATCTGTGAGAACAAATGATTTCTAGCACAGAGATCGATTGTAAGGGCATTTACTGGATATATCACCTTTCAGAGAAAGGATGGATCCAGAGGCTACCTAGCCCGTTATAGACTCTGTCTACCGAAATAATATTGTAATCACTGCAATCGATCCTGATGATTGATTCGCTCCGATACCATGTATAAATTTGTTGAATAATGAAGATTTATCCACCGAGATTATCCTGATCACATACTAATTCGAATTCATATGCAACAAATAATCTCTTCTACAATCAATCATCAATTTGCGGAAATAGAAACAGTCGCATGCGCACAGAAACACAATATGTAATGGGGAAAGCTTATAGCTGAAAACCCCTCAGCTATTTTGTATATTATATGGAGAGAACATGTAACAGTACATAGCACAATACTCCTCACAAGTACTCAGTACTATCTCATAAAGTTACACACAAACTAGCTCAGTTTTGAACAAGTCACAGGTTCAAAACTCATCCACTAATTGCCTGCCTCTATTGCGCAATCAAGGCTGGTCTAAAGAGAGATCCAAGGTTCGAATCTCCTTGGCTTGACAGCGCAATCCTCATGGGAAATTTCCTCCAATTGTGGTGCAAATCTCATGCACAACTAATGTCACAACTGATAGCTATCTCAACCCTTTCATCTACCTCTTTCACTGGTCTCCACTGAACTGTCCATGCACTGTAGTGAATTGATGTGTTCTTGAGTTGAATAATGAGTTAATAATTAGTGAATTAAATAATATTTAATTCACTCTACTCATTACTAGTTGATTAGCTAGTTAAACTAATCACAACTAGTTCAACTAAGTTAAACCGAACACAACTCCACCAACTGTCTCATCAACTCCACCAAACTTCTGCCACTGAAGTCCTAACTGAAGTCAACCATGCATGAGCTCACCAAACCCCAAGGAATAGTGTAATTCCTTCTATCAGATGTATGGGCCACATCCGTAGCTCCAACTGAAGTGCTGTAAGAGAATAAACTGAAGTTTAGAGTCCAAATATTATTAAGGGCTAATAATATTTGACTGACCTATTTTTAGACAGGTAGTCTAAAAATAGACTTCGACCTGTATGTCTAAAAATAGAGGTCCATCTATTTTTACCAACTCGACCAATCATCCAAGAATAGCATACTGCAACTCCCAAACCATGCTCCATATGTCCAAAAATAGACATAGTCTAAAAATAGACTTTGCGCCAAAAATAGCCTGCGGGCCCACTTAGTGAAGGCGACTTCATTTCACTAAGCTCCATCATCTTGTTGCATTTTCAACAAGCATAAATAGTTTTTTGTAATTCTTTGGGTTAAGTTTAATCCACAAAATATAAAAATTAGAATTGCTTTTTTATTTTAGAATTTTAGTTCTTCTCAAAATTAATCCTTAGCTACTAACAAGATTTTTCATTTCATTTTCTAGGACTTAGTTAATTTGGATTAGTTTATTTTTCATTATTTAGTCTCTTAAATTCATTTGAAATAAAAACATTTAAAAAAAAAGCATTCACATATAAAATCACCAAAATAAATTAAGTAAGAAAGGCTTCTATCATATATGGTGCATTTGCACTTCACAAGATTACCAACTCTAGTCGATAATCTATGATAGCAATTTAAGATAATTAAATTGACTAAAAATTTTGGCACCATTGTCAGGGAAGTGTAAATAGAAGCATTATCTCTTAATTCATTAAAAAAAAACAACAAAAACATAGAAAAATGACATGAGTACAGATAGAGATTCCAGAGGTAGATTTGTAGCTAGAGGTAGAAGTTTGATTCCAACAACAACACTCACCCCATCAAGACCTCGTAGTGCCACACCACCCACCCAAACTTGCATACCATTCTTAGTAGGTAGACATAGACTTCCTAAAGTACTAATATCAGAAATAGATAATCACCAACTTCATCAACTGAAGCAGTAGTGTAAGAACAAGATCCCACATCCCCAACAGAAGGAGTAATATTTATAACCTCTACTAGAGAATAAATTTTAGCCCAACAAATAGAAATTCCTATTAAGGAAGAAGAAGAATAAACCTTATTTAATATACCATTGATAGAAGAACCAGAAGAGTCAAAATAGGAACAGACAATTCCAAATTTAGAATCCTATATCAGTTCTGAAGAATCTACAATGGCTAGAGGAGGGGAAGGAGAAGTACACAATGTGAATGATGAACATTTAAGACTACGAGGAGGTGGACCTAGGATTGGAGGTGGAGGTAGAGCTAGAGGAAGAGATGGAGGAAGCAGAAGAGGTCAAGGTAGAGGAGGTAGGGGAGAAGACAGCAACAAAATAGATTCAGGTCCTATTGGATTTCCTATACTTGATGAGATACTACTACTACAATGAAAAATATCTCACCTTCTATCCTTCCTAATTTTCTTGGATTAAGAATTGAAGATCCTGAAACATTTCTTTTTGAATTTGAAGTTTTATGTAGATCATATGACTACTTACTTGATTCTCCAAAATTGAAATTGTTTCCAGCGACTCTTAAGGATGAAGCATTAAAATGGCTTATGGTCTTAATAACACATTCTATTATGACATGGGAATACATGAAGAATGCATCTTACAAAAATACAAGGATTACGGCACACCTCATAATTAGAAAGATGAATTTTTTAAGATGATGCAAAGGGAGGATGAAAACTTCGAGGATTTGATTGAAAGATTCAGTTATAATCTCAAAAGGGCTAAGATGGAAAATTTGGATGAAGATACTTTAAAGGATCTCCTGTTAAAATCCACTAGAGATGAATGGATAGATATCCTTAACATGATGGGAAAAGGAGACATTTATGAACTAGCATTACTTGAAATTTCTGAATTATGCATTCATCTTTCAAGAGGTAAGTCAAGAATTGGGAAGAATTCAAGAGATCATGTTCTCTCTAGAATCAATAAATCTGCAGTTGGAACAGTAAGTAGGGATGAAAAAGGAAATTTTATTGATGAATTTAAAATAGATATTTTAGGGAGTCTTAGTGAACAAATAGACACCTTTAAATTACAAAACAAGCAAAGAGTTGAAAGCGATGCCTTACCTATCTTTTTTCCTAATCGCAGAAAGAAACATGCCTTAACATAATTCCCTCTTGATTTAAAAGTCATAGAAAAATGTGTCATATGTACAAAAAATCATGAAACAAAGAAGTGTCCTTCCATTCCAGGTCTTAAAGTTGTCTAACAAGAGGAAACGGTTCCAAATCAATTATATCCTCTTTGCTTCATTGCTAGAAGACCATGGCAAGGATCACAAACTCAAGGTTTCAATACTCAGATATATACCCAGCCCCCATAAAATAACTGGAATGCACCAATTTCATGGAAACAACCTTGGTCTCAACCCCAACCTTGAACACAAGGATGGAAAAATCCTTATGGTAGATACTCTCAATATCACCAGTATCCACAACCTTATCCAAAATTTCCACCACAACATTTTCCTCAGACCAATCAACAACCTCAATTTCAATTTTAAAATAAAAATCCACAACTTTCATTACCATTTCCACAGAGACCAAACCAACTACCTGCTCAACCACTTCCAAACCCAAACCATAAAAATGCACAACCTACTTACAACATGGAGGGACAAAATTTTCAGACTTATAAGATAACTCCACTAGATCTTAATAATGTTCAACTTAGATCTGGTAGAATATTAGAAAAGAAATTGCCTTATGTTGTTATCCAGGAAATATAAAAATATTATCGTTCTGATGAAGATACATCTCTTCATCAAAATGAAAATCTTCAAAACCAAACACATGATACTCCAATAAACTCAACTCCCATCATAGAACAACCTTCAGTATCTATATCAAAACTTCATTTCCCTGAAAGCTAACAAATTGATAAAGGGGTAGAAAAACAAATCATGTTGCCTGATTATGATATGTTAGAAGAAATAAAGAATGTTTGTATAAAAATTCCTTTGATACAATCCATCAAATAAATTCCAATCCTTGAAAAGACAATAAGATATTTTAGTATAAAGAAACCTGGGAGAAAATGAAAAGAAGTAAATATTATACAACTTGTCGGGGAAATTGCAATATCATTATAGGAAAAACAACAATACAAAAATATGTGGATCCAGGAAGTCTCATTGTGAAGACACACATCAATGGTATCGAAATCCCAAACACATTGATCGACTTAGGAGCGTCCATAAACATCATGAGTAAACAAACTATGGAACAACTAAAACTTCCAAATCTTAAATATACACCAATATTGCTACAACTAGTAGATAGATCTATAATTAAACCCGATGGTATATTAGAAGTCATTTATGTATCCTTAGATTCTTGGGAATATCTAGTTGAATTTATGATCTTAACTCCGAATAATAACTTAGAAGGAAATCCATTGATATTAAGAAGACCTTGGTTAGCTATAGCTAATGCCTTCATCAGTTTTAGATCTGGTGATATGTTTATCTCTAATGGAAGTTCAACAAATAAATTCACATTAAACCATCTAACAATTCCCATGTTTGAGGGTCAAATAGACGCAGATGCCGTAGATAGATGGTTGAATCTATTAGAAGGATATTTCTCTGTTCATGACTTTTCAGACCGGGAGAAGATTATTTTTGCACTCCTCAAAGCTACCCCCATGTTAAGGACTGGTGGGAAACCTACTGTGAGAACAAGGACCAGACAGAACCCTCTCTGTTCTCGGCCGTACCAACTTGGAATTCTTTCCGAGACGCCGTCAAGGAACAGTACTATCCTGTGGGGAGCTACGAGGACAAGTACATACAATGGACCACGCTGCGACAACAAAGGGATCAAGATGTGCACGAGCTGACGAATCTGTTCCATACCCTGCGCACAAAGTTGGGTATCAAAGATTCAGAGAAACATTTGGTGCTAAAGTATCGCAGCTGTCTGCACAGATACATTCGGGAGGAAATGGAGTTCCTCGACATCTCCTCGCTTGGTACGGCATACCGGTATGCTGCCAAGATTGAGCAGAAATTCAAACAGAAGAAGCGAGACTTTGGATCTGTGAATCAAAAGAAAGGAAAAGGTGCTTCCAAACCGCAGAACAAAGGACAGAGCATGGCGGCTAAAGACAACCCGTCAAAGCCACAAGAAAAGAACAACACCGTAAAGCCAAAGAAGGACACGGGAAAGTGGTGTGAGTTCCATAAGAGCTCCACTCACAACACAAGTGAGTGTCGGGCCAAGCAGTCGCTAGTGGCCGAGATGAGGGCTTCTGAGTCAGATGCATGCTCCGACTCCGAATCAGAACCTAAAAAGGGGAATGAAAAAGGGAAATAGATTATTGATGCGGAGCCCAACGCCACTGTTGCCACTACAAAGGTCCAGAAGGAGGAACCGGAAGATCCAGAGGAAGAGGAACGTCTCTTCCACTCCCGGATGTGGGTAAAGGGCTCCCCTGTACAGTTCATTGTCGACAATGGGAGCCAAAAGAACCTCATTTCAGCAGACGCCGTGAAGCGGTTGGGCTTGCCGACCACAGCTCACCCACATCCATACACCATCGGGTGGCTTCACCAAGGGCGAGATCTCCGCGTCAGCCAGCAGTGCCGCCTTCCCTATAGCATCAAGCCCTTCACGGATGAGGTATTATGTGACGTTGCTCCTATTGATGTTTATGATGTATTATTAGGACAACCATACTTGTGGAAGCGTCATGCTGTGTATGAGTCTCGACCTCGTGCTGTTATTATTACTTTGGGAAATAAGTTGTACAGGATACCAGAGGTACCACCTCCTACGACTATCTCTTTAGTTACTGCAAAACAATGCAGTAAGCTCATTTCCCAAACCAGGAAATTCGTTTTCCTGATGATCCGCCCCCAGGGCAAGAAGAAGACTGTGGCCACGACCTCCAGACAGGGCCCCTCTGCACGACGACAACAAATGGATAAGGTCGTGGAGGAGTACGGGGACATCTTCACCTCACCCACGGGGGTTCCTCTGCACTGCCAGGTCAAGCACCCGATTGATCTGACCCCAGGTGCGCCACTACCCAATGGACCGATCTATCGACGCTCTGTTCTGGAAAATGATGAAATCAAGAGGCAGATTCAGGAGCTGTTGCAGAAAGGTCACATCGGACCAAGTTCATCGCCCTGTGGGAGCCCGATCGTGTTGGTACAGAAGAAGGATGGGACGTGGAGACTCTGTATTGACTATCGGGCGCTGAACAAGATCACTGTCCGGAATAGGTACCCAATCCCACGGATTGATGACCTTCCGGACCAACTCCAAGGTGCAAAATATTTCAGTAAGATCGACCTGAAGTCTGGGTATCACCAGGTACCAATTGAACCCTCTGATGTGTGGAAGACTGCCTTCAAAGCTAAGGAAGGCCTTTTTGAATGGCTGGTCATGCCTTTCGGGTTGACGAATGCTCCCGCAACCTTCATGAGAATGATGGACGACATCTTGCGGCCATTCACCAACTCATTCGTAGTGGTGTACTTGGATGACATTCTGATCTTCAGCAAGACTTGGGAAGAGCACCTTCATCACATCCGACGAGTCCTCCAAACACTGCGGCAACACAAGTTGTGTGCCAATTTGGAGAAGTGCACGTTTGGCATGACCCAGGTTCAATATCTGGGATACATTATTGATGAAAGGGGGGTGCATGTGGATCCGGCCAAGATCCAAGTCATTCGGGATTGGCCAGCCCCGACTACTATAACAGAGCTTCGCAGCTTTCTGGGTCTTGCTAATTTCTACCGTAGATTCGTGCTGGGATTCTCTCATATCACTTGGCCCTTGAGTCAAGTCACCAAAGGAGGAGCGAGAGCACAATTCTTTTGGTCGGAACCTCAACAGAAGGCGTTCAAAGAATTGAAAAATCGCCTCTGTTCTGCCCCAGTGCTCACCTTACCAGACTTGCAGCAGCCATTTGAGATCGAGACAGATGCCTCTGACGATGCTATTGGGGCAGTTCTTACTCAACAGGGACATCCAGTGGCATATCACAGTGAGACATTGTCTGAGACAGTTCGCAAGTATCCCACCTATGACAAAGAAATGTATTCCATTGTGCAAGCCTGTCGACAATGGAAGCATTACATTTTGGGGAAGGAAGCAATCATCCACACAGACCACCGGCCCCTGCAGTTCATACAGACACAAGGGAAGTTGCAGAATGATCGCCATCAGAAGTGGTCCACATATCTGCAACAGTTTCATTTGAACATCAAGTACAAGAAGGGTCGCACCAATAATGTTGCAGACTGCCTCAGCCGACCACCGATCGTGGCGCTCACCACCGTGCTCAACTCTTGTGGGCACGAGACTTCTGATTGGCCGCTTCTCTATGAGAGTGACCCAGAATTCGGCCACACTTACAAGGCCCTCTTGGGGGGCACGCAAGTTCCAAATTTTCACCTCCAAGATGCACTTTTATGTCACCTGGGACACCTTTGTGTTCCTTCAAGCGAGCGTGCCAAGATGATATGGGAAGCACACTACAGTCGAGTCGCTGGGCATTTCGGGGTCGAAAAAACAGTAGCAATACTACAGAAGTATTTCTATTGGCCGAACCTTCGAAAGGATGTCGAGAAGCACATCAGATCCTGCACTGCTTGTGCCATTGCCAAACCGACCATCAAGAAGCAAGGCCTATATACTCCACTACCTACCCCTAGTCGGCCATGGGAATCCATCTCCATGGATTACATGTCGGGCCTGCCTTCTACTAAGAATGGAAATGACTGTGTTTTCGTGGTCGTTGACAGATTCTCGAAGATGGCCATCATGGCGGCTTGTAAGAAGAATATCACAGCAGAAGCCACTGCTAAACTCTTCTTTGAACGAGTGTGGGTGCACTTTGGGATCCCACAGTCTATCATATCAGATCGAGATAGCAGGTTCCTCAGCACATTTTGGTCCAGCCTCTGGTCGATGTTGGATACCAAGCTCACCAAGTCCACGGCTTTCCATCCCCAAACAGATGGCCAGACAGAGGTCGTCAACAGAATGATTGTACACATTCTGCGCATGTACAATTCAAAGCATCCACGCACATGGGACAAGAGCCTCCCCTATGTACAACATAGTTATAACCGGGCTCTCCACAGTTCAATTGGCCATAGCCCCTTTCAGGTGGGCTTGGGATTCCAGCCACTATGTCCCATTGACATAACCATGCCGTTTGCAGCTGCTCAGGCCGATTCAGCTCATGTCCAGTCTGAAGTTGACAAAGCAAGTAGCTTCATCGAGCGCATTCAACACATCCGCCAACAGGTTCATGATATATTGGACAGAGCCAATGCGAAGTACAAGCAGCGCCATGATCAACACCGGGTGCCACACCACTTCCAGGTGGGCGATAAAGTATGGCTACATTTGCATAAGGAGCGCCTCACTGGACCTCACTGCAAGCTTCGCCCGCTCCGATACGGGCCGTACACCATCACCAAGGCTGTAGGTAACAATGCCTTCGAGCTTAGTATTCCACCATTCCTTGGTCTGCACCCAGTCTTCAATGTGGATCGCCTTCGTCCTTACTTTCCATCTCTACTGGACACCTCGGACATTGCGGAACAACTCACACCAACAGAGTTAAACCCAGACTGCATGGAACAGGCCACCACCGATTGTATCATGGACATGAAAATCAAGAACACTCGTCAACAGCAGATCCAACTGTATCGGGTTGTCAAAGCTGGCCAACTCCTGCACCAAGGAAAGTGGTTCACCAGGGACCAAGTTCAGCAGAAATTTCCTCATCTCATGAAGGAACTTAACGCGGAGATAGCTACCGGTACCTAGCTAGTTTTATTTCATTGTACGCGAAAGCAAATTTCAGTTCTTTGATATTAATGAAATGAAGTGTTATTTCCATTGCACATCTCTGTATTTATGAAGTTGCATGTGTTTTGATACATTTGCGTTCACCGCATAAATCCGGATACTCCCAAGAATAACTTAGGAGGACATCCATTGATAGTAGGAAAACCTTGGTTAGCTACAGTTGATTCCTTCATCAGTTGTAGATCTCGTGACATGTTTATCTCTGATGGAATTTCAACAAATAAATTCACATTATACCCTCCAGCAAAAACAATTATAGAAATAGAAAATGAGGAATGGATGGATGATGACAAAGACATACAACCTATTTTGACTATCTCCCAAATTAGTGAAGACAATAAGATTCTAAATTCAATAGAAAATAATGAGTTATCTTCACAATGTGAGAGTAGATAAATGTCTTTCCGTATTAATCACATCATTAGGACCAAATCCTAATGATGTGATTAATCCAGAAAGACATTTATCTAATTTATGGATCACAAAAGTCTCAGATCTAGCAATGTGAGATTAGTCAAAATCTTCTAGAACAATCAAATATTGAATATTTATCATCCGGAAAAATCTCTTTATATTCTATGGAAGAATTTGGCAACTCTTCAATTTAAATATTTCCAGATAAAACTTTAAATATAAACAAAAATCTGGAAGAATTTCAAAGGAAGAAATTAATGGAAACATTACAAAAATAGTCTTTTGCATATGCATGGGAATGCACTGACATGAAAGGAATCAATACTGAAACTTGCATAAATCACATATATATGGAGGAGAATTCCAAACCAATCCAACAACCTCATAGAAGAATGAATCCAAACTTAAGGGAAATTGTAAAAGAGGAACTACAAAAATTGTTGAATGTAAATTTTATCTACCCAATATCAAATAGTCAATGGGTTTCACCTTTAGTAATTATCCCTAAAAGAACGGAAGGTGGAGACTATGCATTGATTATAGGGAATCGAATAAGGCTATTTTAAAAATTCATTTTACATTGCCTTTCATAGATCAAGTTTTGGATACATTAGCAAGGAATAAATATTTTTCATTTTTGGATGGTTTTAGTGGGTATAATCAAATTCAGGTAGCACCAGAAGATCAAGACAAAAACACTTTCACCTATCCATAGGGAACTTATGCTTATCGAGTGTTTCCTTTTGAATTATGCAATGCACCTGCAACATTAAAAAGAGCAGTATTAGGTTTTTTCTCTGATTTAATTCATGGTTAGGTGGAAGTGTATATGGATGATTTTACAGTCTATGGGAATTCTTTTAAAGAAGCCTTAGAAAATTTGGAAAATTTTCTCATAAGATATAAGGAAGAAAATCTCTCATTAATTCATGAAAAAAAATTCATGATGATTACTGAAGGAATTGTGTTAGGACACCATATTTTAGGAAATGGAATTAAGGTGGACTCATCTAAAGTTGAAGTTATTTCCAAATTAGAAATTCCAAGTTGTCAAAAATATGTTAGGAGTTTTCTTGGTTTTACAAGATACTATAGAAGATTCATATAAAACTTCACAAATATTACATCTCCACTCTGTAATTTTCTTACAAAGGATTATGAATTTAGTTGGAATCCTAAGTGCCAAAAGGCTTTTGAAATTTTGAAGAAAAATATCTCTGAAGCACCCATCCTAAGAGGACCAAATTGGAAATTGCATTTTAATGTTTCAACTGATGCTTCAGAAACAACTCTAGGAGTTGTATTAGGAAAATAAGACCTGACTCCTTATTCCATTTATTACACAAGTAAAAATTTAACTCCAGCAGAGTTGAATTATAATGTTACCGAAAAAGAGTTTCTAGTTGTTGTTCATGACATTAACAAATTTAGAAATTACATGGTTGGCTATGAAACCTTCATTCACACAGATCATTCTGCAATTAGATATATAATGAATAAATCAATTACTAATGGCATAATCACAAGATGGTTCCTTTAACTACAAGAATTTAATATCTCCATTTTAGATCGACCTATAAAACAAAATACGGTTGTTGCCTTTTTGTGTAGAATTCAAAATGATAACAATGATACACCAGTAGAAGATAGTTTTCCTTATGAACATATTTTTTCAATATCTACTAAATCTCTATGGATTTTAGACATTGCTAATTACTTAGCTACAGGAAAGCTACCATCATATTTTTTTCCTAGAGAAAAGAGGAAAATCCTTCATATGAGTGCATCTTATTCATGGGTAAATGAATAATTGTACAAGACAGGTCCAGATCTCATCATTCGAAGATGTGTACAATAAGATGAAATACCTGAGATACTAAAAGAATGTCATGATGCCAAGGAATATATTAAGAGATGTGACAGTTGGTAGTGAATGGGGAAACATGTTCCTTCAGATGAAATGCCTTTACAACCACATGTACTCATTAAACACTTTGAAAAATGGACTCTGGATTTTGTTGGACCAATCAATCCTCCATCAAGACAAAAGAGATATATTCTTATGCACTGATTATGTCATTAAATGGATAGAAGCTAAATCACTTTCCTTTGCCAATGAAAATGTTGTAGTTTCATTTATTTTTTAGGATATTTTTACTTGTTTTGGTGTCCCAAGGGAAATTGTGACAGATCAAGGAACTCAGGTTACATCTAGAATGGTGCAAAAGATCATGGAAGAATACAAAATCAAGCATATAAAGTCCACTTTATATCATCCACAGGAAAATGGACAAGTAGAGTCCACTAATAAGGTGATTAAGGCAATCCTCACAAAGATTGTACATCTGCATAGAAGGGATTGGGCAGAAAAGTTTCCAGAAGCTTTATGGGCCTACTGCGCCACATGGAGAAGTACAACAGGACATATTCCCTATGAACTTGTTTATGGGAAGCAAGAATTGTTTCCAATAGAGTTCCAAATAAAAACTTTCAAGATAGAAGTTAAACTGGGACTTGACTTGTCAGAAGCACAAAGGCATAGAATGGAACAACTCAATGAGCTTGATGAAATAAGACAAGATGAAATTCAAAATACCAGCCTAGTTCAGCAACAAATATCTAGATGGAATGATAAATATATCAAGGAAATAAAATTTCAAGCTGGAGATTAGGCACTTCTCTTTGATTCAAAGTTCAAATATTTTCAAGGGAAATTTCAAACTCATTGGCTTGGGTATTATGAGATTGAGAGAGTCTTTGAAATGGAGCAGTCAAGATTAGAACTATTTATGAATAAAAAGTTCCCCTTCTTGTAAATGGACATCAACTAAGGATCTATCACAAATCATAGATAAAATAGGAATTTGTCAAGATTTTTCAAGATAATGTTGATATAAAGTTGGTTAAGAAGAATTCTTCTTCTTTCCCAACTTAGAAGTCTTCTTTCATTTATTTTTCAATCTATAAAAAAAATGAATATATATATATATATATATATATATATATATATATATATATATATATATATAAGTATGAAACCAATCTTTGATTGGCATATTTATACATTAAATATAGGGCGAAAACCAAAACATCTATTTTTGGCACCTTACATTTTTCTTTATTCCTGTTCTAAAATCCCAATTCTTTGCATCCCTTTTTATTTTTTCAGAAAATAAAAATATAGTTACAAAATTGATGAAATTCTACAACTATGATGGATTTCTATAGCTCAAACATGACAGGACCTTTTTGACCGAAGCAGTTGAAGAATACCTAAGGACAAGACAAAGAGAAGCAATTAAAGGTTAGCAACATTAAATTTTAAGGTATGAAAATGCATTTTTTTTCACTAATAAGGATGAAAACACTAACATATGAATTAAATGATCATTTTATACCACCAACTCAAAAAAAATATTAAAAGAGCTGATCATGTCAAATCCAAATCCCATCTCATACTCCGCCACTAAACCCTCATCATTTACACGACTGCTCCAACATCAAATCCCGACCTTGTCGGTAAAATAATCCAACTCATACTTTAAATGATCAATTTTCATTAAACCTCACTCATGCTCTCGAAAATTCTGAAACCTCACTCATTCATTCACCCTTACATATCATCCATTTCACAACATATTTCACTTATGCTCCTAGCTCATATTGAAACCGGAAATCTACTATGTCAAAGAGGTAGTCTTAAGGTAAAGCTTCTCAGCAACCATAGGTGTAATTGTGAAGACAGAACCCAAAGGGAGAAAATTTATGGATGGATATCCACAGGTAAAGGGAATGTTGCAGAGAGCACAGTGCCTCAGTTTTGTGGAAAATTTTGGGTTTCATAAGGATGTTACCAAATATTTTTCCAGAGCATTTGATGGAGTGGAGGTTGAAATTGGAGACATCAAGTTTGAAATCACATAGTATTTCATAACTGAAGCCACTACACTACCAAATATAGGAGAAAGATGGTTTAAAAGTAGAGGAATTGAAGGAGAAGGATGGAAAAGCTTAACCTAGGTATGGATACTAGAACTTTTAAAAGGGGGATTCCTAGTACAACTCTTAAAGGAAAATGGATAAATTTCATATTGATAATTCAAAACTTCATTACCTACGAGGGAAGGTTTGGATGCATGTTCTTTCACCATGCTAGGCTGTTAATGAATTTTCTTGAATATAATGAAATAAAACTTCAACACGTTTTATTGCATGTTTTGAAGAAAATGGCAGGAACTATTCAAAAGAGAATTCATTTTATATATAATACAATGTATTATCATGGGTTAGTAAAAATTCTCATTAAATTTCACCTTGAAAGCTTAAGAAATAATTGGGAATTTTTCTTAATTCGGAACCATTTCCAAGAAGAAGATCAAGAAAAAGCTAGTGGTAGCAAGGCAAAAAGAGGAAGAAAAAGAAAATTTGAAAATGAACAACCACTCCAAGAATAGTCAGAAGATGAAATCCCCATTGCAAAAATTTTGGGAAAAATCAAGAAGCAAACAGATAAAAGGAAGGAGGATTGATCAGAAATTACTTGCTAGTTAATGCTATGCTAGTTTCATTTAAGATATAAACATTTCTTTGCATTGTTTTACTTATCCTTCATGATTTTGTTTAAGAGCATGTGATCGGAAAACAATGTAATTAGTGAAATTATGAGTTTTTCATAAGCTTAAGAAGCATAATTTTAAATGATAGAATAGAAGCAATAGTAAACACCACAGGCACATATAACATAGCTTAACACAGAGAATTTTGATAAAGGATTTCACCCCTCCTGGGATACATGTCCTTGGTCCAGCTTGATAGTGTGAACTTTGTATTAGCTTCAAATGTGCTCAAATTGCTTTTGCAAGTTTCATAACCTCTTGGAACCTATTCCAATGAGTTTCTAACATCATAATCTCCCAAAAATGACTATTTTTTTGTTGTATTTGGACTCTGGATCCTCTGGCAATGACCCCAACACCTGTTGTCCCTGGCCTTCAAATAACTTCAAATGTACTAAAACACTTGTAGATCACCTTTTCTTCCTCTGAAACCTCCTCCATTGAGTTCCTAACATGAAAATTGGCTAGGAATGACTTTTAGTGATCTCAGTTTAGTCAAAAATTGAGTGAGTTATCACCAAAACTGTTTTTGCCCCAATTTCTCCTCCAAAACTAGAGAGGCTTCCAGTTAGATTTCTAAGTTTATAAATACCACCAAACTTGCCGCGTCTCCAGAAAACCCGCCATATTTAATTCCAGGATTAATTAACGCTAAGATATTTTAGGGTGGATAAGCATGTTTAGTGATAAGCGCAGTTTAATGTGATTAATGTCATATTAACATGGTTAATCACATTTTAAGTTAATTAACCACGTTTAAGAGATTCCGCCGGAATGAATTTGGCACTCGGTTCTTTGTTTGCGGCCACATGTGGAGGGGGTTGGCCCCCTCCAACCCCCAACCATCAGACATAATAACATTAAATGGAAGCAACGATAAATAAGGTTAAGAAACACCTTAGAGGAGAGTTGGTAAGGGACGTGGATGGCGAGCGTGAGGTCAGGGGTTCGACCCCTGCTCTGCCACAATAATTTTTGTCCGCCAAATTTAAAAACTCTGCTGCCATTCTTATCAATGCTGCCAGGTTTGGATCCTTGCTATTTTAGTTATTTGGACCTCCAAGTTTGGTTAGATCCACCATGAAGGTGGGTTGAAACTATATATATATATATATATATATATATATATATATATATATATATATATATATATATATATATATATATATATATATATATATATATATATAATACCACCATACCATTTTCCAAAAACATTTCTATGACACCAATTTGTCCTTCCAACCTGCCTGCCATGGGGGGGTGGGAGGGGGGGGTACCTGGCATGTCACGTGGCCCTTCCCCATTGGCCACCATATAATGAAATGCCAACTTAAATAACATTCAACTTAGACTTAAGAATAAAAAATTTCACTTCTTAGTCATCATCGATAAATCAGGTGGTGCCACTTGGCACAATATCATTGGTTGTTTATGGAGGATATACCTGCAACTCCTAACTGTAGTTGTCACATTAGCATATTTTTTGCCTGTTTTGGAAAACGAACAATAGACAATAACTCATCCATACGAAATCAAATTTGGATGAAACGCGTTGCACCAGAATCCTAGTGACGAACTCTATCCAGTCGTTCATGTTTGAAGCAATTTTGAGCACTTTCAATTTTTAGCTAAAAATTGAGCTTTAGATCATTCCTTCCCTCTAGAAGCCTTTTGGACCCCAAGAGATATTATCAATTTTTTAGAAATTGAGGGTACAGCTCCCTCACTTTTTCAATCTCCAACCATTTTTCCTTTGAAGGATTTTGACCTTTGAGTCCAACTCTAAGGTATTGAACATCCCCTCTTCTTGAAGTTCTGATTCTTCTGTCAATTATGATATCTTGTTGAAGTTCATCAAGATATTCTAGTGAGAAATCATCTATTGATGGCATCCGAACATTCTATCCTTGATCATCAATCAAATTAGGCTCAAACAATCTCAAATTCTCAACATTAGCGACAGAATAAATTTGCATATAAGGAGGAAATCTAGCTTGAATGCATTTGTACCAATCTTTTCTAGAATTTTAAATGGACCATAACGGATTGGTTTGAGCTTTTTACCTTCCCCTTGCAATATTTATTTGCTTATGCACAAGGAAAATTCATCTCCAACTTGGAATTTTTGATCAACCCGATGTTTGTCATGCCTTTCCTTGTAGCTACTTTGACTCTTCTCAAATTGCTCTTGCACTGTGTGATGTACCAACTAAATTTTCTCAATGAAATTTCTTGCTTTATCTATGTCACTATGTCCATTTATAGCAACATCTTTCTTAAAAATAAAGTCCAATGGCGATCTTGGCAAGTAACCAAAACATGCCTCAAATGGCGATGTATTTGTGGAAGAATGTTTTTCCTGGTCGTATTCATGTTTTATGTAGTGTAACTGTTCATCCCACAGCTTGTGATGCTTGCTGCAATAGCCTCTTAGAAGATTAATAACAGTACTATTTACCACCTCTGTTTGACCATCTATTTGCGGATGAAATGTTGTACTCTTCAACTTTATATCCATCATGTCCCATAATTTTGACAAAAAATTCCCAATAAATTGAGAATCTCGATCACTTACAATATAAGTAGGAAGACTAAAATGGATCCATAAATTTTGAAAGAAAAGATTAGCAGTTTTTTTAGCTGTAATAGTTTTTTTGCATGCCATCAAAATTCACATTTTTCTAAATCTATCTACCACAACATACAAATAATCATGACCTTTCATTGACATAGGAATGCCTCCTACAAAATCCATTAACATGCTCTCCCAAGGATGAGAAGGAAATCAAAGTGGTGTGTACAAACCAAGATTCCTATTGCTAGGCTTACTTGTTTCACATAAAGAACATCCTCCAATAAAATGAGAAAAAATTTCATTCATGCGTGGCCAATAACAATACCTTTGCAGATGCGCTACTATCTTGCCTACTCCGAAATGTCCTGCAATAAATGATGTTTGTGCCTCCCTTATGATACTGTTTCTTTCTCCTTGTGGTATACATAACTTGCCCAAGTGATACAAAAAACTATTATGCACATGATAATATAACTCTTCACTTTTGTTTCCCTTATTCACGTTCTTGTACACATCTTGAAAATCACTATCATTCACATACTGTTCAATGTAAGTTTCATGCATAATAGAATTGTGCTTGAGAATAATAGTTGAAGTTAAAATAGGCCTAGAGAGGATATCAATTACCTTATTGTAGATTATTTTCTTGTACCTGATAACCAAGTTAAATTGTTGTAGAAAACCCTTCCACCTGAAATGTCTTGATTGCTGCAACTTTGATTGTGATTGTAAGTACTGCAATGGCTAATGGTCGGTATGGATAATGGTATATTTTCCCATCAAGTAATGCTTCCATTTCTTTACACTTTGCAAAAATGCATATAACTCTTTATCATATGTAGGATATTTAGTCACATCTCCATTAAAAGTTTCATAATGAAATGAGATAGGCTTACCATGTTGCATGAGCACTGATGCCATAGCATAATCACTTGGATACGTTTGGATCTCAAATAGTTGTCTTATATCTGGAATTGCTAGTACCGGTGCTGAACTTATATTTTGTTTTAAAGCATAAAATGATTTCTACTACAAATCTCCCCAATGGAAGACTTTCTTTATGCTTGTCAATGCATGTAAGGGTGCTGTAACTGAAGAAAAATTAGCAATAAATTTCCTCCAATATTGTGTTGCCCCCAAAAATATTCTTACCTCAGTAACTGTATTGGGCTTGGGCCAATTCAAAATTACCTCAAATATGGAAGGATCACTCTTCAATTCACCTCCTCCAACTTTGTGTCCCAAATATACCCATGAAGTCTTACTAAACTTTCACTTTGACATCTTAAGAAATAATTTCTCTTTTCTGAAAACATCAAGTACCTTGTTCACATGCATGACATGTTCTTCTCTTGATTTGTTGAATATGAGTATGTAATCTAAGTAAACAATGAAAAAGTAATATAGAAATGGTATAAATACATCATTCATCACTCTCATAAAAGTAGTTGGTGCATTTTTTAAGCCAAGTGGCATAACTAACCACTCATGCACTCCTTTTCTAGTCTTGAAAGTAGTTTTCCAAATGTCTTATTCAACTATCCTAACTTGATGATAACCACTTCTCAAATCTAACTTAGTGAAATAATTTTCATTCTTTAACTGATCAAGCAAATCATCGGTATGTGGAAGTGGGTAGCAATTCTTTACCATGATTTTTTTTCAGTGCACAGAAATCGATAGACATGTGCCAAGTCCCGTCCTTCTTTGGAACCAAAAATATTAGAGAACCACATGGAGAATTAGATGGGTGTATGATACCTTTATTCAGAAAATCTTGGATTTTCTTCTTGATTTCCAAACTTTCCATGATTGACATGCGATACATACCAATATTCGGAAGTGGAACATCCTGTTGTAGTTGAATCTCTTGTTGAATTCCCCTCTTGGGTGGAAACCCCTTTGGTTCTTGAAACATCTTGCCATGCTAACTTACCACATCAAAAAAATAAGATTTCAATTTTTCATCACATCCTTCGAAAGATTCATAGTTAACATCTTCCCTTTTCTTTATCATAAGAAGCACAAAATTTTTACTTGCATTTACTAGCCTCTTCATTTTCCCTGCATTAACTAAAGAGATATTAGATTTCTTGCGATGAGCTCTCACAATATACTCCACTCCATATTTGATCAAATGATAATTGTGTTAGGAAACTAATCCTTGGGTTAGTTTGTGTTAGGTAATCAGTTATTAGAGTCCAAGAAACCTATGGAACTTATTCAACAATTTCTTGATGTATTTATATGTGTACACATTGTACATCATTCCTTGAAACATTCATTAATATATTGTTGAACTTTGTTTCCAGTTTGTGTGTTGTTTTTCTTACAATGGTATCAGAGGGAGTAAGATGCTCTGTTGATTGAAAGCGTGAGTGAGTAGTTTATCAGCCTTTTGATAGTTTATTGAATCTTGCCACTAATTTTGTGGCCATGATGTCAAGTTAATGGGGCCTTTATAACATGTGTAACTACATTTATGATCACAAGAAATGGTGTTTGGTGCGATGAAAGTGATTGATCGAAATTGTAACTCCCAGAAATTGTGAAAGAGGAACAAATATTAAGTTAAAGAACTGGAGTGAAGGGCCCCACTGAAGAGGAACGAAAATTCTAGGGCACTTGAGATTTGTTTTGTCATCAGGACCATAAGTGATATTTTTTCTCCTCATTTTTTTCTTTCTCAATCTGCTCTCAGCATATTGGAAACCACATTTGAATTTAGTATTGATGGCATATTCTGAATTCATAGATTGGTTTTATGGCTCAACATGCCATGGCCTTCGTATACATCCCAAGATTTGATGTTTTGTAAAGATGAGATTTTTCCATTCTGTTGTGCCAAATCTGCCAACTATTCTCCAAGCTTGAACAAACAATTGATTTGAAATTTGTGCCTGAGCCTGCACTGACAGTCATTTTCAAACATGTGTTGAAACTCGAATTGTACTTGATTTGAAAAAAAAAAGAAAATCTGAAATGATTGAATCATTTATGAAAATGAGGGGTTTGGAATGAGTTTGGTTTCTTTAACAGTGTCATAAAAAAAAAAATCAATTCTACCAATTGCAACTGTATTGAAAGATTTTAATTGTGGTCTGAAGATTGTTCCTAATGAATTTGGTGGTTATACAACTGCTGTGTGGGACTGTGATTTTGTCACAGTGCTGCCTTTGATTTCGAGCAGTAGCATAATTATTCAGAACTCTTGGCACTTTTTTTATATCCACAAAATTTGTGCCAAAGTGCTACTGGTACCTAGTATGTGTTTGTTGATATGTTTGCAAGAAGTGTTGGGTGAATTTTATGCACTTAAGGTATGTGTTTCCCAGAGTACTTGCCGAAGCTTTTGAATCTCAAGTTTTTGATGAATACTCGAAAGTAGTGTAAATGTTTGACAAAATGTCCATGGGAACTCACATAGCTATGCATTAGATTTAAAACTGTGGCTGAAACATAGCCTTCGTTGTAGTGTTTTTATGAACTGGTGTTCAAGCATGGGAAGCATTGTTGTTTATTTTGCTAACATCGAAGTAAGACATGATTTGTTGCAGCTTCCCCATAGGCATCCTCCATGTGCATTTTCCTGTAGAAATATGTTTTGAAATAGTTTCATCCACGATCAGAGATGCCAATATGTTTTGAAACAATTTTGTCAGAGATGCCAAAATAAGATGGCAATATTTTTTGAGAACTATATAACAAGGGTTTTATAATTTTATGGAATTATGAAGTGTTGTCTTTAATTTTTTATTCTTCGTGCATGATCTTCACACCAAAAGTGGAAAGTACTTTTATTTTTTATGGAAAATATCGAGATTGGAAGTTAAAAATATTTTATTGGCAGAAAGGATTGATATGAGGTTAAAATATTTTAAATGAAAGGTGATTTATTTAATTACATGATTGGTAGGAAGGATTGGTATGATATGACAATGGGTTTATCGCAGGGAAAGTTTGTTTTAACTTTGAAGGCTTTGAAAGTTTTTTTTTGAAGTGAATACCATTGCTAGTGCACAAACTTGTCATGGATCGATTTGTTGAAGATTGAAAATTCAAAGATAATATAATGGTGGAGTCACATTTGTAGCATTATTTTTAATGGTTCACAAATTCATTAGATAATGCAGAGAAAGCCTTATTACAAAATTTTTAGGAGGAAGAACATGTATGGGGCTTTATTTTAAAGGTCACTTATTGAACCTCCCAACTTTGATTGACTCCTTTCCTGCACATTTGGCCATAATTTGTGTTTTGAAGTTGCCTGTAAAATGGGCACATGATCGGTTGAACTTCACATCTGGTTAAATCATTGAAAATTTGTTTGTATTGGGTTCATTTTCAGTGGTAGCCGACACCCCTTTTTTTTCAAAGTTGATTGTTGGAGAAAATGGAAAAAATAATTATTTAGTACAATTATTAACCAATTTAATGTTATCTTCTGTCAATAACAATGTCCAAGTCAGCAAGCACATGCTCTGTGATATCCAATCATGTTTGAAAAATTCTAAAAGCAAAATTGAATTCTTGGATTTAGAATTGCAGTTATAGTGAGACAAACATCAAAAGAAAACTTTTGATTCTGAACTAGTGTTTGTTCAGAACAACAATTTGTTTGAGCTTGATCATTATTCAAAGAAGGATCAGAGAAATGAAGTGATTTCGTGTGAAAATTTGGACGCAGTTAGAAGTGTTGATGTGAAACCTATTATAAGACCATGGGAATATATGACACATAATAAACATAGAATCCGTCTTGGTTAAAATAGTGATGTATCTTTTCACATTATAGACTTTTCTAAACCTATAAAATTTCGAAGTGTAGGTATTCTGGATGGTGTTGTTCCAGAATAGGTTGATAGATTCCAGCAGTGTAACAGAGTTGGACATATGAAATATCAGTGTTTTGATCTTCACCCGTGCGAGCATTATGGAAAGTGAAATCATGAGTCAAATAGATGTTCCAAAAGGAAGAGCACTGCAAGAGAGAAGCTAAGTTTTGGATGGATTGCTTCTTGGGAATGGACGAAAGCAACCAAGAAGATCTACAGATCATATCGAAGAATTTGTTCGAGAGTGACGAGTCTTGCAGTGATGATGAATATTTCTCATCTTGTATCCAACAAGGGGGGATTTGCTGGTGGGTGGTCTGCTACAGGTTCAAGTTCGATATGTCAAGAGAGCCTGAGTCAGTGATCCACATCCTGAGCCACAACGTCAGTTGATTGAGTTATTTCTAAGCGAGCACTTCTATATTTTGAATTGTAAGAGGAACTGTTGTGACAGTTCTAGAGTTTGTGGTCATATTAAAACCACATTTTTGGTTCTGAGAACTAAGATGTAGGTTCCAGAATTAGTGTTGGTGGAGACATTGAGTTCTCCCATTTTAGGTTTATGGTCATCCTTGAAAACCATTTCCGAGAGACATTCAGCTCTTGGCTGAGATGCATTTCTTCATTCTGAGCTCTCATTCTTGGACTTTGGTATATTCATTCGGATTAAGGGGGGAATGTTAGGCAACTAATCCTTGGAATAGTTTGTGTTAGGTAATTGGTTATTAGAGTCGAAGAAACTTGAGGAAATGATTCAATAGTTTCTTGATGTATTTATATGTGTACACATTGTACATCATTCCTTGAGACATTCATTAATATATTGTTGAAGTTTTTTTCTAGTTTGCGTGTTGTGTGTCTTACAATTTGTTCTCATGACGGTAGAATTCTGTTTTCCTGTCATACAAATATGGACTACCCAAGATAATCCCTGAAATATCAAGTGGTACAACATCTAACGCAACTTCATTGAAAATGTTTGCAGTAATAGAAAATCTGAAAATACATTTCCTTGTCACCTATAAATTTGCATTGTTAACTATCCAACCCAAAGTGTATGGCTTATGATGAGGTGTAGTTTCAAGGTTCTGTTTTTTAACTAAGTCTTCTGAAGTCAAGTTTGCTTGTGACCCTGTATCAAATAATGCATCAATCTTTGTATGATTAGAAATTACTCTAACATGGAATAATTCTATCATTGTATCCTCATTTGAAGTGTTATTGTGACTGTTTGAAGTACTAGAACTTGCAATTTCTTCCTTTCCTTTGCTAACCATGGAAACTATCTTGGTTTCATCTCCTGAATCAGATCCAAGATATTTTTGTGTGGTGTCAGTCATCTTTTGTTTCCCTTTTTTATTTGGTTTCTTTGGTATTAGTTCAGGATGTAATTTCTAACAGTGAGCTTCATCATTCCCCTCTTTGGAACAATGTTTGCATGTTAGTTTCTCCCATTCTTGATTCACATTGGCTTTCTTCTTTCCCTTCCATTTTCCTCCTTTCCCTTACCCTTGAATGGCTTCTTCTTACTACCCTCTTCAGAAATGTATTTACCCCTTGCTTCAAGATGCATGGCTTGCACACATACTTCACCTAAGTTATTTGGGTTAAGTATGAGAATAATATGTTTTAAGTAGGAATGTAGACCTCCTATATACTTCAAGAGTGTGTCTTGTGAATTTAAGTCTACTCCAAGTAATAAATCCCTTTTCCTAAAATCTTGTGTATACTCATGGACACTTTGAACTTTTAGTTGTCTAAAGTTTTTCCAACTCATTATTGCTTTCTGCATATAGGCTAATGGATAGAATTTCCTCTTAATGGAAGAAATGAATTCGACCCAAGTAATAAAAATCTTACCATGGATGCACATTTTCTCTTTTGTATTTGCCTCCCACATAACTAATGTTGCTCCTTCTAGCCTTAATGAAGCCAATTGGATTTTAATATCATCTTCTTGCAAAGTTTGAATTCTATAGTAAAATTCTAATTGAAGAATCCAATTATCTAATTTTTCAGCAGTAACTTCTCCATTATATGTACGAAGTTCAAATTTGATGTCCAACTTGAGTAATGTAGTCTTACCTTTTTGGATATTGGAATCAGTATGGGTATGAGTTTTTGTAGTGGATTTGGAAGATGAATATATAGATGAGGATGGTGATGATGATGATGATGATGATGATGATGGTGGTGGAGGAGGAGGTTGGTTTCCACCACTAGATTTTGAGCTCCTTTCTTCCTCCTTTTTACTGTTTGAAGGTTCTTATTTATGATGGTGTTTTGAGCCTTCTCTAGCTTCCTTTTCCATAAAAGCTTCATACATAAGTTTTAGAATCCTTTTCATTTCTTTGAACTCCTTCTTGACATCCTCTTCCTCAGAATTTCCATGAGCTCCTTCATGGCTTGACATTTTGGTTATTGATTGGAAAACAATGTACTTAGTTAAATTATGAGTTTGTCACAAGCTTAAAAAGAATATTTTTGAATGAAAGAACATAAGAAATAGTAAACACAACAAGCACATATAACAAAGCTTAACATAGAGAATTTTCATAAACGATTTTACCCCTCCGGGGCTACATCTCCTTGGTCCAGCTTCATAGTGTGACCTTTTTATTAGCTTAAAGTGTGCTCAAATTGCTGTTAAAAACTTCAAAACATCTTGGAACCTGTTCCAGTAAATTTATAACATTATAATCTGTTGAACCCTTGCTTAAACCTAGAGGGGGGGTGAATCAGTTTAAAGCAGTCATGGTCTTGTAAAACTTTCTTTTACACTTATTTACATCTTCATTTTCTGATCAACTTAATATACAATGGAGCAATAATCTTAATAAGTGAGCAGCAGGTATTGAGCAGATTAAATACAAAATATAAACATATAATCATCATGCACATAGAAAACAGATATAAGTGGAAACCCATAAGGGAGAAAATCGCATCTTACTATTATTGTGATGCAAAGGCAAGCTCCAACTCCCTCTCACCACTGATTTTTTGTAGGCTCCAACCTACAGGAGGCTACTACCTCAATTTTTCAAGCTACAACTTCCAAGGAAGCTCTAACTCCAATCTATTTTCTATAGGATACAACCTACAGGAGGCTCCTACCTTAGCCAGCTACAACTGGACATCTATCAAGCTATAACTTGATATGGAAGCACCAACTTCCTCACTGTAGAATAAAATCATATGCTGATTTACCTGGATATCAGCTCTATTTTCATCCTTAACTGCTGTCCTTCTAGCCTTCAAATTTGCTTTATATAACCTCTAGATCTTCACAACTCCTCTCTCTGCTCCTTCTTCTTCTTACACTCTCTGACCTATTTCTCCATTCTATCTCTTTCTCTCTCTCTTTATGCATATGTTGGTAACATTATTTATAAAGATCACCTCATAACTGCTTGCATTCCACAGGGAATTTGAAATGAACAGATATGACTCTTTGCCTTCCTCCTTCTCATTTTCTTGTCCAACACATTCAGAATGATATAACATAATGTATATATTTGTGTATTACAGTGGAGTTTTTCTTTGCCTACGGAGACTTGCCTTTGCATCACATACAATAAAAATAATTAATTCATTTAAATTTAAGGTTACAACAAATATATTTCAATTCAACCATTTTAGCTCTTGGTTCGCCATACATTTGTCTTTTCTATTGCTGTCACTATATTTTCAGTTTTTGCTATTATAGTCTTGCTCTGCTACATAATTGCTCATTTTGTCCGACTTGACCCATTCTATTGCATTTCTAACAGTGTCATCATATCTCCTTTTGCCCGACCATACCTCTTGTTCTTGTGCCCACAACGTTCAACCTTCATCGCTCTTCTAAACATCTGGTTCTGCCTTTTTCTCTGTGTCGGGTCCTTACCCGAGCCTTTCTACCCATGTTCATAGTTTCCTTTTTGTTTTATGTTATAATCCTCCTTTTGCTCTCCGAAACGATTTATAAAGGAAAATCACATACACCCAGACTTGAAATATCTTAAATAATGGTTCTGAGCTGCGTCACATCCGGCTCTTTTATCGCACTTTGTCCTGAGCTTGCGATGAGCGATATGCAATCGGGTCCCACTTGACTTTATCGCTACTTCGCATCAAAACTCACATGACTTCTAATATTGTGCGATATCTCTCCTGAGATTTTCGATCTGCGATATGCGATGAACTTCACATCGCCTCCATCGCATCGCATTCATCGATCGCATCGCAAGTTCTATAACTTATGAATTCTTATCACATAAGCATCGTCAATGTGTGATATTGCGTTGTGCTGCCATGTGTCCCTTTGTATTGGCACATCGCATTGCTTCTATCCATCGCATCGCAACTTTGCTCTTACGATCGTCACCCCTCCGATCTTGCGATTTGCGATATGCAGGCTAGGTCCACGTCATCTCCATGTCACCTTGCCACGTCATTGCCACGTCACTGCCAGGTCATCTTGCCACGTCATCTTGATTTATTTGTGATTTGTGGGGTCACGTCCACGTCAGCTGCCACATCATATTGCCACATCATCCCCACGTCATTACATCACACTTAGCATTTTCTGTGACCACTGTGTTTGTGTGATTTTTCTCCTGCCCTAATTGTGATATGTAATCTCATCCGTTTGTTTACGCTATCCTGCTTTGTGACTTTGATCCCACACCTTTTATCATTCCGCTCTTTATATACTGTTTTATTTAAAAAAAATCATGTTAAAAAATGTATTGGCCCCACAATATTTATGGCACTGGACCTCAAAAGGCACTCGAATTATTAAATTAGATTCACGATACTACGGAGGCACTCCTCGGTATGGAAAGTTCATCGGGCTTGTGCTACCGCAGTGAATGACAACCATCGATTTGCGGTCAACGCCCGATGGGCGAGTCAACTACGGAGGCACCCCCTTGGGTTAATCATCGGACTGTTTGTGCCCCCGCGGTACTGTTGATCCCAGATCAACGTTAACCATGCTCATATGATTTGCACGAGGTTTAGCCTTTGATGCTACCTTTGCTAGTCCCACAACATATCCAACTTATCCTTCCGTTTTTCATCAAATCCAACGGTTGATAATTCATTGCACTCCACAACCGATTTATGCGTATATCCAACAGATATCGCATTCCAAGATGCATAACATTTAACGTGCCTTTTTAACACCATCAGTTCCACACCTTTGTTAACCCCTGCGTAACTTCGGGTGCGAACACTGTCAGATCTCAATTGTTGATGATCGAATGGCTATCGTGTTCAATTAACCACATTGGCTTATCACTCAAAAGTCAGACGAAACTGGTGGTTTCACACCCGTGATGTGTCACAGTCTTATTTGATCGCGTTCAATTTCAATAAAACCACTTACCATTCGAAGGTTATGTGAAAACCATCTGTTGTTTTCCAAAACCACCTTCACTGTTCACTATGATGCTACTTAAGGTTCCGTTGCACTGTTGACTCCTAATTCCACATCTGATTTCTTTTGTTACACCTCCTCTGTATACTTGTTCAAACAAACCATTTCATTGCACTATGACTTCTCCTTTACTCCATCTTTCTACTTTCACGATATCAACCAGTCTTCAAACCCTCTCTGGAATTCATTCCACGCATGGTTTAACCTCTATCTTCAATTTCTGTGGTTCTTATCCATCGTTTTCCATTACAGTAAAAACCCCAAATGGGCAGCCGCAACTCACTGATACATTAAACCCTGTGTGAAATCTCTCTAAAAATTCCATCTGAATCTGATCTGCTCCCTTGTCTTGGTGCTGCTCCTTTGTGCTCCTTTGCCATCAATGACAATATTTCCAACAGTCTCCCCCTTTGGTATTGATGAAAATTCTCCAATGCTTCCTCCAAGACTTCCTCTACTTGCTTTTCAGAAGACCCTTTCTTATTTTGCTTTCTTTTCCTCCCCCTTTGACATCAATGGCAAAGGGTTGAACTTTTCGCAGTGTGGGTTCTGTCTTTTCATAATATTCTGATCTTGAGGACCTGTTCCATGCACTGCTCTAGCTCTTTTGTGACAATTTTTTTTTACTGCTCTCCCCCTGGAATGATGCTTTCTTATATGATATTGATTATCAATTGACTTCCATTCTGATCCTGTTACTTGTATGTAGCCTTTTTTATTATTATTTCTGATCATGTTAGAGAGTAACATCTGCAGAAACTACCCCTAGTTTGTGTCTTAGATATTCAAATGGTTCTATAGCAAGAGGTTTTGTGAATATGTTTATTGTTTGGTCCTTGTTTGGTACATATTCCAACTTTAATAATTTATGTGCTACTTGTTCTCTAAGGAAGTGGCACTTTATTGGGATGTGCTTTGTTTTTGAATGAAGTACAGGATTTTTTGATATACTTATTGCACTTTTATTGTCACATTTGATAGAAATAGGTTCATCAATGCTTACCTTCATGTATTGGAGAGTTTGTTTCATCCACATTACTTGTGTGCAACATGCTGCTGCTGCTATGTATTCTACTTCTGCTGTAGATAGAGAGGTATAAGTTTGCTTCTTGCTTAGCCATGCCACCAGAATTTTTCCCAAATAAAATGCACCTCCACTTATACTGGCCAAATCTGCATCTGTGTATGCTGTCAATGTGAAGCTTTTTCCTTTTGGATACTACAGGCGATAATGTGAAGTACCTTGTAGATATCTAAATATTCTCTTGATTGCAAGTAAATGATTTTGTTTTGGTGCTGCTTGATATCTTGCCACAAGTCTTACTGCCAACATAATGTCTGGTCTAGAAGCTATTAGGTATAGCAGAATTCCTATCATGGATCTGTAAAGTTTTTGATCTACATCTGTTGATCCATCATTAGCACATAGTTTTCATCCAGTGATCATGGGAGTTGACACAGGTTTGCAGTCTTCCATTTGAAACCTTTTCAACCTTTCTCTTAAGTATTTTTCTTGCAAAATGAATATTCCTATGTTCTTTTGTTGAATTTGAACTCCTAAATAGAAGGTGAGCTCTCCAATCATTGACATCTCAAACTGTGATTTCATTTCTTCAGCAAATCCTTTTGCTAGCTCATCTTTGTTGCTTCCAAACATGATGTCATCTACATACACTACTCCTCCTTTCTTGAATCCTTGTTTTTGTAATTATTTGTCTAGCCTTGAATACCATGCATGAGGAGCTTGTTTCAGACCATATAAGGATTTATTTAATCTGCACACATAGTCATGTTTATCTATTAATGAGAATCCTTTAGGTTGTTCCATGTAGACTTATTCCTCTAGATCTCCATTCAGGAAGGCAGACTTCACATCCATTTGATATACCTTGAAATCATGATAGCATGCAAAGGCCAAAAACATTCTGATTGCTTCCATTCTGGCTACAGGGGAAAAGGTTTCATCCTAATCAAGACCTTCAATTTGTGAATATCCTTTGCATACAAGTCTGCCTTTATTTTTGTTTACTTGCCCTTGTTCATTCATTTTATTGTTGAATATCCATTTTGTGCCAATGACATTTTTCCCAGTGGGTCTTGTAATTAATTCCCAGGTATTGTGTTGAAAATGCAGCAAGATGATGGAGCTTAGTGAAATGAAGTCGCCTTCACTAAGTGGGCCTGCAGGCAAATTCTGGCGCAAAATCTATTTTTAGACTATGTCTATTTTTAGACATATGGAGCATGGTCCGGGGATTGCGGTATGTTATTCTTGGAGTATTGGTCATGTTGGTAAAAATAGATGGGACTCTATTTTTTGAACCTATAGGTCGAAGTCTATTTTTAGACTGCCTCTCCTTAAAATAGGGAAGTCAAATATTATTTACCCTTAATAATATTTGGACTATAAACTTCAGTTTACTCTCTTGGAGAACTTCAGTTTGAGCCTTGGAAGTGGCTCATGCATCTGACAGAGGAATTACGCTATTCCCAAGGGTTTGATGGCACATGCATGGTTGAATTCAGTTAGGACTTCAGTGGCAGAAGTTTGGTGGAGTTAATGAGACAGCTAGTGGAGTTGTGTTCGGTTTAATTTAGTTGAAATGGTTGAGATTAGTTTAACTAGCTAATCAACTAGTTATGAGTGGAGTGAATTAAATATTATTTAATTCATTAATTAGTAACTCATTATTCAACTCAAGAACACATCAGTTCACTACAGTGCATGATCAGTTCGGTGGAGACCAGTGAAAGAGGTAGATGAAAGGGTGGAGTTAGCTATCAGTGGCGACATCAGTTGTGCATGAGATTTGCACCACACTTGGAGGAATTTCCCATGATGATTGCACTTTCAAGCCAAGGATATTCGAACCTTGGATCTCTATATAGACAGGCCTGGATTTCACAATAGAGGCAAGGCAATTGGCAGTGAGTTTTGAGCCAGTAACCTGTTAAAAAATGAGCTAGTTTGTGTGTAACTTCATGAGATAGTAATGAGTACCTGTGAGGAGTATTGTACTGAGTTTGTTACATGATTTCTCCATTATAATATACACAATAGCTGCGGGGTTTTCAGCTATAAGCTTTCCCCATACATACTGTGTTAATGTGTATGATGATTTGATGTGTTATCGCTTGATTTTATTTTCCGCATGTGTGATGATCTGAGTTGATCTGAGTGGAAGAGATTATGTGTTGCATATAAATTCGAATTGTATGTGATCAGGATAGTCTCGGTGGATAATTAATCATTATTCAGCAAATTTCTACATATTATTCTTCTCAATTTGGTCCAGTTCTTCATTCATAGCATTTACCCAGTTTTTGTCTTTGCTGGCTTCTTCGAACTTCTTTGGCTCTATTTGAGATAGCATGGCTAGGTATACTTCTTCTGTCTGTTCAACAAGCTATCTTCTTGTCTAGACTCCCACACTCTTGTCCCCAATGATTTGATCTTCTGGATGGTTCTTTTGAGAGTGTCTTGAGGGATCTTTTGAGTTTAATTCAGTATCTTCTATTGTCTTGCTCAGTTCATCATTATCTTGGTTCTCATCTTCATGATCATTTGGAGGATTGGTACATCTTGTGCCTCTTTTTTTGTTTGGTAGATCCTCGTCAAATATTACATGAATGATTTCCACAATTTTGTGAAGTATTTTTTTGTAGCACTTGTAACCCTTACTCTTGGATGCATATCCTAAAAATATTCCTTCATCAGCTCTTGCATCAAACTTCCCCAGTTTTTCATCATTATTTTTTATGAAACACTTGCTTCCAAATAATCTAAAGTGCTTGATTAATGTTGTTTTACCATGCCATAATTCGTAAGGAGTCTTATCATAATTTTCTCTTAGATGGGCTTTGTTGAGAATATGAACAACTGTGTGTACTGTTTATGCCGAATAGGTTTGGGGAATGTTACTTTCATGCATCATGGCTCTTGCAATTTGTTGTACTGTCCTGTTTTGTCTTTCTGCCACTCCATTCCATTGAGGTGTACTTGCAATTGTAAACTGTTGTTTTATCCCATGTTCATTGCATAGGTCTGCAAAATCATAGTCTGTGAATTCACCTCCTCTGTCTAATATGATGCATTTTATCTTGCATCCTGTTTGATTTTCTGCCAATGCCTTGAATATCTTGAATTTATCAATTGCTTTAGATTTATATTGAGAAATTCCACCCACGTCAATCTGGTAAAATAATCTATTATTAGCATGAAATAAGATTCTCCACCAGGTGCATTAGTTCTTGAAAGTCCACACAGGTCCATGTGAACAAGTTGAAGTGGCCTACTTGTAGATAGTTCATCTTTGGTCTTGAAAGATGTGTGGGTCTGTTTGCCCAATTGGTAGGATTTACTATCGTATTTGTAGGCTTCTTTATTGCTGGAATATCTCTGACTGCATTCTTCTTGCTCAGACTGATGATGTGGTCAAACTTTAGGTGTCCCAGTCTTCTATGCCATAAACATGATTCATCAAGTTTTCTTATGTGGCATGCCTCATTCTCTTCTTCCACTATATAGACATTACTTTTTGCTCTAATGCCTTTGATCAAGGTCTTTCCTGTGGTGCTTGATCTTACCTCACAATCTTGGGCTCTGAAGAGGACCTCACAGCCTTTATCACACATTTGACTAACACTTAGCAGATTGGCTTTCAGCCCATCCACAAATAGTACATCTTTAGCCTTTCCTCTTCCATTATTCAGACTGACTGAGCCTTTTCCTTTGATTTTCCCTGCTTTATCATTGTCGAATGTTACATTTCCAGATTTCTTTTCATCAAAGGTTACAAACTTGCTTCGATCTCCAGTAATATGCTTTGAGCATCCACTGTCCATATACCATTGGCTTTTCTGATCTTGAGCTATTAGAGCTAGGTCACACTTATTCAACTTCTTTTTCCACTGAAGGCAGCTATTTGTTTGGCACATTTTCTGAGAAGATGGACCACATTCTTTGAGAGGAAATTTGGAAGACATGTGTCTGATTTTATGGCACATAAAGCATTTGATTATATTTTTAAATGGATTATGTGTACTAGTGAACTCTCCATTGTTCATAAATCCTCTTGAGGTTTTGAACATCAATCTTTGTCTATATGTTCTACACTCCATGGCTTTATGGAAAAACCCCTTACAACAAAAACAATACCCATGGAAATGATTAGTGTACCTGGTGAAGGGTTGTCCTCTCCATTTGTTTGCTTGAGGTAGTCTTTTCAATTTCTACATCTTTTGCTAGTTGAAGTCGATTATATTTGTCTGACAGTATGCAGAAATATGTCCCAGCTTGTGGAAAAAAAAACAAGTGATATTTCTCATAGGAGGAAAGAATCTCTTTTGACAGCTTCCGAATTTATTCAATTCATATTCAGGATTGCAAGAGCCTTTTTCAGCTGACTATTTCTTCATTTCGTTCCTTGTCTCTTGATGTTGTTGCTTGTTTCTATTTGTTTCATCACACATCAAGTTCTTGCTGGCTTCTGCTTCTGTAGTTCCCTTTTGAGCTGCTTCATTATCCTTTACAACTTGTACAAAAATGATATTCTTGTTATCTTCTACCTTGGACTTACTAGTTTCTCCTTCCTATCCTATCCCAACCTTTATGAGAGGAGACCTTTGAGCATTAAGAATATTGTCCAACTGTTCAGTGCTTGTCATTCAAGGAGTGTTCATTGATAATTCTCTTTGGGTGTTTTCTAGTTTCTTTCTCAGCTATACCACTTCTTCTTCCAATTTCTCTTGCTCTTGATGTTTATCTTTAATTTGCTTTAGCAGAATGTCTTCCACCTTCTTAGCTTCTTCAAGTTGTACTTTCAATTGAATGAGGTCTTCTGAATTTGGTACCTCTTTTACACATTTGAGGAGAATGTCTTTATGTTTTTTTCATTTGAGTTTAAGTCTATCTATTTCCTCCAGGGCACTTCTTAGCTCCCCCTCAAGATCTACCTCACCTTCTTCCTCATCTTCTAGAAGGAATCCTTCAGACTCTTCCTTGGCCATCAACAAAAATTTAGAGGTTCCTTCTTCATTTGAGGATTCATCTGAGTTTTTAGATGCACTGCTATCTTGCTAAGCATAAAATGATCTTCTATTGAATCTCTTCCCTTTCTTCCAGTTATTTTTTTTGGTTTTCTCTATCTCCTGAGTCTGATTCTTTGTTTTCGTAAGAGGACACTTAGATGCATATTGCCCAACTCTTCCACAGTTAAAGCATTTAAATGGAATTTTACCTTTTACTTGCCTGAGCCTCTATCCAATCTTCTGAAAAATTTGGCCTCTTCTTCATTAGAGCAAGAGCATGTATCTTCTTTTTCTTCTTTGCTCTTCTCTATCTTAAAGGCTACCTCCCTTACATTTCACTTCCTCTGTGGAAGTCTCAT
The DNA here is from genome assembly GCA_034641835.2 of Pinus albicaulis. Lineage (NCBI taxonomy): Eukaryota > Viridiplantae > Streptophyta > Pinopsida > Pinales > Pinaceae > Pinus > Pinus albicaulis. The sequence goes on along the minus strand of JAXQQM020072831.1, from coordinate 22,750 downwards.
CTCATAGTCTGTTAAGTTTCCAAGTAATTGGTTCACGGTCAATGTTTCCCAATCAGTTGTTTCTTCTATGGCAGAAACCTTGGGGTTAAACTTGGATGGTAAAGATCTCAATATATTTTGTACAATTACACATTCTCTAATGGTTTCTTCTATAGCTTTCATGTTGTTTACAATTTCTGCAACCCTTAAGAAGAAGCTGGCAACATCTTCTTCTTCATACATTTTTATATTTTCAAACTGGGCTCTATAGACTTGTATCTTGGCAGCCTTCACCTTTCTATCTCCCTCATGGATACTTTCTAATATATTCCGTATTTCTTTGGCATTCTTGTTGTGCATTAATTTGATAAATTCTGCCTCACATAGACCACTTAAAAGAGCATTCATGGCTTTGGCATTCGCTATAAAATCTTGTTTTCCTTCTTTCTCTATGTCAGACTCCATTGGGGCATATCCCAAATCCATCACAGTGCAAACTTCTATTCCTAGAGACATTATGTATGTCCTCATTCTTGTTTTCCAGAAGGTATAGTTTGTGCCAGTAAACAGAGGTGCTTTATTTTTTGAGCATCCTTCTAGACTAGTCATCTTTGGGACCAAGAATCTCCTTCCAGTTGTTAAAATGATACTGAAGGAACCTGCTCTGATACCAATTGTTGAACCCTTGGTTAAACTGAGAGGGGGGGTGAATCGGTTTAAAGCAATCATGGTCTTGTAAAACTTTCTTTTACACTTATTTACATCTTCATTTCATGATCAACCTAATATACAATGGAACAACACTCTTAATAAGTGAGCAGCAGGTATTAAGTAGATTAAATACAGAATATCAACATATAATCATCATGCACATAGAAAACAGATATAAGTGGAAACCCATAAGGGAGAAAACCTCATCTTATTATTGTTTTCATGCAAAGGCAAGCTCCAACTCCCTCTCACCACTGATTTTCTGTAGGCTCCAACCTACAAGAGGCTATTACCTCAATTCTACAAGCTACAACTTGCAAGGAAGCTCCAAATCCCATCTATTTTCTGTAGGCTACAACCTGCAGGAGGCTCCTACCTCAGCCAGCTACAACTGGACATCTATGAAGCTAAAACTTGATATGGAAGCACCAACTTCCTCACTCTACAATAAAATCATATGTTTATTTACCTGGATATCAGCTTTGTTTTCCTCCTTTACTGCTATCCTTCCAGCCTTCAAATTTTCTTTATATCATCTCTGGATCTTCACAACTCCTCTCTCTGCTCCTTCTTATTCTTACACTCTCTGACCTCTTTCTCCATTCTCTCTCTCTATATTTATGCATATGTTGGTAACATTATTTATAGAGATCACCTCATAACTGTTTGCATTCCACAGGGAATTTGAACATGTATGTCTCTTTGCCTTCCCCCTTCTCATTTACTTGTCCAACACATTCAGAATGATATAACAGAATGTATATATTTTTGTATTACAGTGGAGTTTTTCTTTGCCTATGGAGACTTGCCTTTGCATCACATACAATAAAAATAATTAATTCATTTACATTTAAGGTTACAACAAATATATTTCAATTCAGCCCTTTCATCTCTTGGTTTGCCATACATTTGTCTTTTTTTCTGCTGTCACTGTCTTTTTAGTTTTTGCTATTATAGTCTAGCTCTGCTGCATAATTGCTCATTTTGTTCGACTTGACCCATTCTATTGCATTTCTAATAGTTTCATCATATCTCCTTATGCCCGACCATGGCTCTTTTTCTCGTGCCCATAACGTTCAACCTTCACCGCTCTTCTAAATATCTGGTTCTACCTTTTTCTCTATGTCGGGTCTTTACCCGAGCCTTTCTACCCGCGTTCATACTTTCCTTTTTGTTTTATGTTATAATCCTCCTTGTTCTCTTCGAAACGATTTACGAAAGAAAATCACATACACCTAGACTTGAAATCTCTTAAATAATGGTTTTGAGCTGCATCGCATCCGGCTCCTTTATCGCACTTTGTCCTGAGCTTGCAATGAGCAATATGCGATCGAGTCCCACTTGACTTTATCGCTACTTCGCATCGAAAATCACATGACTTCTAAGATTGTGTGATATCTATCATGAGCTTTTCGATCTGCAATATGTGATGAACTTCACATCGCCTCCATCGATCGCATCGCAAGTTCTATAACTTACGAATTCTTATCACATAAGCATCACTGATGTGCGATATTGCATTGTGTTGCCACGTGTCCCTTCGCATCGGCACATCGCATCACTTCTATCCATTACATTGCAACTTCGCTCTTACAATATTCACCCCTCCAATATTGCGATTTGCGATATGCAGGCCAGGTCCACGTCATCTCCATGTCATTGTGCCACGTCACCTTGCCACATCACCACCATGTCACTACCACGTCATCTTGATTTATTTGCGATTTGTGGGGTTAGGTCCATGTCAGCTGCCACGTCACTTGCCATGTCATCCCCACATCATTACATCACACTTCGCATTTTCTATGACCACTGTGTTTGTACGATTTTTCTCCTACCCCGATTGCGATATGCGATTGCATCACATTGCATCCATCGCATCACATCTCCTTTAATCTCATCCATTTTTTTACGCTGTCCTGCTTTGTGACTCTGGTCCCACACCTTTAATCATTCCACTCTTTGTATAATGTTTGCTTTAAAAAAAAACATGTCAACAAAATGTATTGGCCCCACAATATGTATAGCACCAAACCTCAAAAGGCACTCGAATTATTAAATTAGATTCATGGTACTACGGAGGCACTCCTCGGTACAGAAAGATCATCGGTCTTTTGCTACCGCAGTGAATGAAAACTGTTGATTTTCGGTCAATGCCCGATGGGTGGGTCAACTTCGGAGGCACCCCCTTGGGTTAATCATCGAAATTTTTGTGCCCCCGCAGTACCGTTGATCCCAGATCAACGTTCACCTCACTCATAAGATGTGCACGAGGTTTATCCTTTTCTGCTGCCTTCGCTGGTCCCACAACATATCCAACTTACCCTTCCGCTTTTCATCAAATCCAATGGTTGATAATTCATCGCACTCCACAACCGATTTATGCGTATATCCAATGGATATCGCATTCCAAGATGCATAAAAGTTAACGTGCCTTTTTAATACCATTGGGTCTACACCTTTGTTAACCCCTTCACAACTTCGGGTGTGAACACTGTCAGATCTCAATTGTTGATGATCGAACGACTATCACGTTCAATTAACCCCGGCGGCCTATCACTCAAAATTCACGTGAAACTGGCAGTTTTGCGCCCGTGACATGTCACAATATTATTTGATCGCGTTCAATTTCAATAAAACCACTTACCATCAAAGGCTACGCAAAAACCATCTGTTGTTTTCTGAAACCGCCTTCATTGTTCATTGTGATGCTACTCACGGTTCTGCTGCACCGTTGACTCCTAATTCCACATCCAATTTCTTTCGTTACACCTCCTCCATATACTTTTTTAAACAAACCATTTCACTGCACTATGAATTCTCCTTTACTCCATCATTCTACTTTCACGATATCAACTAGTCTTCAAACCCTCTCTGGCATTCATTCCACGCATGGTTTAACCTCTATATTCAATTTATGTGGTTCTTATCCATCGTTTTCCATTATAGTAAAAACCCCAAATGGGCAACCGCAACTCACTGATACATTAAACCCTATGTGACATCTATGTAACAATTCCATCTGAATCTGATTTGCTCCCTTGTCTTGGTGCTACTCCTTTGTGCTCCTTTGCCATCAATGACAATATTTCCAACATAATATCCCAAAAATGACTATTTATTTGTTGTATTTGGACTCTAGATGCTATGGAAATGACCCCAACACCTGTTGGCCCTGACCTTTGAAAACCTTCAAATGTACTAAAACACCTGTAGATCACCGCTTCTACCTCTACAACCTGCTCCATTGAGTTCCTCGCATGAAAATTAGCCAGGAATGACTTTTAGTGATCTCAGTTTGGTCGAAAATTGAGTGAGTTATGACCAAAACTATTTTTGCCCCAATTTCTCCTCCAAAACTGGAGAGAATTCCAGTTAGATTTCTAAATTTAGAAATATCGCCAAACTTGGTGCACCTCCAGAAAAACTGCCAACTTTAATTCCAGGATTAATTAACGCTAAGTGAGTTTATGGCGGATAAGCATGTTTAGTGATAAGCACGGTTTAATGTGATTGATGGCATATTAACGTGGGTTAACCACATTTTAAGTTAATTAACTGCGTTTAATAAATTCTATCGGAATGTATTTGGTGCCTAGTTCTTTGTTTGCGGCCACATGGGGAGGGGGTTGTTCCCCTTCAATCCCCAACCATCGGACATATCAACTTTAAATGAAATCGAAGATCAATAAGGTTAAGAAACACCTTGGAGGAGAGTTGGTAAGGCACGCGAATGGCAGGTGTGAGGTCAAGGGTTCGACCCCTACTCCACCACAATAATTTTGCTCCGCTGAATTTAAAATCTCCTCTACCAAGTTTGGATCCTCGCCAATTTAGTTATTTCGACCTCCAAGTTTGGTTAGATCTATCGTGAAGGTGGGTTGACACTATATATATATATATATATATATATATATATATATATTACCACCATACCATTGTCCAAAAAATTTCTATGACACCAATTTGACCTTCCAACCTGCCTGCCATGGAGAGGGGTACGTGGCATGCCATGTGGCCCTTCCCCATTGGCCACCATATAATGAAATGCCAACTTAAATAACATTAAACATAGAGTTAGGAATAAAAAATTTCACTCCCTAGTCATCATCAGCAAATCAAGTGGTGCTAACTGGCATAGTATCATTGGTTGTTTCTGGAGGATATACCTGCAACTGCTGACTGTACCTACCACATCAGAACTGTACCTGTTCTACTTGTTTTTTGCTTTTTTTGGAAAATGAACAACAGGAAATAACTCAGCCATACAAACTCGGATTTTGATGAAATGAGTTGCACTAGAATCTTGGCGACGAACTCTATCCAGTCATTTAGGTTTGAAGAAATTTATAGCACTTTAAATTTTTAGCTAAAACTTGAGCTTTAGATCAAGGATAACATAAAAGGGAAGGATAAATATATAAACACATAACAACATAAGATACATAAAAGCAGGGCCAAAGTTGAAAATCCTCCTCAACCAGTAAGAAGAAGCTATAGACTCAGAAAGACAGTAAAGGAACCACCTTCAAAAGAAACATAGTTTGTTGATTTCGAGGAAGATCTTCGGGTTCCATCCCCCATTTCCATTTCACCCACTCAAAGTCCACATCGAAGAGCTCCAGATATTGATCCAGTACAACAAGAAATTTATAAATTATATTGAGTCTTTGGACAAAAGAGATGCAAGTAAGACATTATTTTTTGAAGATCAGCCTCATAGTCCACAATAACCTCTACTTGTGAATTCTCTAAAACAAGAAATATTTGAACTAGAGACACTAAACAAGCATATTCAACAGGAAAATGAAGACTTGAAATTAGAAAGCCAGATTGAGAAAACCATAAATGAAAATACTCTTTTTATCTAGGTTTATGGTTTAAGAAGAACAAAAATTTAAATAAGAAGAAGAAAACAACTAAGCAGGCAGGTCATAAAATTGAAATATAAACTCCTAATGAGAAAGCCAAGGGTAGTTGTAATTGCAAGGAAGGCAAGGAAGATGAAATTAGATGTTTTAGAAGAGGTCTCACGACAGATGGAGTAACATGATAAGACTCACAATATTTTTTTTTTGCATGAGGACATGCAGTGGTCTCCTCATGGCAGAATGTGGAGCCTCGAGACTGCCTCCATTTTGACACTCATTTTCACTATCTTTCCTTCTTTTTTACAACACCATAAGCTCAAAAAAGTGTTGAAATGCACATTTTGACTTGGTAAGGTATCATAATGATCCATTTTTCATATTTTCAATTGTTCCTTATCATTATAATGAAATTTGTATTTGGCTGCGAAATTAATGCAATTTTGCAGCCAAACTCGGTTTTTGTAGCCACTACCATGGTTTGACAGGTTCTAAGGTATTAATGGAGTAGCATAATATATGGGTAGTTGATAAATGATCCGTTCATGGATCCTATCCTATTAATATTTCCAGAATCAAGCAAGAAATCACCAAAGAGCATGGTTAGAGGAGCGGTCAACCAGGAGCTGGAGCAAGCGAGTGAGAAAGTCTGAGCTTCACGATTTGCTATGCCACGTAGAAATTTGTGAAGCAACAAAATTCTCATTTTAGTTCAGAGTTATAGATAAAATTTTCTTAGTCTTTGAAGGCATAAGGGTCTTAGGACATTTAATGCCAGGCTTTTATAAATAGCAGACTAAGTAATTTTGTAAAGAACGTGAATGATTGTGAGATAGTGACATATTTTAGAAACTTTGTTTTTATCCTTTAATCGAATGAAGAAGCATTCCAGAATTATAATGAGAAGTTATTCAAGAGTAGATTCGAACCATCTGTTATAGAGGGCCCCTACAACAGAAAAGGTTTTCATTTCATTTTCGTTATTTAATTTCCATTACATAGCTTAAAATTTTATGCGTTTGCAATGTGTTGTAGTATATATGTGTGCACTATTTTCAGTCTTATTTCCATTGCAATTATTTTTAGATTTATAATTGTCATTTCATTTAGTGTTATCGTTATTTCCAGAATATTTTCATGACTAGAGTAGATGCTCTATTTCTTTCATAGATTTAATTCTTAGATGGTTAAAACACAAAGGTAGTTTATCATAGATTAATTTATTTTGTCTTCATGCAATAGAAGTTTATCATAGATCATTTTATTTCCCCTTCATGTAATAGAAGCTTATCATAGATCAATTTATTTCCTCTTCATGCAGTAGAAGTTTATCATAGGTCAGATATTGTGAAATATGTTTTAGAATATTCCTCTTTTCAGTTTTAGATCAATTTTGTCTTATGAGCTCAATTAAGTTTTATTTCATAAACAAATATTTATTTTATGATCATAAAATAGTTTTAGTACTTCTTTAGGATAAGTTTCATTCACATTAAATATTCAAAAAACCATAAAAAATAGAATTTCTTTTTGGTTTTAGAATTTTAGTTCTTTTCAGAATCAATCCTTAGATACTAACAAGATTTTTAGCTTTAATTTCTAGAACTTAATTAAGTTTTCATTTAAGTTTATTTTTCATAATTCAATTTTCTAAATTAATTCAAGAACATGTGGAATAAAACAATTTTCACATACCAGCCAAATAAAAGAAGTAAAGGAGGCTTCTAGCATATACAGTGCATTTTCACTTCATAAGATTACCTACTCTGGTCAATAATGTTGAAATTCAACAAGAAAATGCACCACATACTAGTGTGGGATTCTAGTCATACATTAGTCAGGAATTCAGTGACACATTAGTGCTAATGTGGGTGTCCAATTTTTAAATAAATTGGAAAATAAATTGTAATCTTATCTCATAACAAATTGTAATAGTTAACTAAGTTTCATAGACTTATTTAGATCAAGAATTTCAAGATGAGCATCAAAGAGTAGGTATGTAGAGTGATTCTATTATTTACAGGGTCCAGTTACAGTTGTAGCATTAGTGTGGTGTGAGTGCAATCAGTTAACTCAAATTAATTGAGTTAAAATCAGTTTAACTAGTTCTAACTGATTGATGAGCTAGTGGAATATCAAGTGAATTAAAATAGATTTAATTCATAAGTAGTGATGTACCAAGTAATTGATGATTAAATATTAATAGCTACATGCATTTCAATCCTGATGATGACCCAATTCAGAGAAAGTTTAAGGGTAAGTAAAATATCAGTTGTATTATTAGAAAACTGCCTAGGGGAAGTTATAAAGCCATAGGAATCCCATAATGGATTATGTAGTCAAGGAAGGTTGGAATTCCTATTAAATAGGAATTATTTTCCTAGGGATTGCGTGAGCAAGGCAGGTTGAAGGTGGGCAGGAAATTGGCTATGTATTGGTCCATTTTTTCCTAGATCAGTGTCAGACAATTGGTAGAGTTTTGGAGGTTATTGTGAGCACACATGCATTTTATTGTTTCATGATTCCTCGGCTGATTATAAAATAAAGATGGAGGTGTTTTGAGAAGTTCCTTTCCCCAAGAAAATATTGTGTTGTGTGATTGGTTTCCTTATTTCTCTTACCTGCATGTGATTGAGCGATCATGATTTATATTCTGCAAATATTGTAGAAGGATTATGTATCTTGCTTTAGTACATTGCATGATAGAATTGAATCGATTGGTGTAATTTCTACATGGTATCAAAGTTGTGTTAGAGATTTGATACGGATAATTGAATATAGAAATCTAAGAAAATTAAATTGAATAAACATGTAAGTTACTCATTTATTCAGCCATTTCTCACTACAATACTAAGTAATAAAGACTACTACCTTTCTATCGTGTGCATATATCTTTCTATGTTAATTTTTTGGGAAAATCTCATGAAGTCACTTCTCACTAACTTGAGGGATAGTTTTTTGTCATAGAGTAGAAGTAACTTATGTATCTTTTTCTTTATAAATAAAAAATTATTTTACTCATATTGATCATTCTCTATAGTGCAGAGAGTACATGATCGTTATCATAGATTTTGCAAGAAAATAAAGAATTGCATACACTTGTTTCAACAGATAATGAATTGCCTACACCTGTTTCATTTCTAGTTTTGAATAAGAAGAATACAGTTTACTCTTACCCTATGGTACAACAACTTAGTTATGGAATTGAATAAAGTTCATTAATTTATATATACCCCAGAAAATCCATTCTTTATATGCCCTTGTTCCTTTATAGTTAATTTTGACTGAGAGGTTCTCTTCACACTTGCATTATTTTACTAATACATGCTAAATGAATTTTTGCATTTGTTTTGAAAACTTGATTACTATAATTTGGATAATTTAAGAAATTTTGGATCGTATATCGAAGATTTTTACTACTATGTAGGGTTTGGGGTATATCCTTCTTCTGTTAAATATTTATCTCATCACACGTATGCTCTTTGGTAGGAACGTTAGTTATTATGCATGATATCATCTTTGACTGAAACGCGTTAAGAGTATGCCCAACTTCTGGCCCTTTCAGGGTTTTCAATATTAGGGCTATTAAATTATACCTTACTCCAAAATTGTGACCCAAAGAAATTTTATCCTTGAGACTTCACTTGCACCACTATTTCATGAGTTATGTACACATTGAAATTTAGTGCATTATTTGAAGAAGCAACTTAATAGTCCTTTAAATGAAATTATTTTTCCCATCATTTGTTTGGATTTTCCACAACCTTTTAGTTCTGCCAGGAGTAACCTGACTGCAACAAATGTAATAAATAAAGATTAGATTGGTAGAAATCTTAGGAGTAAGGAAAATTCTAACTACACAATGCCTAAACCTAAAACATCAAGTTGAGAAGAAACTCCAAATTCAATTTACAAAATGTTGTTATCATATGGGGAAGGAGGTGATTCATGAGAATGAGTGATATTATGTGAGGCTCTAGAATCAATTATTCAAGTATTTTAAAATGCATATAGACATTTTGTAGAAAGTGCATGCATTTTAGTAGTTGAAGGAGGCATGGCACTAAAATTTTGTCCCACTACATGGCTTCAATCAATGCCTCTAGTTTCTTTTGGGATTTCCTCATGACCAAGGATGCCACAAAAATTGCAAGTTACACTTGAATTCTTCTCTATTTTGGAAGAATACTTTACAATCTTGGAAGGTGGAGGAACATGTGATTTTGTTTCTATTGAGTCTTAAAGCTAGAATTAATAGCACGAGAAATGTCATTCTCTTGTTTGTGTCGAGTTCTATGCAAAATATGAATACACAAATACCTCACAAGGACCTCCCATTCGCTGGGACAATGAAAATGGTTGGGTTCATTCTTTAAGCTTCACAAGTCCAAAATTTATCTCACTAGTTCCATAGAAGGACTTTCCTTTGATTCCATGGGATGTGTATATTATGCCCAAGGATGAGGGAGGGATTTGTTGAAATTTGCAACAAGAAATAGTGAAATTGGCATCCAGAAACAACAAAAAAATACAAACGTTGGTGTGGGATCCCAGTTCATACATGAGTGAGGGATTCTAGAGATACATTAGTTACAAGGTTTTTGGGTTGATTTACTGTGTAAACTAACGTAAGTATTTATTATCATCCGGGCTAGTAGGACTTAGAAGCATCCCCAAAGTATAATGGTTTTCAGTTATGATCAATTTAACAGATTTATCAATGATTAAGGAAATTCATATTACAAATATAAATATAACTTAAATAATTTATAAATTCAAGTGTGCAATCAGAAGCACAAGAATCTCCTAAATTAAGAGATTTGTTTGTCCTTCTCTAACAAGATTACTTCATGAATTAGAAATAAAAAAATACTAATTGAGAAATAGATTAAGATACATGAAACAATAATTGAAGAGGATCTTCACTGAAGAGGCCATGGTTGTCCTTCATCATAGATTCATTTATCAATAATGCTATTGTTAGAGAACAAGAAATCAAAAAAGCATTAAAAGCATGAAAATATAAATTCTAGCTTAAGATCTCAATCAGATAGAAAGAATGTTTAACTTAAACATGCGTTTGTCATTTCATATGAAGAATAAGAATGATAATTATATTCATCAATACTCATAAATCATCAGGATAAATCAAATAAACAAGTTAAGCATAAGAAAACTAATTTATAAATTGCAACTAGAAATAAACTAGGAAGTGCACTTAGCTCTGTGTGGGGGCCCTCCACCCTTGCCTAACACACTAAAGGCGTTTTCAGCTAATTAAAACTTCAGTCAATCAATCAGCATATAACAACAGAAAATGGAATAGAACAAATCTTCAATTAGGTCTCCAAAGTCTCAGAAATAATAATGTTGAGTCATACAAATTCTACATATCAATGCCTTCAAATTTTGAGGCTTAAATAGACAAAGTATCCAAAAAATTCATCTAAAATATCTCCTATATTCATGAATATCCTTCTATTATCCAATCAGGCCGAATTCATCCATCATATCCATAAAAATCTGGAAAATACCACAAAATAAGAATTTTGACCTAGTTCTTAGGGATCCTCCATAAAAACAGGTCTTGTTTGACCACCTTTAACTGGGCCTATTAAAGCTCGGTTTAACTGTACCAAAAGGTGCACACTTAATATTAGTTCCCAAGCCTTATATAAATATATCCAGCTCGAGCCCAAGTGTCCTGAAAATATGCAAACCATGAGGTCATTACGGGAATTTCTGATGCTGTCCAAAAATGCACTTAAAATTCAATTTTTAGAAAAACTTCTAAGAATTGATTAATTTAAATAACCGTATATGCATTTATTGGTCAAAAGAAGGTGGATATGATGGTGTATAGATGGATAGTATGGCAAATAAGATGTATTTCTGATGCAGGAGCATCAAGGGCGTTTTTTTTAAATATGTTAAAAGGGGGTGTGATAATTTTTAATATTTTATAAAATAGGAGAAGGTGAGGATTTTGTAAATATCCTTTTATTAATAAAATGATATGAGAGAATTTGGTTAGGGATATGAAGGGATAGGATTCTAGATAATAGGGTTTGTTGAGATATTCTAGTGGTGTTGAGATATTAAGGGGATTGAGCATTTAATTAGTTCATTTTTAAAAATTGTATAAATAGGAAAGGGTTTTGAGAGAAAAACACATTGAGATAGTTGGAAAGAGTGAGAGTGTGGTAGAGAGCTGGTTTTGAACAGCCAAGGCTGTAAGCCTCTGGCAATTTGTAAGGGCCAAGAACGTTGAATATTTGGCCAAGAAGATCAGTTTGAGAGAGATTATGTTGTATATGGTATCAATCTGTGTTTTTGATTGATATCAATGCGGAGGAAAATTGTGTGGAGCGCCAAAAAATATCTATCTGTGGGGTTAATTGCCAGCAATGAAAAAAATCGAGCACCCAGCTGCTTCATCATGAAGTAGAGGATCTATTCAATTTTAATGACAAATGTATAGAATGTGTGATTGTGTTCGGTCATGATTTTATGAACAGACTCCAACAGTAATTGTGTTAGAGATAAGGGAAAGAAATCGATTCTAGTAAAAATCGATTTAAGTCAATTGAAGATCGAACTGTATAATCGATGTTTTTAAATTCACAATACAACTGATGGAACGCTGGTGATTCATGGCTAATGGAACGCTATGAAGATCGATCACTATCTAAGCTGTGGTTGAGTTAAAATCCAGTTAATTTATGTTGTCACAGGACGCACACGTTGGTTGTTAATGCAGCACTGAATGACAATTAAATAATGATGTTATCTAAGTGATTGGAAAGTGTGCAGGTGCGCTAAACAGAAGTTTAAATCATAGCGTTGAGGTAGCATTGAGTCTGGATGTAGCGTTAGATCCAGAAAAAATCGACTTCATATTCTGTATGGAGCCAAAAGCGGAAGCAGGACCGAAAGCTACGGGAACTGCAATCAAGTAATGGACTGTATTGAATAAAAAATCAATGGATCATTAAGCATAAAGCTATAGCACTGTAGTTACTGGGCATCCGGAAATTTCAGAAGTTCAAAACTTTTGGAATCAGTTATACACCACTATCTTTTCGTGGATTGAAGCATTGTGAAGGCGCAACAGAAATTGGAGGACGTTTGTGGAGGTAAGTTTGAAACCGTGTAAATTTATGTGGTTCGATGTTATTGAATAGTCTGTTGTAAAATACATCACTCCATTTCAAAAAAGAGACTGGCGGACAGTGAAAGAAGGGGCACATCTTTTTATTGAGTTTTTATTTTGAACTCCAGCGTTATAAAAATGAAAGATGGGAGTTGGGGTGATTCACAGAAACGAGGAAAAAAAAAAGTATATTGTTTCATAATATTGATTGGGGCGAACTTTTGAATGAAGTTTTTTTTAAAATGTGCATGCAATCCAAGTCTTTGGGTTATGAAAGTATGGTTTGCTGAAGAGCTTGCGTGTGGAAATGATTGTGTAATAAAAAATGTCAAGTGAATTAAAACATGGTACATTTGACCTTTGATTGTGAGTTGAAATTTGATCTTAAAAGGTGCATGATTTGGCTTTGTAATTGAATGATGGGTATGAAAGCGAGTAAACAAGGATTGGAGTTGCACTTTTGCACAAAGTTTTGTTTTAAGACATAAAATTTGAGTTTCATAAAAGAACCTTGTATGGTTTTCAAAGCTAATCAGAAATTGTGAAGACATGTTATTAGCTTCCGCCTATGAGAGTATGGTCTTTGAAAACATATGTTGAAGAGCTTTCGCAAAGTGTGAATTTGTCAGTAATTAAGATTTTGATTTGGGCAAAAACCGAGAGGCATTCTAACTCATAATTGGTTACAAAGAAGATTCTGGGCATTTCAGGCCCTGCCTGCGTCATCATTTGGTATCAGAGCTTGGCTCTGTATGAAAGTTCTTGAGAAGTAATTCTCGGTTATGCATTCGAACAGAATAGAATTTTGTTTTGATTGATAAAATTTGATATGGGTTGTATGAGTAATTGTCAAATTGCAGGCGATAAGTGTAGAGATAAATTATGACAGCAGATGTGCATGCAGACAAGGGATGTCAGATTCTAATCTGACAGTCAAAGCAAACCAGAGTACAGCTGAAGGAATGAAGAATCGTGCAGGTATTGTGTTTTTTTAATTTTGATTTGTGTTTCACTGACAAGAAATGGATTGAGGATTGATGGTTGCAGCAATGAAGTATCTCAGCAAAGGAGAACAAGGGATAGTAATGAAAGAAGCTGTTAATGATTTCTGAGTGGAAGAAACTCAGCAAAGAAGGAATTGTTGTTGAAAGCTAAAGTTTGCCAGATCAAGCCAGAAGATTGGAAGAGAGGATCAGATTTTAAAATCTGATTGACAGTAGTTGAATATCGAGAAATTGTGCAGAGGAAGCATAAAGATTTGCTGAAACAGATTTGCAGGAATGATGAGATTCTGAAGGTAATTGAAGTGCAGGTGAATGGAAGGACAAGATCAGACGAGATCTTGGAGGTAAGATGATATGGTTTTATTTGAATAGAATATTGTATTCTTTGCATTGAAGTATTATTGCAACTCCCAAAAGGCAATGTGTTTAGAATTGCTAACAGATAAAGAAAACTGGTGAAAGTTTCTTAGTGAAAACATAGATGTGGCAAAACCTTGAGTAATTCCAATAGAGATTGGAAAAGGAGGACAGTTGTGTTCTTAGAACATGCAGATGAGTTGAAGCCCAGGAAGAGCAAAGAGAAGTGCTCAAAGGAGGTTCCGGAGATAGAGAACCAATTGCTTGCCAAAAGACTGAGTGAGGAGAGCTTGGTGAGGTAAGTGGTGGCAGGACAGGACTTGCTGCTGAAGAGGCTTTAGTGCAACTCATAGTAAAGTGAGTAAGGGACTCATAGAGATGGAAAGGATGATGACTAGTGACAGTCGTAACAGAGGTTCTGAAATAAACCACAACAGAGGACAAAAGGAGAAGGATGCCAAGGCAATTGGCATACAGAGACAGTTAAGCAAAGAGGAATATGAGAGGGAGAAGGCTGAGATAGCATTTCAGCTTGAGGTGTTAATGGAGATGTTGCAAAGAAGTGAGGAAAGCCAGAAGCATGGTTATGTCATGAGAAAGAAGCTGAAGTGGCAGAGGCTACAAGAGAAGAGGAATCATCAGGTGAATATGCAGTTGATAAAGGAACTAAGGGAACTTGAACAGGTTATAGATGCCAGACAGAGGATAGAGAAGCTCAAAAGAGTTGAGCTACAGCAAAATGAAGATGCTGAAGAAGATGTTGAAGTTTCGATATGTTACCCATAGAGTGGACCATTACTTTTTGAAAGTGATGAAGAGCTAGAGGAGTTGAATCATATGAATGATTCGAGGCAGCCCGAAGACTTGATGACTGAAGCATCAAAGAAGACCGTAAGGTCTTGTGATTTTAAAACTAATGATTTTTGTGTGATTGCAGGTTTGGAAGAAGATAGGCAGTCTTTTAAAGCTGTCAAAGATGTGAAAGAGTACCTTCCAGAAGATGAAATTTTTGAAGCAAAATATGATAAAGAGGCTGGGAAAGAATCAGTTTACTACAGTGGACAAATGCTGGAAGACATCATTGAAATAGTTGATGAGAAGGGGAGACTAGCTGACAGTCTCAATACTTCTTTGAGTTTGGATCAGCATACTGACATGCTGACAGAAGAAGAGAATTCAACGCAACATACTGAAGTGTTGCTAAGAGGAAAAGAGGTACAAAGGCCTTATATTTTTTATTATAATGATTGTCTTATAATTGAAGATGTTGTTGCAGACACTGGAACATATTTGGTAGAGGTGGATAGCCAAATGGAAGAAGAAGAGAAAGAACATCTACTGAAGGATGTTAAGGATAGATTGCTGAAGAAGGATGACAAAGCAGTTGTCATAAATAATAATCAAGAAGAAATTGGCAGATGCAGAAAACCGAGGCAAGAAATTGTTCTAAAAGACAATGTAGCAGCAGCAGAAAAGGTGCAAAACAACAGTAAGGATGAAAAGGAAGCGATCAAAACAAGTGAAGAACAAGCAAGAATGAGAGTTCAGCAATCAAGAGATGGAAACAATCAGCAGACAAAGGATGTACTGGACAAAGAAATTGAGTTGATAAGGAGGTTAATGATGAAAATATCTCAGAGAAAGACAGCTGAAAGAAAGAAAAGGAAAGACAACAAGAGGAAGACAGTAGCAGACTTGGAAGGCAGAGCAAGTGGAGCACTACAGCACAAAATATGGAAACCTGGAGGACAACAGCAGGTAAGAACAACAGTAAAGCAATTGAAAAGCAAGGAAATATTGCAAAATAAAATATGGGATCCAGGAGGAAATAATTATCCAGACTTATGACCAGGTGGTCATGAATTTTCTTACATGGGGAGTCTCATGCAGGAGCATCAAGGGCGTTTTTTTTTAATATGTTAAAAGGGGGTGTGATAATTTTTAATATTTTATAAAATAGGAGAAGGTGAGGATTTTGTAAATATCCTTTTATTAATAAAAGGATATGAGAGAATTTGGTTAAGGATATGAAGGGATAGGATTCTAGATAATAGGGTTTGTTGAGATATTCTAGTGGTGTTGAGATATTAAGGGGATTGAGCATTTAATTAGTTCATTTTTAAAAATTGTATAAATAGGAAAGGGTTTTGAGAGAAAAACACATTGAGATAGTTGGAAAGAGTGAGAGTGTGGTAGAGAGCTGGTTTTGAACAGCCAAGGCTGTAAGCCTCTGGCAATTTGTAAGGGCCAAGAACGTTGAATATTTGGCCAAGAAGATCAGTTTGAGAGAGATTATGTTGTATATGGTATATCAATCTATGTTTTTGATTGATATCAATGCGGAGGAAAATTGTGTGGAGCGCCAGCAAATATCTATTTGTGGGGTTAATTGCCAGCAATGAAAAAAATCGAGCACCCAGCTGCTTCATCATGAAGTAGAGGATCTATTTAGTTTTAATGACAAATGTACAGAATGTGTGATTGTGTTCGGTCATGATTTTATGAACAGACTCCAACAGTAATTGTGTTAGAGATAAGGGAAAGAAATCGATTCTAGTAAAAATCGATTTAAGTCAATTGAAGATCGAACTGTATAATCGATGTTTTTAAATTCACCATACAACTGATGGAACAGTGGTGATTCATGGCTAATGGAACGCTTTGAAGATCGATCACTATCTAAGCTATGGTTGAGTTAAAATCCAGTTAATTTACGTTGTCACAGGACACACAGGTTGGTTGTTAATGCAACACTGAATGACAGTTAAATAATGATGTTATCTAAGTGATTGGAAAGTGTGCAGGTGCGCTGAACATAAGTTTAAATCATAGCGTTGAGGTAGCATTGAGTCTGGATGTAGCGTTAGATCCAGAAAAATCGACTTCAGATTCTGTATGGAGCCAAAAGCGGAATCAGGACCAAAAGCTACGGCAACTGCAATCAAGTAATGGACTGTATTGAATAAAAAATCAATGGATCACTAAGCATAAAGCTATAGCACTGTAGTTACTGGGCATCCGGACATTTCAGAAGTTCGAAACTTTTGGAATCAGTTATACACCACTATCTGTTCGTGGATTGAAGCATTGTGAAGGCGCAACAGAAATTGGAGGACGTTTGTGGAGGTAAGTTTGAAACCATGTAAATTTATGTGGTTCGGTGTTATTGAATAGGCTGTTGTAAAATACATCACTCCATTTCAAAACAGAGACCGGCGGACAGTGAAAGCAGGGGCGCATATTTTTATTGAGTTTTGATTTTGAACTCCAGCGTTATAAAAATGAAAGATGGGAGTTGGGGTGATTCACACAAATGAGGAAAAAAAAAAGTAGATTGTTTCATAATATTGATTGGGGCAAACTTTCAAATGAAGTTTTTTTTAAATGTGCATGCAATCCAAGTCTTTGGGTTATGAAAGTATGGTTTGCTGAAGAGCTTGCGTGTGGAAATGATTGTGTAATAAACAATGTCAAGTGAATTAAAACATGGTACATTTGACCTTTGATTGTGAGTTGAAATTTGATCTTAAAAGGTGCATGATTTGGCTTTGTAATTGAATGATGGGTATGAAAGCGAGTAAACAAGGATTGGAGTTGCACTTTTGCATAAAGTTTTGTTTTAAGACATAAAATTTGAGTTTCATAAAAGAACCTTGTATGGTTTTCAAAGCTAATCAGAAATTGTGAAGACATGTTATTAGCTTCCGCCTATGAGAGTATGGTCTTTGAAAACATATGTTGAAGAGCTTTCGCAAAGTGTGAATTTGTCAGTAATTAAGATTTTGATTTGGGCAAAAACCGAGAGGCATTCTAACTCATAATTGGTTACAAAGAAGATTCTGGACATTGCAGGCCCTGCCTGCGTCATCAATTTCATAAACAAAAGGAGATAAAAAATGAGGGCCAACATCTCACCCAAGCTGATGTTCAAGCATGTGCTCATGCTTGCTTTTTCCTTTTGGAAATCTTGAGCTCTAATGTTGATCCCATTCCTGACCCTGAAACTTCCTACTGCACTGCATGTAGAAGAGAATCCATAGCTTTGCATTTTTCTTGCTTGCAGATTGATCTTTTAACCTTTTGTTTCTCATATTTGGCCTTCCAATAATTCTTCTCTTTAAGCCACCTGAATGCTTGTATGTAAAGAAGATTGTTTTTGGCTTTCAATTTTCCCATTTCTTCAATTATCTTCTCATTTTATTTAATCAAATTTTCACTATTTGTCTTATATGTTTCATTCTCTCTTTTCAAGTACCTTTCCATTATTTTTCTTACCTCTAGATTATCAGTTAACTTTATGATCCTACAAGGGTTTTGGTCTTCCTCCTTGGTATTTTTGGAAACTGGAGTAACTTCAACCTCATCATTTTAAAAATAAGAATCTCTCTCTATAGGATTTTCATAAACTTCTTGTTGCAACCTCTTAAGGATTTCATTGGCTTGTTTGGTTAAAGGAGATGTTTCTATGAATTGCAAATCTGGTTCTTTTTCTTTGCTGCTTCTATCTGCTGAATTCCTCTTTTTTTGTCTCCTAGAAATGGTCAAGAATGATTTTTCCCTCTCTACCATGACTATTCCCTGTTGTTTCTTTGATATGGTCCTTGGGTAGAGAGGTGAATTCACTATATTTCTTGTTTCCTATATTGGTTTAAGTTTGTCTTCTGTTGCTTTCTCTACAAACTTATTTTGAATCAGGAAACCTTTCCAAACAATTCCCTTAGTTTTCAGCTCGTAATCAACAATTATTTTTATGAGTCCCTGGTAATCAATTTGGGCTTCTTTGGGTTTGGTATCATATTTTTCACTTTCAATCATCCTCATCAAGTGTGTATAAAATAAGCATGGAAAATTGGTCCTGATATCTCCTTTAACATGTTGTAGCAACCTAATGTGATATAGGTGTAATACACTATGTTTGCTATCACAAGTGAAAAAAATTTGGATTATCAAAACTAATTCAGCCCAAGGTTCAGTAAACCATTCCTCGGGAATCCCCTTTTACCTATCAAAGGAACCCTTTTTGTTCTTATCTAGGAAGAAGGTCCAACCCTTGTCCTTGAAATGAAATCCTTTGTGGTAAAGTTAACCTGAGAATGGAAACTCTAGGGCCTCAGAAATAGATTCTGGAGTTAAATGAATGTGTAAACTACCCGCCGTAGTTTCATATTGTTTTCAATTGTTTATAAAATCCCTTGTGATATCTTCATTGTGCCCTTTGAATTTTTTAAGGAATCCTATTAAGCCTGATTGATAAATTTTCTCAACTATGTCCCTACTCCAATGTTCAATCTGAAAATATTTGGGCTACGTTCCTAATGTCATATTGTCTGAAAACCATTTTATGCACCCCCCTAATATGATTAACTTTATTTATTAAAACAAAAATTCAAGTACTAGATGTTATTATAGTAGTGAGGCTTACCTTTGTTTGTTGCCTTTTCCAAGTAATTGAAATCAATCCTTTGTTTTATTTGGAAGAAGTGAGCTTACTACTTCAAATAGACACAAGGCTTGATATAGAGAAGTTTATAAAAACATTAAAAAAAAAAATCGTGTTTCTATTATCCTACTCTCTATTTGATCCTCTGTTTCTTAAAAGTAAAAATCCTATGCCTTTCTTTTGTAAAAAAAAATTCTTCTTGTTTCACTGTGTAAAAGAAATGAATTTTTTTATACAACAGTGTCTTCTAACCCTTCGATTACATACACAATTCATTTTCTAAGGCAAATAATTATATATCTAATATAATCTCATTGTTTATGCAAGAGAATTTGTAAAAATAGCTCACTTATTTCATCAAAAATCTCATAAAATGAGTTCACTGTTTTCTTCAAAATTCACGAGACTCTGCTCTCTATTATGAAAAAAAGAAAAAACATGTTGACTGTGCCTTTTAAACCAAACATTCACCACAAAACCTGATTCGAATTCTCTTACTGAGTGTGGAAATGAAATTAATTTAATACACAACCCAATTAAAACGAATTGACTGTGCATTTTAAACCAAACTCTCCATTCTTTGTTTGCATTCAAATTGAAATAGAAGACTATGCATGAAGACATTTTCAAGTTTACCTATCTTTGCAATGATCCTCGTGATTTCTTCTATGATCCTCGTGGGTTTCCTTTTAGTTGAACTGGAGTCTCCGTGTTTCAAGAAGTGCCAATCTTATCAAAATCTCACTCAATATCTTCATCATTGACTCATTCAATCAATAGAGGATTTAGTGTTGACTGATGGCAGAGTGTTTATGAGTGGTGGAAATGAAAAAACGTAAAGCAATGAAAAGTTTTAAAAACCATGGTAGAAGAACTCCATTTATAACTCATAGTTTGTTTAAAAACACTGGGATTTACTCATGCAAATCATCATTGTTTTAAACAAAAAAATTTGAGTTTTCTTCTTACGTCGTTCTTCACGGGATTTTTGCCTCCTGACAACATGCTCACTTGACACATCTACCGAATATGCTGGCTTGAAACTTCATCCAATTCTCCTTATCCATCCATTCTTCTCACTGCTATATCTCATGCCCTCTTTGCTGCATTTTATTTCTTCTATTATTTTCATAACTCTCCCTTGTCTTCTCTTGTTTCTCACAGAGTTTCAAAACGGATGCGTGTTTTGATTAAACACCTTCCTTCTCTCACTGAGCCTTCGAAAAGTGATGATGGTGAAAAACACAGTGTGTTTTAGTTTCCTGGGGTCTTAGAAATGGGGGAGGTTCTCTCAACAGTTTACACCGTTTTGTAATATTGAATTTTGAATTTGTTTTGACCGTTCATCTACCACTTGACTTGTTCATCCATGGCTTACCTTTCTTGACTAATTTGGCATTCAGACTCCACAGTGTACATCTCATCCTTGGCTTTACTTATTACGCAGTCCTTTTTCACGTTTTTTTCTCATGCTTTGTTTTGATCACTGTGTTTGCTTCCATTCTCCATTGTAGCACATCATACCTCATCGAATATGCGCCATCATATTTTCGTTTCATCACTTGTATATACATAATTGTGTAATCAAATATGTGCCATCATATTTACGTTCCTCCACTGTGTATGTATCACTGTCTCATCATATTCCCGTCCATCCATATATGCATCATTTCCATCCATTGCTTGCCATAGTATCATTTTCATACATTAGGTTAGTTTGTTGCATATGCATTCCATTGTTTGCATTATGATTGTTGTTCCACTCCATTACCTTAGATCATAACCATATTTTATGATTGCACTTTCTTTTTTTGAAATTCAAATAGTTACGCTATCATATGATTTAGACTTTAGGTTTTTTTTTTTTCTTTTTTTATTTAACTTTAAAAATGACCAATGAAATTGTCATGTTTTAAAATCAAATATTTACAATGAAAACAACCTCTTTTTTTGTTTATTGTAGGTCCAACAAAGGTTTAATGTTAAGCCTTTTGTTTATGATTCTTTTGTTTAGAAAAATAGGGTAGGATATGGTATGGATAGATTATTAAATGTTTATTGAGTGATTAGGATAGTGGTGTGGATATGGATAAAATAGGGTTAAGAAAATAGGTGATGAAATGTAGGTGATGTAATTCATGAAAATTGTAGGTGATAAAAATGCATAACCAGTACTAAATTAACCTTACAATTCTAGAATATTTTCACAAAAAAATGAAATTTTAAGAGAATTTTTTTACTTACTGTACTTTTATTCCCTCAAACCATTTTATGTTCATGATGGTCGAAATTGTGTTTGTTTGTCTTCCAAACTATGTAGAGACTTATTTCTTCTTTTCATTTTATTTGATTTGGAATTATGTTGTTTAGGTCCCTTCTGCAGGTTAAATTTTGACATTTCAGGTCCCTTCTGTCATGATCTTCAATATTGATGTAGCTCAAGTCCCTTCTGACATTTTGTATTTTCAGGTCCCTTCTGGCATAATTTGCAATAATGTTTGAAAATTTCTTCTGTCGTTATGATAGAGGTCCCTTCTGGATAATTTTCTCAATAATAATTCAGGTCCCTTTTATATATGTTGAGTGATGTACCAAGTCCCTTTGTAATTGTAATTCATATTTCATCTTCAATTCAGCTACTAAAAACTATTTTCATAGTTTTATTACACACCTTCCCCCAAGTTCATGTTAAGACTTGTCCTCAAGTCTGACATGTCTCGGAGGGTATATCTGCAAAAATCATGGTCAATTAAAATGAAAAAAAAAAAGAGAATTCATATTGGCCAACCAAGTTGGTTTTCCGATATGAATTCGAGTTTTTATTGTGCCAGTTTCCTGGATTTTGACAACCAAACTCAATTATTTTTTATTTTTTTATTGTTTTTTTAATTCTTCTTCTTATCTTGGAATTATGGGAGGCATATTGCTATCTTGCCCCATTAGTTCCATATCTGAATCTATGGAATTTTTTCTCATAAAATCCTCTTTATTTATATGCTTTCTGTAGAATTTAAGCCTATTTCCATTAACGATAAACGAAAAATATGCTTCATCAATTGTTTTTATCTTCACAACTCCATTTTCAAATATTTATTCAATCTCATATGGCCCAAGCCAATGAGTCATAAATTTTTCTTTGAAATCTTTGAACATGGAGTCGAACAAGAGTGCCCAAACTCCTTTTTGAAACACTTTATTCTTTATGAATCGATCATGCCATTTGATTCTTTGTTCTTAC